>JAEVFF010000146.1:115415-405080 GCA_018901945.1 Pugionium dolabratum
AAATATTTCGATTTTTATTAATATTTATATTTATAATTTAGTTTTCAGAATTTTAAATTTAATTTTAGATTTCTGTTATTTTCAAAAAAGTTTTAATAATATTTTTGGAAAAAAAGTTATTGATAATAACCAAAACTTTTGATTGTATAATACTGAACTGGAATATATATATACGGCTGAATGAACCGTACATACACGGGACGGACGCGTAACAGATAAATCTTTTGCCGTTAAGTGCACGTAGGACCCGCATACGCGCGTGAATCCCACTCTCCCTATGATATCTCTGGCTCGTCCGCTTTCTCTCGCTCGCCTTATATTCAGCCACTAACTTCCCGGA
Organism: Pugionium dolabratum; assembly: GCA_018901945.1. Taxonomy (NCBI): domain Eukaryota; kingdom Viridiplantae; phylum Streptophyta; class Magnoliopsida; order Brassicales; family Brassicaceae; genus Pugionium; species Pugionium dolabratum. Next base: position 115,756 of record JAEVFF010000146.1, read on the forward strand.
GTCTGGAGAAAGAAATAGCGAGAGACATAGAGAGAGTCTCGTTATTCAGATTTGAGTCGTTTGAGACTTCCCGTTGAGCGAGCAGTTGAGGCGTCGACACTTCTACCGGCTTTGTTGAGTTTCTCAATCTGCAGAAAAATTCGTAACTCGGAAGAATAAGAAAATGAGCGGGAATAGAAGGAAGACGACGACGGCGACTAGGACGCGAGTGGGGAATTACGAGATGGGACGAACACTAGGCGAAGGAAGCTTCGCTAAGGTGAAATACGCTAGGAACATCGTCAACGGAGATCTCGCCGCTATCAAAATCCTCGACCGAGATAAAGTTCTCCGTCACAAAATGGTCGAACAGGTTCGTAATGTGTTGAAATACGAAGCGCGCACGGATATCGGGATTTGTTTATTCTATAAGAAAAGTTTAATTTCGTGATTAGGGACCCACATCCACTTGTCCGAGGTAGGTGTTATGTAATTAAGGTGAATGATTGATTAAAGCTTAATTTTTTATCTTAAAAAATCTCGATAAACAGGGATTCGATTTTATAGGAATGTTCAGTGCATACGGATTTGCAGAACTTAGAATATTAACGATGCTGGTCTTAGTACACATTGATCATGACAACGAGGGCATGAATATGGTTTTGAAATAGAGTAGCTTTATATTGGAGTTGATTCGATTCTGAGAAAAGTTTAGTTTGGTAAATACAGCTTGACTGGAAGCTATAAGCAAGATCTTCGAGATATAATGAGCATGCGTTTTTTTTCTTGTGCAGCTTAAAAGAGAAATATCGACAATGAAACTGATTAAACATCCAAATGTGGTTGAGATCATTGAGGTATGAATCGTATTAGCTTTGAATCAACATTAAATACGAATATGTTTTGAATCTTGGCGTGTAAAAACCTCTGCATTTTTTTTGTGTGTGTGCTCAGGTTATGGCGAGCAAAACGAAGATCTATATCGTTCTTGAGCTTGTCAATGGAGGGGAACTCTTTGATAAAATCGTAAGAAACCAATCCGTAAAATTTTACTCTGCCTTGCTCTTTGACTCTTTTGCTCATTGTCGCTGCAAGTTCTAAATCTTGACGTTTTCTGGTTGTCACTTAAATGAAATCTTGTAGCATAAGTTTGGAGTTTGTATCTACATTCTTCTTGAGCTTGTCAATGGAGGTGAACTCATTGATTTTATCGTCACATAAGTTTATTTTCTGTCACAAATATGAGATCAAATCTAGAAATATAACTTAAGAATTTCCTCCTTTCTTTTATTTCGCTTCTGAGATGTTCTCTGTTTTCTTGTGTTCTTACTAGTGTCCTGTTATATCGCTTCACAAATATTGAGATGTTCTCTATTTTCCTCTGTTCTTACTGGTGTCATCTTGGATTTGAATAATACAATAGGCCCAACAGGGGAGACTTAAGGAGGATGAAGCTCGAAGATATTTTCAGCAGCTCATCAATGCCGTTGATTACTGCCACAGTCGAGGGGTCTACCATAGAGATCTCAAGGTCTTTAGTTTTTGTTTGCGCTCTTCGTATTTCCTGAGATACGATAGTCATCCTTTTCAAGTTTCATATGTTGTGATCCGTTGTTTTTTGCAGCCTGAGAATCTTATTCTTGATGCAAATGGGGTTTTAAAAGTCTCTGATTTTGGGTTAAGCGCGTTTTCACGGCAAGTTCGGGTACTGTCATTTGATTTTTAAATTGGACATCATGGAAACCCGCCAATTAACTTCTGGAATAACCAAGATATCAATTTGTTGTAAGCATTATTCTTTTAACTGTAGGAAGATGGCTTGCTTCACACAGCTTGTGGAACGCCAAACTACGTCGCTCCCGAGGTTATACTAACTTCCACCACTAAAAAGCAAAGCAAATGAAGTGTTCTCTAGATCCTTATCCGGGAATTTAATGATTTATCAAGGATATGAAGAGCTGCTAATCCGTTACAAAAAAACGAGAACAAACATAGCAAATTCATTTTGCAAATATTCCTTATTATATGAGGTATATCAGAATAAGACTTTAATTTTTACCACATTTTATTTGGATTTGCGGGCAGGTTTTGTCCGACAAGGGCTATGACGGTGCAGCAGCAGATGTGTGGTCTTGCGGTGTTATTCTATTTGTGCTCATGGCTGGTTACTTGCCTTTTGATGAGCCAAATCTCATGACACTGTACAAACGTGTACGTGTAAAAGTTCTCTTCCTCTGTTTCTTACTTGTTCTAGCTACTCTCATCTTTGGTATTTAAAAACTACTTCAGATATGCAAGGCTGAGTTCAGCTGCCCATCATGGTTCTCTCCAGGTGCCAAGAGAGTCATCAAGCGTATTCTTGATCCCAACCCTATAACCGTAAGCGCGTAAAACCCTTTTAAGTTGAGATGCTGCAAACCAAAGATCAAATGGTCTAAAACAAACATGTGTTTTCCAAATTGCAGAGACTAAGTATTGCAGAGTTACTAGAAGATGAATGGTTCAAGAAAGGGTACAAATCGCCATCGTTTGAGCAAGATGAGGAAGACATAAACATTGATGATGTTGATGCTGCTTTCAGTAACTCCAAGGCAAAAACGCCATTTCCCACTGCTCCATCTGAATCTATTTATTCGTTCAACCAATAAACTTAGCAGCTAATACTACTCTTTTTGTTTTGTTAATCTAGGAATGTCTTGTAACAGAGAAGAAGGAGAAACCTGAATCCATGAACGCTTTCGAACTCATCTCTAGCTCAAGAGGGTTCAGTCTTGAAAACTTGTTCGAGAAGCAAGCAGTAGGAAATACAAATTGTGGATTATTTGTTTCGAATGTCTACAAATCATGCATAGGGTTTGTCTCTATTTAAGGTGTTTATTGTTTTGTTTGGCTGTGGAATTGCAGCAACTTGTGAAGAAAGAGACGCGGTTTACATCTCAACTATCTGCGAGTGAGATAATGTCGAAAATGGAAGAAACGGCAAAGCCATTAGGCTTCAACGTCCATAAAAACAACTACAAGGTTTGTTCGCCTTCTTGTTTTTGTCTGTGTCAATTATTGTCCTTGTGGCTTCGTTAAGCATCGTGTGATAAAATCGCAGATAAAAATGAAAGGAGACAAAAGTGGTCGTAAAGGTCAGCTCTCCGTAGCTTCAGAGGTAATACAGTAATAATATATATATATATATATGCACAATCCGGTTAAGTTCGGTTTAATTAATAATATTGGTTTGGTTGTCGGTTTTTGACAGGTGTTTGAAGTGGCACCATCGTTGCATGTGGTAGAGCTTAGGAAAACCGGCGGTGATACCCTCGAGTTTCACAAGGTATGTATCTGGGTTCAATCTTCATGAACTGGATATCTAGTTGACATGATTTAATTGGGATTATGTAAAATCTGAAAATGCAGTTCTACAAAAACTTTTCATCTGGATTAAAGGATGTAGTCTGGAATGCTGATGGAGCCGCGGAAGAACGTTAAGCAAAAAGAGATTAAAAAGAAGAAGTTGTTGTTCTATTCAAAGAAAAATAAAATTAAAGTTGAATCTGTAAAATGAATATAAATAGTTGCTAAAAGGAAACATAGCAGTGGGCAATAAAGGTCGATTCATAAATCATATTCATATGCCCAAAAATGGTTTTTGGTCAAAATCAAAATAAATGAAGGGATCGTCTGGTCAAAATCGGTAACTTGAATAAAAAGAGATGTGTGGGTTGGGTACCGTGTTTGGCCACGCTTTAGATGATACGACACGTTACATCCCATATAAATTTGGATACTCCTATAAGATAGGCAACAAAGTTTAGTACTAAGTTAAAAAGTTTTATTTCGTATAAATACTTGTGACTGGTATACAAACTGCTAATCAAAATAGTGATTTTGATAGGTAGGTACATTGATATTAATTTTACGTGTATGAGATAGATAATGACTTTGAATTGGCGATGGATTATTAATATTATTATTTTTGTAGTCGGTATTTCGGAACCGATTTGTAGCTTTTTGGGAACACATGGATATGGTTTGGCTAAGCACATGTATGGCAACTATTTTCCCTTTGTGTAATTAGCTTTACGATAATCACTATTTCAATATTTGAATAGTAATCCGTATCAATTTTTTTATGTAAATTAGTAGAGATATTCTTTTTTCAAACGACACTGCTGTTTATTAAATTTTCTAATGATGTCCTGTGATACAGTACTCGAATTAAGCAGTTCTTCAAATAAAAAATTATGTTAAAAAAATGATTTTTGATGTTTTCAAAACACTTACCCTTGTCGAATGAATTATATTTTATTTTGTCCCAAAAAACCAAAAATCTCATAGATATTAATCTACGAGTTTTGAAAAATATGTCAAAATTTTGAAATATGTTTTTAACTACTTTATTCACATCTTGTATATATGTGAGTAGTGTACGGATGATTTTGTCGTTCATAAATATCTTCCTTGGCCCAGAAACAAATATCGCAAATCGATATTGCATTATTTTTCGAATTGTTTAACTTTAATTGTTATAAATGTTGATCTAATGGCTGTAGTTTACTAATAACTATTTTATTAAAAGATTTTATGTTGAAAGAATGTTTTCTGATGTTTCCAAGACAGTTACCCTTGTCGAATGAATTATTTTTTTGTCCCAAAAAATCAAAAATCTCATGTCCACGGGTTTTGAAATATGCTTTTAACTATTTTATTTACATCTTAAATATATGTGAGTAGTGTACGAGTGATTTTTTCGTCCATAAATATCTTCTTTGGCCCGGAAACAAATATCACAAATCGATATTGCATTATTTTTCGAATTGTTTAGCTTTAATTGTTATAAATGTTGATCTAATGGCTCTAGTGTACTTATAGCTGTTTTATTCAAAGATCTTATGTTTAAAGAATGTTTTCTGATGTTTTCAAAACAGTTACCCTTTTCGAATGAATTATCTTTTATTTTATTCCAAAAAACCGAAAATCTCATAGGTGTTAGTCCACGGGTTTTGAGAAATATGTCAAAATTTTGAAATATGGTTTTAACTACTTTATTCACATCTTGGATATATGTGAGTAGTGTACGGGTGATTTTTTCGTCCATAATTATCTTTCTTGGCTCAGAAAAAAATATCACAAATCGATATTGCATTATTTTTCGAATTGTTTAACTTTAATTGTTATAAATGTTGATCTAATGACCCTAGTCTACTACTAACTGTTTTATTCAATGATCTTATGTTGAAAGAATTTTTTCTGATGTTTTCAAAACAGTTACCTTTGTCGAATGAATTATCTTTTATTTTGTCCCGTAAAACCAAAAATCTCATAGGTGTTAGTCCACGGGTTTTGAGAAATATGTCAAAATTTTGAAATATAGTTTTAAATACTTTATTCACATCTTGAATATATGTGAGTAGTGTACGGGTGATTTTTTCGTCCATAATTATCTTCTTTGGCCCAGAAACAAATATCGCAAATCGATATTGCATTATTTTTCGAATTAATTAACTTTAATTGTTATAAATGTTGATCTAATGGCCCTAGTCTACTACTAACTATTTTATTTAAAGATCTTATGTTGAAAGAATTTTTTATGTTGTTTTCAAAACAGTTACTTTTATCGAATGAATTATCTTTTATTTTGTCCTGTAAAACCGAAAATCTCATAGGTGTTAGTGCACGGATTTTGAGAATTATGTCAAAGTTTTGAAATATGCTTTTCACTACTTTATTCACATCTTGGATATATGCGAGTAGTGTACGGGTGATTTTTTCATCCATAAATATCTTTCTTGGCCCAAAAACAAATATCGCAAATCGATATTGCATTATTTTTCCAATTTTTTAATTTTAATTGTTATAAATGTTGATCTAATGACTCTAGTCTACAAATAACTGTTTTATTCAAAGATCTTATGTTGAAAGACTGTTTTATGATGTTTTCAAAACAGTTATCGTTGTCGAATGAATTATCTTTTATTTTGTCTTGAAAACCGAAAATCTCATAGGTGTTAGTGCACGGGTTTTGAGAAATATGTCAAAATTTTGAAATATGCTTTTAACTACTTTATTCACATCTTGGATATATGTGAGTAGTGTACGAGTGATTTTTTCGTCCATAAATATCTTTCTTGGCCCAGAAACAAATATCGCAAATCGATATTGCATTATTTTTTGAATTGTTTAACTTTAATTGTTATAAATATTGATCTAATAGCTCTAGTATACTAATAACTATTTTATTCAAAGATCTTATGTTTTCTTATGTTTTCTAATGTTTTAAAACAGTTACCATTGTCGAATGAATTATATTATATTTTGTCCCGAAAAGAAGAAAATCTCATAGGAACGTTCACGGGTTTTGAGAAATATGTCAAAGTTTTGAAATATTCTTTTAACTACTTTATTCACATCTTGGATATATGTGAGTAGTGTACGGGTGATTTTTTTATCAATAAATATCTTACTTGTCCTATAAACAAATATCGCAAATCGATATTGTATTATTTTTCGAATTGTTTAACTTTAATTGTTATAAATGTTGATCTAATAGCTCTAGTATACTAATAACTGTTTTATTCAAAGATCTTATGTTGAAAGAATGTTTTTTTATGTTTTCAAAATAGTTACCCTTATCGAATGAATTATCTTTTATTTAATACCGAAAAACCGAAAATCTCATAGGTGTTAGTTCACAGAGTTTGAGAAATATGTCAAAGTTTTGAAATATGCTTTTAACTATTTTATTCACATCTTAGATATATGTGAGTATTGTACGGGTGATTTTTTCGTTCATAAATATCTTCCTTGGCCCATAAAAAAATATCGCAAATTGATATTGCATTAGTTTTCGAATTATTTAACTTTAATTGTTATAAATGTTGATCTAATGGCTCTAGTATACTAATAACTGTTTTATTCAAAGATCTTATGTTGAAAGAATGTTTTTTTATGTTTTCAAAATAGTTACCCTTATCGAATGAATTATCTTTTATTTAATACCGAAAAACAGAATATCTCATAGGTGTTAGTTCACGGGTTTTGAGAAACATGTCAAAGTTTTGAAATATGCTTTTAACTATTTTATTCACATCTTGGATATATTTGAGTAGTGTACGGGTGATTTTTTTCGTCCATAAATATCTTACTTGTCTCATAAACAAATATCGCAAATCGATATTATATTATTTTTCGAATGGTTTAACTTTAATTGTTATAAATGTTGATCTAATAGCTCTAGTCTACTTATAGTTGTTTTATTCAAATGTCTTATGTTGAAAGAATATTTTCTGATATTTTCAAAACAGTTACCCATGTCAAATGAATTATCTTTTATTTTGTCACGAAAAACCGAAAATCTCATAGGTGTTAGTCCACGGGTTTTGAGAAATATGTCAAAGTTTTGAAATATGTTTTTAACTACTTCATTCACATCTTGGATATATATGAGTAGTGTACGGGTGATTTTTTCGTCCATAAATATCTTCCTTGGCCTAGAAACAAATATCACAAATCGATATTAAATTATTTTTCGAATTGTTTAACTTTAATTAATATAAATGTTTATTTAATAGCTCTAGTCTACTAATAACTGTTTTATTCAAAGCTCTTATGTTGAAAGAATGTTTTCTGATGTTTTCAAAACAGTTACCCTTGTCGAATGAATTATCTTTTATTTTGTCGCAAAAAACCGAAAATCTGATAGGTGTTAGTCCACGGGTTTTGAGAAATATGTCAAAGTTTTGAAATATGCTTTTAACTACTTTTTTCACATCTTGGATATATATGAGTAGTGTACGAGTGATTTGTTCGTCCATAAATATCTTTCTTGGATCAGAAACAAATATCGCAAATCGATATTGCATTATTTTTCGAATTGATTAACTTTTATTATTATAAATGTTGGTCTAATAGCTCTAGTCTAATAATAACTATTTTATTCAAAGATATTATGTTGAAAGAATGTTTTCTGATGTTTTCAAAACAGTTACCGTTGTCGAATGAATTATCTTTTATTTTGTCCCGAAGAACCGAAAATCTCATAGGTGTTAATCCACGGGTTTTGACAAATATGTCAAAGTTTTGAAATATAATTTTAACTGCTTTATTCACATCTTAGATATATGTGAATAGTTTACGGGTGATTTTTTCATAGGTGTTAGTCCACAGGTTTTGAGAAATATGTCAAAGTTTTGAAATATGCTTTTAACTACTTTATTCACATCTTGGATATATATGAGTAGTGTACGAGTGATTTTTTCGTCCATAAATATCTTTCTTGGATCAGAAACAAATATCGCAAATCGATATTGCATTATTTTTCGAATTGATTAACTTTAATTGTTATAAATGATGATCTAATAGCTCTAGTCTATTAATAACTGTTATATTCAAAGATCTTATGTTGACATAATATTTTTTGATGTTTTCAAAACAGTTATCCTTGTCGAATGAATTATCTTTTATTTTGTCCCAAAAAACCGAAAATCTCATACGTGTTAGTCCACGAGTTTTGAGAAATATGTCAAAGTTTTGAAATATGCTTTTAACTACTTTATTCACATCTTGCATATATGTGAGTAGTATTCGGGTAATGTTTTTGTGCATCAATATCTTATTTGGCCCATAAACAAATATCGCATATCGATATTGCATTATTTTTCGAATTATTTAACTTTAATTATTGTAAATGTTGATCTAATGGTTGTAGTTTACTAATAACTGTTTTATTAAAAGATTTTATGTTGAAACAATATTTTTTAATGTTTTCAAAACAGTTATCATTGTCGAATTGATTATCTTTTATTTTGTCCCGAAAAACCAAAAATCTCATAGGTGTTAGTCCACGGGTTTTGAGAAATATGTCAAAGTTTTGAAATATGTTTTTAACTACTTTATTCACATCTTAGATATATATGAGTAGTGTACGGGTGATTTTTTCGTCCATAAATATCTTTCTTGGCCCAGAAACAAATATCGCAAATCGATATTGTGTTATTTTTCGAATTGTTTAACTTTAATTGTTATAAATGTTGATCTAATGGTTCTAGTATACTAATAACTGTTTTATTCAAAGAACTTATGTTGAAAGAATGTTTTCTGATGTTTCCAAAACAGTTACCCTTGTCGAATGAATTATGTTTTATTTTGTCCCAAAAAACCAAAAATCTTATAGGTGTTAGTCCACGGGTTTTGAGAAATATGTCAAAGTTTTGAAATATGTTTTTAACTATTTTATTCACATCTTGGATATATTTGAGTAGTGTACGGGTGATTGTTTCATCCATAAATATCTTTCTTGGCCTAGAAACAAATATCGCAAATCGATATTGTATTATTTTTCCAATTTTTTAACTTTAATAGTTATAAATATTGATCTAATGACTCTAGTCTACAAATAACTGTTTTATTCAAAGATCTTATGTTGAAAGACTGTTTTCTGATGTTTCAAAATAGTTACCGTTGTCGAATGAATTATCTTTTATTTTGTCCCAAAAAACCAAAAATCTTATAGGTGTTAGTCCACGGGTTTTGAGAAATATGTCAAAGTTTTGAAATATGTTTTTAACTACTTTATTCACATCTTAAATATATATGAGTAGTGTACGGGTGATTTTTTCGTCGATAAATATCTTCTTTGGCCCAGAAACAAATATAATAAATCAATATTAAAGTATTTTTTGAATTATTTAACTTTAATTGTTATAAATGTTGATTTAATGGCTCTAATATATAAATAACTGTTTTATTCAAATCTCTTATGGTTAAAGACTGTTTTCTCATGTTTTTAAAACAGTTACCGTATTCGAATGAATTATCTTTTATTTTGTCTTGAAAACCGAAAATCTCATAGGTGTGTTAGTGCACGGGTTTTGAGAATTATGTCAAAGTTTTGAAATATGCTTTTCACTACTTTATTCACATCTTGGATATATGCGAGTAGTGTACGGGTGATTTTTTCGTCCATAAATATCTTTCTTGGCCCACAAACAAATATCGCAAATCGATATTGTGTTATTTTTCGAATTGTTTAACTTTAATTGTTATAAATGTTGATCTAATGGCTCTAGTATACTAATAACTGTTTTATTCAAAGAACTTATGTTGAAAGAATGTTTTCTGATGTTTCCAAAACAGTTACCCTTGTCGAATGAATTATGTTTTATTTTGTCCCAAAAAATTGAAAATCTCATAGGTGTTAGTCCACGGGTTTTGAGAAATATGTCAAAGTTTTGAAATATGCTTTTAACTACTTTATTCACATCTTGGATATAAGTGAGTAGTGTATGGGTGATTTTTCATCCATAAATATCTTCCTTGGCCCACAAACAAATATCGCAAATCGATATTGTATTAGTTTTCGAATTGTTTAATTTTAATTGTGATAAATGTTGATCTAACGGCTCTACTATACTAATAACTGTTTTATTCAAAGATCTTATATTTAAAAAACGTTTTCTGATGTTTTTAAAAGACTTATCTTTGTCGTATGAATTATGTTTTATTTTATCCCGAAAAACCGAAAATCTCGTAGGTCTTAATCCGCGGGTTTTTAAAAATATGTCAAAGTTTTGAAATATGCTTTTAACTACTTTATTCACATCTTGGATATATGTGAGTAGTGTACGGGTGATTGTTTCGTCCATAAATATATTCTTTGCCCCAGAAACAAATATCGCAAATCAATATTGCATTATTTTTCTAATTGTTTAACTTTAATTGTTATAAATGTTGATCTATCAGCTCTAGTCTACTAATAAATGTTTTATTTAAAGATCTTATATTGAAATAATGTTTTCTAATGTTTTAAAACAGTTACCATTATCGAATGATTATATTTTAATTTGTCCCAAAAAACCGAAACTCTCATAGGTGTTAGTTCACGGGTTTTGAGAAATATGTCAAAGTTTTGAAATATGCTTTTAACTACTTTATTCACATCTTAGATATATGTGAGTAGTATACGGGTGATTTTTTTTCGTCCATAAATATCTTACTTGTCCTATAAACAAATATCACAAATCGATATTGTATTATTTTTCGAATTGTTTAACTTTAATTGTTATAAATGTTGATCTAATAGCTCTAGTCTACTTATAGTTGTTTTATTCAAATATCTTATGTTGAAAGAATGTTTTCTGATATTTTCAAAACAGTTACCATTGTCGAATGAATTATCTTTTATTTTGTCCCAAAAAACCAAAAATCTTATAGGTGTTAGTCCACGGGTTTTGAGAAATATGTCAAAGTTTTGAAATATGTTTTTAACTACTTTATTCACATCTTAGATATATATGAGTAGTGTACGAGTGATTTTTTCGTCGATAAATATCTTCTTTGGCCCAGAAACAAATATCATAAATCAATATTAAAGTATTTTTTGAATTATTTAACTTTAATTGTTATAAATGTTGATTTAATGGCTCTAATATATAAATAACTGTTTTATTCAAATCTCTTATGGTTAAAGACTGTTTTCTCATGTTTTTAAAACAGTTACCGTATTCGAATGAATTATCTTTTATTTTGTCTTGAAAACCGAAAATCTCATAGGTGTGTTAGTGCACGGGTTTTGAGAATTATGTCAAAGTTTTGAAATATGCTTTTCACTACTTTATTCACATCTTGGATATATGCGAGTAGTGTACGGGTGATTTTTTCGTCCATAAATATCTTTTTTGGCCCAGAAACAAATATCGCAAATCGATATTGTGTTATTTTTCGAATTGTTTAACTTTAATTGTTATAAATGTTGATCTAATGGCTCTAGTATACTAATAACTGTTTTATTCAAAGAACTTATGTTGAAAGAATGTTTTCTGATGTTTCCAAAACAGTTACCCTTGTCGAATGAATTATGTTTTATTTTGTCCCAAAAAACCGAAACTCTCATAGGTGTTAGTTCACGGGTTTTGAGAAATATGTCAAAGTTTTGAAATATGCTTTTAACTACTTTATTCACATCTTAGATATATGTGAGTAGTATACGGGTGATTTTTTTCGTCCATAAATATCTTACTTGTCCTATAAACAAATATCACAAATCGATATTGTATTATTTTTCGAATTGTTTAACTTTAATTGTTATAAATGTTGATCTAATAGCTCTAGTCTACTTATAGTTGTTTTATTCAAATATCTTATGTTGAATGAATGTTTTCTGATATTTTCAAAATAGTTACCATTGTCGAATGAATTATCTTTTATTTTGTCCCAAAAAACCAAAAATCTCATAGGTGTTAGTTCACGGGTTTTGAGAAATGTGTCAAAGTTTTGAAATATGCTTTTAACTACTTTATTCACATCTTGGATATATATGAGTAGTGTACGAGTGATTTTTTCATCCATAATTATCTTTATTGGCCCAGAAATAAACATCGCAAATCGATATTACATTATTTTTTCGAATTATTTAACTTTAATTGTTATAAATATTGATCTATCAGCTCTAGTATACTAATAAATGTTTTATTCAAAGATCTTCTCTTAAAATAATGTTTTCTAATGTTTTAAAACAGTTCCCCTTGTCGAATGAATTATATTTTATTTTGTCCGGAAAAACCAAAAATCTCATAGGTGTTAGTCCACGGGTTTTGAGAAATATGTCAAAGTTTTGAAATATGTTTTTAACTATTTTATTCACATCTTAGATATATGTGAGTAGTGTACGGATAATTTTTTTCGTCCATAAATATCTTCTTTGGCCCAGAAACAAATATCGCAAATCGATATTGCATTATTTTCCGAATTGTTTAACTTTAATTGTTATAAATATTGATCTAATGGCTCTAGTGTACTTATAACTGTTTTATTCAAAGATCTTATGTTTAAGGAATGTTTTCTGATGTTTTCAAAACAGTTACCCTTTTCGAATGAATTATCTTTTATTTTGTTTCAAAAAACCGAAAATCTCATAGGTGTTAGTCCACGGATTTTGAGAAATATGTCAAAATTTTGAAATATGGTTTTAACTACTTTATTCACATCTTGAATATATGTGAGTAGTGTACGGGTGATTTTTTCGTCCATAATTATCTTCTTTGGCCCAGAAACAAATATCGCAAATCGATATTGCATTATTTTTCGAATTGTTTAACTTTAATTGTTGTAAATATTGATCTAATGGCCCTAGTCTACTACTAACTGTTTTATTTAAAGATCTTATGTTGAAAGAATTTTTTATGATGTTTTCAAAACAGTTACTTTTGTCGAATGAATTATCTTTTATTTTGTCTCGTAAAACCAAAAATCTCATAAGTGTTAGTCCACGGGTTTTGAGAAATATGTCAAAGTTATGAAATATGTTTTTAACTATTTTATTCACATCTTGGATATATTTGAATAGTGTACGGGTGATTGTTTCGTCCATAAATATCTTCCTTGGCCTAGAAACAAATATCGCAAATCGATATTGCATTATTTTTCCAATTCTTTAACTTTAATAGTTATAAATGTTGATCTAATGACTCTAGTCTACAAATAACTGTTTTATTCAAAGATCTTATGTTGGAAGACTCTTTTCTGATGTTTTCAAAATAGTTACCGTTGTCGAATGAATTATCTTTTATTTTGTCCCGAAAAACCGAAAATCTTATAGGTGTTAGTCCACGGGTTTTGAGAAATATGTCAAAGTTCTAAATATGTTTTTAACTATTTTATTCACATCTTGGATATATTTGAATAGTGTACTGGTGATTGTTTCGTCCATGAATATCTACCTTGGCCTAGAAACAAATATCGCAAATCGATATTGCATTATTTTTCCAATTCTTTAACTTTAATAGTTATAAATATTGATCTAATGGCTCTAGTCTACAAATAACTGTTTTATTCAAAGATCTTATGTTGGAAGACTGTTTTCTGATGTTTTCAAAACTGTTACCGTTGTCGAATGAATTATATTTTATTTTGTCCCGAAAAACCGAAAATCTTATAGGTGTTAGTCCACGGGTTTTGAGAAATATGTCAAAGTTCTAAATATGTTTTTAACTACTTTATTCACATCTTAGATATATATGAGTAGTGTACGAGTGATTTTTTCGTCGATAAATATCTTCTTTGGCCCAGAAACAAATATCATAAATCAATATTAAATTATTTTTTTAATTATTTAACTTTAATTGTTATAAATGTTGATTTAATGGCTCTAGTATACAAATAACTGTTTTTAGTCAAAGCTCTTATGGTTAAAGACTGTTTTCTCATGTTTTTAAAACAGTTACCGTATTCGAATGAATTATCTTTTATTTTGTCTTGAAAACCGAAAATCTCATAGGTGTTAGTGCACGGATTTTGAGAATTATGTCAAAGTTTTGAAATATGCTTTTCACTACTTTATTCACATCTTGGATATATGCGAGTAGTGTACGGGTGATTTTTTCGTCCATAAATATCTTTCTTGGCCCAGAAACAAATATCGCAAATCGATATTGCATTATTTTTCGAATTCTTTAACTTTAATTGTTATAAATGTTGATCTAATGGCTCTAGTATACTAACAACTGTTTTATTCAAAGATCTTATGTTGAAAGAATGTTTTCTGATGTTTCCAAAACAGTTACCCTTGTCGAATGAATTATGTTTTATTTTGTCCCAAAAAATCGAAAATCTCATAGGTGTTAGTCCACGGGTTTTGAGAAATATGTCAAAGTTTTTGAAATATGCTTTTAACTACTTTATTCACATCTTGGATATAAGTGAGTAGTGTATGGGTGATTTTTCATCCATAAATATCTTCCTTGGCCCACAAACAAATATCGCAAATCGATATTGTATTAGTTTTCGAATTGTTTAATTTTAATTGTGATAAATGTTGATCTAACCGCTCTACTATACTAATAACTGTTTTATTCAAAGATCTTATATTGAAAAAACGTTTTCTGATGTTTTTAAAACAGTTATCCATGTCGTATGAATTATGTTTTATTTTGTCCCAAAAAACCAAAAATCTCGTAGGTCTTAATCCACGGGTTTTTAGAAATATGTCAAAGTTTTGAAATATGCTTTTAACTATTTTATTCACATCTTGGATATATGTGAGTAGTGTACGGGTGATTATTTCGTCCATAAATATATTCTTTGCCCCAGAAACAAATATCGCAAATCAATATTGCATTATTTTTCTAATTGTTTGACTTTAATTGTTACAAATGTTGATCTATC
The DNA here is from genome assembly GCA_018901945.1 of Pugionium dolabratum. Taxonomy (NCBI): domain Eukaryota; kingdom Viridiplantae; phylum Streptophyta; class Magnoliopsida; order Brassicales; family Brassicaceae; genus Pugionium; species Pugionium dolabratum. Next base: position 130,885 of record JAEVFF010000146.1, read on the forward strand.
AGCTCTAGTCTACTAATAAATGTTTTATTCAAAGATTTTATGTTGAAATAATGTTTTCTAATGTTTTAAAACAGTTACCATTATCGAATGAATTATATTTTAGCTTGTCCCGAAAAACCGAAAATCTCATAGGTGTTAGTTCACGGGTTTTGAGAAATATGTCAAAGTTTTGAAATATGCTTTTAACTACTTTATTCACATTTTAGCTTTATGTGAATAGTGTACGGGTGATTTTTTTTCGTCCATAAATATCTTACTTGTCCTATAAACAAATATCACAAATCGATATTGTATTATTTTTCGAATTGTTTAACTTTAATTGTTATAAATGTTGATCTAATAGCTCTAGTCTACTTATAGTTGTTTTATTCAAATATCTTATGTTGAAAGAATATTTTCTGATATTTTTAAAACAGTTACCGTTGTCGAATGAATTATCTTTTATTTTGTCCCGAAAAACCAAAAATCTCATAGGTGTTAGTCTACGGGTTTTGAGAAATATGTCAAAGTTTGGAAATATGCTTTTAACTACTTTATTCACATCTTAGATATATGTGAGTAGTGTACGGGTGATTTTGTCATCCATAATTATCTTTATTGGCCCAGAAATAAACATCGCAATTCGATATTACATTATTTTTTCGAATTGTTTAACTTTAATTGTTATAAATGTTGATCTATCAGCTCTAGTCTACTAATAAATGTTTTATTCAAAGATCTCCTGGTTAAATAATGTTTTCTAATGTTTTAAAACAGTTACCATTGTCGAATGAATTATATTTTATTTTGTCCCGAAAAATCAAAAATCTCATAGGTGTTAGTCTACGGGTTTTGAGAAATATGTCAAAGTTTGGAAATATGCTTTTAACTACTTTATTCACATCTTAGATATATGTGAGTAGTGTACGGATTATTTTTTTGTCCAGAAATATCTTCTTTGGCCCATAAACAAATATCGCAAATCGATATTGCATTTTTTTCGAATTGTTTAACTTTAATTGTTATAAATGTTGATATAATGGCTCTAGTCTAATAATAACTGTTTTATTCAAAGATATTATAATGAAATAATGTTTTTTGATGTTTTCAAAGCAGTTATCCTTGTCGAATGAATTATCTTTTATTTTGTTCCGAAAAACCGAAAATTTCATATAACGTTCACGGGTTTTGAGAAATATGTCAAAGTTTTGAAATATGTTTTTAACTATTTTATTCACATCTTGGATATATGTGAGTACTATACGGGGATTGTTTCTTCCATCAATATTTTCCTTGGCCCATAAACAAATATCGCATAACGATATTGCATTATTTTTCGAATTATTTAAATTTAATTGTTATAAATGTTGATCTAATGGTTGTGGTTTATTAATAACTGTTTTATTAAAAGACATTATGTTGAATGAATGTTTTCTGATGTTTTCAAAACACTTACCCATGTCGAATGAATTATATTTTATTTTATCCCGAAAAACCAAAAATCTCATAGGTGTTAGTCCATGGGTTTTGACAAATATGTCAAAGTTTTGAAATATGCTTTTAGCTACTTTATTAACATCTTGGATATATGAGAGTAGTGTACGGGTGATTTTTTCATACATAAATATCTTCCTTGGCACAGAAACATATATCGCAAATCGATATTGCATTATTTTTCGAATTGTTTAATTTTAATTGTTATAAATGTTGATCTAATGGCTCTAGTCTACTAATAACTGTTTTATTCATATATCTTATGTTGAAAAAATGTTTTTCTTATGTTTTCAAAATAGTTACCCTTGTCGAATGAATTATCTTTTATTTTGTCCCGAAAATCTCATAGGTGTTAGTCCATGGGTTTTGACAAATATGTCAAAATTTTGAAATATGCTTTTAACTATATTATTCACATCTTGGATATATATGAGTAGTGTACGGGTGATTTTTTCGTCCATAAATATCTTTCTTGGCCTAGAAACAAATATCACAAATCGATATTGCATTATTTTTCGAATTGTTTAATTTTAATTGTTATAAATGTTGATCTAATGGCTCTAGTCTACTAATAACTGTTTTATTCATATATCTTATGTTGAAAAAATGTTTTTCTTATGTTTTCAAAATAGTTACCATTGTCGAATGAATTATCTTTTATTTTGTCCCGAAAATCTCATAGGTGTTAGTCCACGGGTTTTAAGAAATATGTCAAAGTTTTGAAATATGCTTTTAACTATATTATTCACATCTTGGATATATATGAGTAGTGTACGGGTGATTTTTTCGTCCATAAATATCTTTCTTGGCTCAGAAACAAATATCACAAATCGATATTGCATTATTTTTCGAATTGTTTAACTTTAATTATTATAAATGTTGATCTAATAGCTCTAGTCTAATAATAACTGTTTTATTCATAGATATTATGTTGAAAGAATATTTTCTGATGTTTTCAAAACAGTTACCATTGTCGAATGAATTATCTTTTATTTTGTCACGAAGAACCGAAAATCTCATAGGTGTTAATCCACAGGTTTTGACAAATATGTCAAAGTTTTGAAATATTATTTTAACTACTTTATTCACATCTTAGATATATGTGAATAGTTTACGGGTGATTGTTTTGTTCATAATTATCTTCATTGGCCCAGAAATAAATATTACAAATCGATATTACATTATTTTTCGAATTGTTTAACTTTAATTATTATAAATATTGATCTATCAGTTTTAGTCTACTAATAAAAGTTTTATTCAAAGATATTATATTGAAGTCATTTTTTCTAATGTTTTAAAACAGTTACCCTTGTTGAATGAATTATATTTTATTTTGTCGCAAAAAACCGAAAATCTCATAGGTGTTAGCCCACGGGTTTTGAGAAATATGTCAAAGTTTTGAAATATGCTTTTAACTATTTTATTCACATCTTAGATATATGTGAGTACTGTATGGGTGATTTTTTCGTTCATAAATATCTTTCTTGGCCCATAAACAAATATCGCAATTCGATATTGCATTATTTTTCGAATTATTTAACTTTAATTGTTATTAACGGTTATCTAATGGCTCTAGTATACTAATAACTGTTTTATTCAAAGATCTTATGTTGAAAGAATGTTTTTTGATGTTTTCAAAACAGTCACACTTGTCGAATGAATAATCTTTTATTTAGTACCGAAAAACCGAAAATCTCGTAGGTGTTATTCCATGGGTTTTTAGAAATATGTCAAAATTTTGAAATATACTTTTAACTACTTTATTCAAATCTTGGATATATGTGAGTAGTGTACGGGTGATTGTTTCGTCCATAAATATAGTCCTTGCCCTAGAAACAAATATCGCAAATCGATATTGCATTGTTTTTCGAATTGTTTAATATTAATTATTATAAATGTTGATCTAATAGCTCTAGTCTAATAATAACTCTTTTATTCAAAGATATTATGTTGAAAGAATATTTTCTGATGTTTTCAAAACAGTTACCATTGTCGAATGAATTATCTTTTATTTTATCCCAAAAAACCAAAAATCTCATAGGTGTTAATCCACGGGTTTTGACAAATATGTGAAAGTTTTGAAATATGCTTTTAACTACTTTATTCACATCTTAGATATATGTGAATAGTGTACAGGTAATTTTTTCGTCCATAAATATCTTCTGTCCCATAAACAAATATCGCAAGTTGATATTGCAATATTTTTCGAATTATTTAACTTTAATTGTTATAAATGTTGATTTAATGGCTCTAGTCTAATAATAACTGTTATATTCAAAGATATTATGTTGAAAGAATGTTTTCTGATGTTTTCAAAACAGTTACCCATGTCGAATGAATTATATTTTATTTTGTCCCGAAAAATCAAAAATCTCATAGGTGTTAATCTATGGGTTTTGACAAATATGTCAAAGTTTTGAAATATGCTTTTAACTACTTTATTCACATCTTATATATATGTGAGTAGTGTACGGATTATTTTTTTGTCCAGAAATATCTTCCTTGGCCCATAAACAAATATCGCAAATCGATATTGCATTTTTTTCGAATTGTTTAACTTTAATTGTTATAAATGTTGATATAATGGCTCTAGTCTAATAATAACTGTTTTATTCAAAGATATTATAATGAAATAATGTTTTCTGATGTTTTCAAAACAGCTTGTCGAATGAATTATCTTTTATTTTGTCCTGAAAAACCGAAAATCTCATATAACGTTCACGGGTTTTGAGAAATATATCAAAGTTTTGAAATATGTTTTTAACTATTTTATTCACATCTTGGATATATGTGAGTACTATACGGGTGATTGTTTCGTCCATCAATATTTTCCTTGGCCCATAAACAAATATCGCATATCGATATTGCATTATTTTTCGAATTATTTAACTTTAATTGTTATAATTGTTGATCTAATGGTTGTGGTTTATTAATAACTGTTTTATTAAAAGATTTTATGTTGAATGAATGTTTTCTGATGTTTTCAAAACACTTACCCATGTCGAATGAATTATATTTTATTTTATCCCGAAAAACCGAAAATCTCATAGGTGTTAGTCCATGGGTTTTGACAAATATGTCAAAGTTTTGAAATATGCTTTTAACTACTTTATTAACTTCTTGGATATATGAGAGTAGTGTACGGGTGATTTTTTCGTCCATAAATATCTTCATTGGCACAGAAACATATATCGCAAATCGATATTGCATTATTTTTCGAATTGTTTAATTTTAATTGTTATAAATATTGATCTAATGGCTCTAGTCTACTAATAACTGTTTTGATCATATATCTTACGTTGAAAAAAATGTTTTTCTTATGTTTTCAAAATAGTTACCCTTGTCGAATGAATTATCTTTTATTTTGTCCCAAAAATCTCATAGGTGTTAGTCCACGGGTTTTGAGAAATATGTCAAAGTTTTGAAATATGCTTTTAACTACATTATTCACATCTTGGATATATATGAGTAGTGTACGGGTGATTTTTTCGTCCATAAATATCTTTCTTGGCTCAGAAACAAATATCGCAAATCGATATTGCATTATTTTTCGAATTGTTTAACTTTAATTATTATAAATGTTGATCTAATAGCTCTAGTCTAATAATAACTGTTTTATTCATAGATATTATGTTGAAAGAATGTTTTCTGATGTTTTCAAAACAGTTACCATTGTCGAATGAATTATCTTTTATTTTGTCACGAAGAACCGAAAATCTCATAGGTGTTAATCCACGGGTTTTGACAAATATGTCAAAGTTTTGAAATATCATTTTAAATACTTTATTCACATCTTAGATATATGTGAATAGTTTACGGGTGATTTTTTCATCCATAATTATCTTCATTGGCCCAGAAATAAATATTGCAAATCGATATTACATTATTTTTCGAATTGTTTAACTTTAATTGTTATAAATATTGATCTATCAGCTTTAGTCTACTAATAAATGTTTTATTCAAAGATTTTATATTGAAGTGATTTTTTCTAATGTTTTAAAACAGTTACCCTTATTGAATGAATTATATTTTATTTTGTCACAAAAAACCGAAAATCCCATAGGTGTTAGCCCACGGGTTTTGAGAAATATATCAAAGTTTTGAAATATACTTTTAACTATTTTATTCACATCTTAGATATATGTGAGTACTGTACGGGTGATTGTTTCGTTCATAAATATCTTTCTTGGCCCATAAACAAATATCGCAATTCGATATTGCATTATTTTTTGAATTATTTAACTTTAATTGTTATAAATGGTTATCTAATGGCTCTAGTATACTAATAACTGTTTTATTCAAAGATCTTATGTTGAAAGAATTTTTTTTGATGTTTTCAAAACAGTTACACTTTTCGAATGAATAATCTTTTATTAAGTACCGAAAAACCAAAAATCTCGTAGGTGTTATTCCACGGGTTTTTAGAAATATGTCAAAATTTTGAAATATACTTTTAACTACTTTATTCAAATCTTGGATATATGTGAGTAGTGTACGGGTGATTGTTTCATCCATAAATATAGTCCCTTCCCTAGAAAAAAATATCGCAAATCGATATTGCATTGTTTTTCGAATTGTTTAACATTAATTATTATAAATGTTGATCTAATAGCTCTAGTCTACTAATAACTCTTTTATTCAAAGATATTATGTTGAAAGAATATTTTCTGATGTTTTCAAAATAGTTACCATTGTCGAATGAATTATCTTTTATTTTGTCCCAAAAAACCGAAAATCTCATAGGTGTTAATCCACGGATTTTGACAAATATGTCAAAATTTTGAAATATGCTTTTAACTGCTTTATTCACATCTTAGATATATGTGAATAGTGTACATGTGATTTTTTCGTCCATAAATATCTTCCTTGTCCCATAAACAAATATCGCAAATCGATATTGCATTATTTTTTGAATTTTTTAATTTTAATTGTTATAAATATTGATCTAATGGATCTAGTGTAATAATAACTGTTATATTCAAAGATATTATGTTGAAAGAATGTTTCTGATGTTTTCAAAACAGTTATCCTTGTCGAATGAATTATCTTTTATTTTGTCGCGAAAAACCGAAAATCTCATAGAACGTTCACGGGTTTTGAGAAATATGTCAAAGTTTTGAAATATGCTTTTAACTACTTTATTCACATCTTGGATATATATGAGTAGTGTACGGGTGATTTTTTCGTCCATAAATATCTTTCTTGGATCAGAAACAATTATCGCAAATCGATATTGCATTATTTTTCAAATTGTTTAACTTTAATTATTATAAATGTTGATCTAATAGCTCTAGTCTAATAATAACTGTTTTATTCAAAGATATTATGTTGAAAGAATATTTTCTGATGTTTTCAAAACAGTTACCATTGTCGAATGAATTATCTTTTATTTTGTCCCAAAAAACCGAAAATCTCATAGGTGTTAATCCACGGGTTTTGACAAATATGTCAAAGTTTTGAAATATGATTTTAACTACTTTATTCACATCTTAGATATATGTGAATAGTGTACAGGTGATTTTTTCGTCCATAATTATCTTCATTGGCCCAGAAATAAATATCGCAAATCGATATTACATTATTTTTCGAATTGTTTAACTTTAATTGTTATAAATATTGATCTATCAGCTTTAGTCTACTAATAAATTTTTTGCTCAAAGATATTATATTGATATAATGTTTTCTAATGTTTTAAAACAGTTACCCTTGTTGAATGAATTATATTTTATTTTGTCGCAAAAAACCGAAAATCTCATAGGTGTTAGCCCATGGGTTTTGAGAAATATGTCAAAGTTTTGAAATATCCTTTTAACTATTTTATTCACATCTTAGATATATGTGAGTACTGTATGTGTGATTTTTTCGTTCATAAATATCTTTCTTGGCCCATAAACAAATATCGCAATTCGATAATGCATTATTTTTTGAATTATTTAACTTTAATTGTTATAAATAGTTATCTAATGGCTCTAGTATACTAATAAATGTGTTATTCAAAGATATTATGTTGAAAGAATGTTTTTTGATGTTTTCAAAACAGTTACACTTGTCGAATGAATAATCTTTTATTAAGTACCGAAAATCCGAAAATCTCGTAGGTGTTATTCCACGGGTTTTTAGAAATATGTCAAAATTTTGAAATATACTTTTAACTACTTTATTCAAATCTTGGATATATGTGAGTAGTGTACGGGTGATTGTTTCGTCCATAAATATAGTCCTTGCCCTAGAAACAAATATCGCAAATCGATATTGCATTGTTTTTCGAATTGTTTAACATTAAATATTATAAATGTTGATCTAATAGCTCGAGTCTAATAATAACTCTTTTATTCAAAGATATTATGTTGAAAGAATATTTTCTGATGTTTTCAAAATAGTTACCATTATCGAATGAATTATCTTTTATTTTGTCCCGAAAAACCGAAAATCTCATAGGTGTTAATCCACGGATTTTGACAAATATGTGAAAGTTTTGAAATATGCTTTTAACTACTTTATTCACATCTTAGATATATGTGAATAGTGTACAGATGATTTTTTCGTCCATAAATATCTTCCTTGTCCCATAAACAAATATCGCAGGTCGATATTGCATTATTTTTCGAATTGTTTAACTTTAATTGTTATAAATGCTGATCTAATGGCTCTAGTCTAATAATAACTGTTATATTCAAAGATATTATGTTGAAAGAATGTTTCTGATGTTTTCAAAACAGTTATCCTTGTCGAATGAATTATCTTTTATTTTGTCCCGAAAAACCAAAAATCTCATAGAACGTTCACGGGTTTTGAAAAATATGTCAAAGTTTTTAAATATGCTTTTAACTATTTTATTCACATCTTGGATATATGTGAGTACTATACGGGTGATTTTTTCGTCCATCAATATTTTCCTTGGCCCATAAACAAATATCGCATATCGATATTGCATTATTTTTTTAATTATTTAACTTTAATTATTATAAATGTTGATCTAATGGTTGTAGTTTACTAATAACTGTTATATTCAAAGATATTATGTTGAAAGAATGTTTCTGATGTTTTCAAAACAGCTATCCTTGTCGAATGAATTATCTTTTATTTTGTCCCGAAAAACCAAAAATCTCATAGAACGTTCACGGGTTTTGAAAAATATGTCAAAGTTTTGAAATATGCTTTTAACTACTTTATTCACATCTTGGATATATGAGAGTAGTGTACTGGTGATTTTTTTGTCCATAAATATCTTCCTTGGCACATAAACAAATATCGCAAATCGATATTGCATTATTTTCGAATTGTTTAATTTTAATTGTTATAAATGTTGATCTAATGGCTCTAGTCTACTAATAACTGTTTTATTCATAGATCTTATGTTGAAAAAATGTTTTTCTTATGTTTTCAAAACAGTTGCCCTTGTCGAATGAATTATCTTTTATTTTGTCCCGAAAATCTCATAGGTGTTAGTCCACGGGTTTTGAGAAATATGTCAAAGTTTTGAAATATGCTTTTAACTACTTTATTCACATCTTGGATATATATGAGTAGTGTACGGGTGATTTTTTCGTCCATAAATATCTTTCTTGGATCAGAAACAAATATCGCAAATCGATATTGCATTATTTTTCGAATTGTTTAACTTTAATTATTATAAATGTTGATCTAATAGCTCTAGTCTAATAATAACTGTTTTATTCAAAGATATTATGTTGAAAAAATGTTTTCTGATGTTTTCAAAACAGTTACCATTGTCGAATAAATTATCTTTTATTTTGTCCCGAAGAACCGAAAATCTCATAGGTGTTAATCCACGGGTTTTGACAAATATGTCAAAGTTTTGAAATATAATTTTAACAACTTTATTCACATCTTAGATATATGTGAATAGTTTACGGGTAATTTTTTCGTCCATAATTATCTTCATTGGCCCAGAAATAAATATCGCAAATCGATATTACATTATTTTTCAAATTGTTTAACTTTAATTGTTATAAATATTGATCTATCAGCTTTAGTATACTAATAAATGTTTTATTCAAAGATATTATGTTGAAGTCATTTTTTTAATGTTTTAAAACAGTTACCCTTGTTGAATGAATTATATTTTATTTTGTCGCAAAAAACAAAAAATCTCATAGGTGTTAGCCCACGGGTTTTGAGAAATATGTCAAAGTTTTGAAATATGCTTTTAACTATTTTATTCACATCTTAGATATATGTGAGTACTGTACGGGTGATTGTTTCGTTCATAAATATCTTTCTTGGCCCATAAACAAATATCGCAATTCGATATTGCATTATTTTTCGAATTATTTAACTTTAATTGTTATTAACGGTTATCTAATGGCTCTAGTATACTAATAACTGTTTTATTCAAAGATCTTATGTTGAAAGAATATTTTTTGATGTTTTCAAAACAGTCACATTTGTCGAATGAATAATCTTTTATTTAGTACCGAAAAAAAACCGAAAATCTCGTAGGTGTTATTCCACGGGTTTTTAGAAATATGTCAAAATTTTGAAATATACTTTTAACTACTTTATTCAAATCTTGGATATATGTGAGTAGTGTACGGGTGATTGTTTCGTCCATAAATATAGTCCTTGCCCTAGAAACAAATATCGCAAATCGATATTGCATTGTTTTTCGAATTATTTAACATTACGTATTATAAATATTGATCTAATAGCTCTAGTCTAATAACTTTTATTCAAAGATATTATGTTGAAAGAATATTTTCTGATGTTTTAAAAACAGTTTCCATTATCGAATGAATTATCTTTTATTTTATCCCGAAAAACCGAAAATCCACGGGTTTTGACAAATATGTGAAAGTTTTGAAATATGCTTTTAACTACTTTATTCACATCTTAGATATATGTGAATAGTATACAAGTGATTTTTTCGCCCATAAATATCTTCCTTGTCCCATAAACAAATATCGCAAGTCGATATTGTATTATTTTTCGAATTGTTTAACTTTAATTGTTATAAATGGTTATCTAATGGCTCTAGTATACTAATAAATGTTTTATTCAAAGATCTTATGTTGAAAGAATGTTTTTTGATGTTTTCAAAACAGTTACNGGTCAGTGCTAGACAAATGATCAGTAGTAACTCTGTAAGAAGCAGCTGGACGGAGACCTGCTGTCACATGACTAAGCATTTTGCCAGTAATCAGTAAGAGATCACCCACCCCACATCCATAATCCGCTGTGTACCACCGACCATTTGGGTCACATACCTAAAGATAGGAGAAATTTCAGAAGAAGAAAAAAAAATAACCAAAGGTATCTCTCTCTCTCCCTCTCTCTCCCTCTCTCTCTCTCCCTCTCTCTCTCTCTATATATATATATATATGTATGGAACAATGTTTTCAAGCAGACATGGAAGTTTAGGATGATCATGTCAGATTGATATGACAGTATTCTTTAGCAACTGTTTTATTCCTCCGAAGAGAAATTAAGTCATGTTTTCGCAGAAAGTTGCTCGCTATAATGTAAACATAGTTGTATCCCTTCTACACACAGAAAGTTCACAGAGGAGACCTGAATGCCAGTGCCATCTGAGCAGAACAGTGTCAGCAATCCCTTCTCAATTTCAATATTAGTGGATAGATTCCCACCTCCATGAGTAACAGGTTTTCCATTTTGGAGTGTTGCATGAGCATAGGAAGCCAATAGCACAGATGAAGAAACTTCGTTCAGAGCTAGTGGAAAGTCGTCGAGTATATGATTAAAAACACTGCAAAACGCTCATTCTATGAGTTAAGTAAAAGTAAAGAGGAAATACTGTAGTAACCAGAGATTAATGCATCATAACTATCCTACTCGCTTCTTAGTCGTAGATGCCTTGCTATTGCAGATAAAGCAGCTCGTGCTACTTTACCCAAGCACCGGAAAATCTCACCCATGCATGCAGGCGAAGAATCTAAATCTTCCACGGATCTGTTCATAAGACCCCCCACAAAAGCCATTATACAACATAGAGATCAGAACAAAGATAGGAACTGTCTTGGTTTCCATAAATTCAAGCATGACCAATGAAGGATACTACAGTCAAAGGCTCAAAGCACATGACCAGTAAAGACCAGTGGAAAATTGAGAACAGAAAACAAAAAGGTAAAAAAAAACGAGATACCTTCCGGCTCTATACATAGAGATCCCACGATTGCCTTTCCCAGATACGTTAAGAGTTCTACTTCTGAAATACAAGCGAGTAGATTCAATGCCACACCGCATCAGTGCAGCGTCTTCGCTCTCGAGCTCGATCACGGAAGCATTATACCTCATCAAAGACACAGACAAAGCCTCCACGGCTTTTCCGTACGCCAGTGAAGGAGCCCCTTCATAAGGCAGAATTTCAGACAATCTAACCCTAGCGAGAGGACTCCCGGACATCATCAGCATGGGATCGCCGGACGGTTAAGCAGCGAAAGCGGCGTCACTATAATCGGATGAGACAAAGGTGACTTGGTAAAGCCAGCAGATACATCAACGAGAGTAGAAACGGCGGCCCTAAAAAGCTTTTTCGAATACGAGTCTAGCCAGTTTTCCAATTCCAAGTCGGTTTCCGGCGTCGGAAAAATGGATTCGAACACTAACGTTGTCTGGTAGAAGTTGTCGAGATCGCCGTTTTAGAGACGAATTGGATATTTATTGTACGGACGCTTGATTTTCTCTCTACTGGGTGAATAATGACTAGCTTGGTTACAAATTACAACTATGAAACGCCGTCTACAGGTACATCGCCGTCGATAGCGTAGAGATTCAAGCGAGGAATGCTGGATTAGCCGGAGAATTGTGGTTCTGAAATGTTTTTCTAGTGTAGACTCTGGTTTTTTTTGTTGTTGTTTGTTTGTGTTATGAAGTTTGAGACGCTTGTAATGTCACCTTCGCCCTTTTAGGCAAACTAGCTCCAGATAAATGATCATTTTCACCCAAATATCATTGAATTATTTATTTGATTTATAAATGAATAATCTAAAATACTAAAAAAGTTTTTTATAACAAAAAATTATAATTATTTTTATTTTTCTTTATATAAAAGAGAAAAATTAATATAATTTTAATTCAAATATTTAGATTTGAATTTAATATTTTATTTTTTAAGTTTTTAGCTAATTTTGAAAATTAGTAACATTTCAAATGAGGGTGATGATGATGATGTGTGTTTGAGGATGGTAAAGATGATGAAGATGTTTTACCTTGTGAATGCTAGTAGTGATTAAAGAAGAGGATGCTTTTGATGATGGGAGTCATGATGTCTATCGTGATGTGACAACATCATCATCAATGATAATGACTATAGAATTGTCTCATTTGTATAAGAAAAACGACATCAAATAAATGGGGATGTAGGACGTGGAGGTGGGTGAGTGTGATGATAATGATGATGAAGATAAGCATTATCAGTATGAATTGTATAAACAAGTATAGGATCCAGTAGAGGTGTCAATTGTCAAACGTATTCATCCCGCAACATGTTTATGCAATTTGAGGATAAAGGATTTAAAACATTTGGCCATAAATGACATGATATTTATGTATTATGGTTATATAATTTCGGTTATGTGAGTGTTTTTGAATGAAGTAGGAATGAAGATCTCACTAATGATGTATAAACACATAACACTACATAGTGTGAAATTGTCAATGTTATTTGAGGGCTCGGCGACAAGAGAAATGAGAAAAGGGGTGAAGATTGCATAAAATTGTTAAAACATAAGCACGAAATATATATATATATATATATATATATATATATATATATATTTCTAATATATTATTTGATAAACTTTTTAATAAAATAATTTTATCCTGACGTGTTAATAACAAAAATACGTGTCAACACCATAACGAATTTCAGTTTAAATATATAAAAAGCTTTAAATTACTATAATAATTATAATATATGCCGCTGATATTAATTTGATTAGAGAATAAATATAATTTATTCAACTAACCAAAAAATATCATTACATTTGTAAAACAATAATTTTTTATTTTTTAAAATTTTTATACATTAATTTATAAATAATTTCAAATAAATATAAATAGATTTAAATTATTACCGTAATCCCTAATATATTATTTGAGAAATATTTTAAAAAAATAATATTACTTTGACGTGTTATCAACAGAAATATCATGCTGATGTGTCATCACTTAAATTTAGAATATAAAAACAAGCTTAATTTATTAAAATAATTACAATTATATCATTGTTATTAATTTGGTTAGAAAATTAATATATTTTATTAAATTAATAAAAATGTATTATTAAATTCGTAAAAAGTAATTTTTTTTAATTTATATATACAAAAATTAATGTTAAAAATAATTTTAAATAAAAATTAAATATTTAATTTATATTTACTAATAAATTATAATTTTACGAATATTTTTCCGTCTATATGGTTCGTATGCATCAATATATATATTTCGAAATCAGCTGAGAGAAGCACTATTCCCCTTTCTCGTCTCGCCTCGTGTCGTCGTTTTCCTCAGATTCTTCAATATAATTCACTTTCTTTTCCAAATCCCATTACCCTTATCGATCACCTCCCCGAAATTGGATTCGAAAACACTAGGTTTCAATCATGCCCATGGAGAAGGACAATGTCCACGCTGGCAACGTCGTTGTTGCCACTGAGCAAGCGACCAAGATTAACGAGACTGGTGGACGGTTGCCGGACAATGGGCAGAGTATTGTTGTCTCAGACACCGCCGGAAGTGGAAGCGAGAGAAGAGAGGAAGTGGTGGAGACAGCAGTGGCGGTGGCTGAGGAGGAGAGCGGATCGAATTTGGTGGGAGAGCTACCTCCCCGATCTTCCTCCGCTAGAGTTCCGTTCACTAATCTAAGCCAGTTCGATGCGGATCTTGCTCTCGCTCGCACGCTCCAAGAACAGGTGGGCCTTTCTTTCTTATCGCTTATTCTCCTGGATACACGGAATAGTTAACTGCCTCTCGCCCTTTTCTTCTTTCCTTCATTTCTTTCTAATTGCATTTGGAAAGTTTAATTTTCCCACGAATTTACGGAGAACTGTCTACTGAATATTGTTGTTTTGTTTATGTGCGTGAACATTTCGGGTTGCAGGAGCGGGCGTATATGATGCTGAGCATGAACGGTGAAGTGAGCGACTATGGAAGCTGGGAAACTGGAAGCTATGTCTACGATGAGGATGAGTTTGATGATCCTGATAATGAGGATGAAATTGAGGATCCCGATAACGAGGATGAAGACAAATATGAAACAGATGTGGATCCGCAGGAAGATGCGCCCGATGTGAATGCCCATGAAGATTTTCAAGAAGATGACGGCAGAAACTCTGACACTGAAGAAATTGCTTATTCAGATGACGAGGCCTATGCTAGAGCTCTTCAGGAAGCTGAAGAAAGGGAAATGGCAGCTAGATTGTCTGCCTTACGTGGGTTAGCAGACCGTGAGTACACTTTTAGCTATCACCCAAGTTCTCTTTGATGGGTGTCTGAAGATGGGTTTGGGATTATGCTGATTGTTATATGTTGCAGGGGTTGATGATCTAGAGGATGAGGGTCATACTTCTCAGGTAGGCTACTTACACTGCAACAAAACCTTTTCGATCTTGAGCTGTAAACCTTTTTCTCCATGAAGTATATGAATCTTTTTGCCCATTTGTGAAATGAACTACTGTCCAATCCCTTTTTCTGTTTAGTCATATGGTTGCTAAAATACAAAGTCCTGACATAGAACCCACCATTTTCTTACATGGTTCCATCTATCATATATTTGTCTGTTTTGGCATTAGTTTGTTTAGTTATTGTGACAGTTTAGTCGGTGATGTTAACCTTTTTGGTCCGGAATTCCAGTTAGATACTCCTCCCTGTGTATATGAGCTAGTTATTGTTTGTAGTTGAGCCCGTCAACCTACTGAAAATTTTGTGTCAGGGAAATATTTATAGTTTTTTGTCTTACACTCTCGAAATTGTTTGCTACTTTGGTACTAGGTCTTGCCTAATTATAATTGGTTTAAGCTACGAGAATTTTGCACAACCGTGTGTTTGAAAGTCATAAACACAATCACTAGTAGGCATTCAAGACATTGTAACCTGCTAGCGTTAACTGGTCGCTGTCATCAGAGAAGCTCATGCTCACATCTTGCAGCATTAGACCCCACAGTGGACTGAAACTTGATAGTCTGGTCCATTTTGTGGGAAAAAAGAAGACAAAAAACTAGATTTGCAAGTAATAGAATCATATAAAGTAAGACTTCTTTTGGGTGATTTGAAACTGGTTCCACTCATATAAAGTAAGACTTCTTTTGGGTGATTTGAAACTGGTTCCACTCACGTTTTGTATGTTTTATTTTTGCAGGATGCTTGGGATGAGATGGATCCTGATGAGCTTTCATATGAGGTGTGAAAACATTCATGATATTCTATGCTTTTTAGACATTTTGGATTCTCTCTCTCTCTCATGATTTTGTGAAACGGTTTATAGTTTATTGTTATTACTACTGTTAAAAATGATGGAATGTAGTGTTAAGAATCCTAAGATCTATCATGCAAAAGTAGATGCCCATATATATTGGCTTATAACTTTAGGTTATCTAACATTTTCAGGAGTTGGTTGCTCTCGGCGAAGTTGTGGGAACCGAGAATAGAGGATTGTCTGCTGATAGAATTGCGTCTTTGCCTTCAAAAAGATATAAAGATGAAGACAATCACAATGGAACTGATGAGTCGTAATGTCTTTTTGTAATTAAACAAGTAAATGGCTTACAAATTATGCATGTGACTTTATGATTAACTCAGCAATATTTGATGCAGGTGTGTTATATGTCGTTTAGACTATGAAGATGACGATGAGTTGATACTGCTCCCATGCAAACATTCATACCACTCGGAGTGCATATACAACTGGTTGAAGATAAACAAGGTATGTCTTTTCATTCTTTTCTTATAAAAAGATCATTATTAGGGAAGATATATTCATGTTAGAAACCCAATTAGGGAAGATATATTCATGTTAGAAACCCAATTAGGGAAGACATATTCATGTTAGAAACCCAATTAGGGAGAGACGTTGTAGTCTGTCTTTATCAATCGGCGGATACTCTTTTGATAAGATAGGTATATTCATGTTAGAAAAGCAGCCACAGCACGTGATAATTCCACAAAGACAATCTGTTTATGATAGGGATTGTATAGTCGGTGACAATGCAGGATATAGACTTCAGTGTCATGTCGATTGTCAGCATTTTCAAAACTGTTGCTAGTAAGCAGTGGTTTGAACTTGCTAATTCCAGAATAAGACTATCTCCTCTTATCAGCTTCCATGGAAAGTAGTAACACAATTATTTACAAACAATCAGTCGTAGAAATAGGATTAATCTCTTGTCAACATTCGTATATAAACCAAAGGAATTTGTCGAAGCTCCATTAAAAACTAAATTATAAGCTCTAACAGTATTCTTCTACAGATATGCCCCGTTTGCAGCGCCGAAGTTCGAACTTCCTCCTCTGGACAAAGCTAATGAAAACAATGGAAGAAACTTCAACATCTTAGCTGTCTGTTTGTACACTTTATATACAGACTCATCATCAGATGTCCTTGGATCCTTTATAAACAATTTCACAGATTGGAAATTTCTCAAGCATTTCTTAAGTTCTTCCACTCCATCTGGTTCTTTATTTAGAGCGATCCGATTGGTCTTTACAGTTTTTATGTCCTAACCTATGTAGCATAAGCGTATATGCTTATGTATATCACATACTTAAAAGCTAATCTACATATGACGTAAGTTGTTGTTAAACATCATGAAAATAATGGGGGTTTCGGCCAATTCATACATGAACTTCGACCCGTGGTTACGATTCGATAACGAACTTTGTTGCTGTGCACTTTCATACATTAACTTAGTGTTTGACTCCATAACATGCATTGACTGGATTAATTAGTATTAAACATACATTAGCGATAAACGACGTTTAACTCACCGTTAATCCTAGCTGACTAAGATGACACGTCAGCCACGACAACATCTTAATAAACACGCAAAACGTCGACGTTTTGATAAGTGGGAGTTACCCTTAATTATTTTCCTCTTCTCCTTCTTCCCCGAGCTCCTTCTTCCTCTTTGCAAAATTAGGGTTTGCAGAGGCTTCCTCTTCTCTTCTTCTCCAAACCCTTTATTTAGTCTAGAGTCTATCCTGAAATGGACATATGGTTGATTCTCCGGCGACAGCGATAGTTTATGGCTTCGGCTTGCGTCAACAATGTTGCAGTTTCAAAGGAATTTCCTACTTATGGTATCTAAGTTCTCACAAAATTTATCTTTTGTGATTGTGTGTAGAATTTCGAGCAAGGCAAAGGACCAGGAAACCATGAACAAGGGATGCATCGGGATTTTTCACCTTATTTAAGAAATTCATGGTGGTGTCTAATCCTTGGTGTATTAGTTTGCTATAAAGTTTTTGTATTTCGGTCCAAAGTACCAGCTAAGAGAAAAGAAAAAGTATACCCGCAAGAGTCTTTAGCTCAAAAGCAGCGGCTACAACGTGCTCAAGCCCCTGGAAAATGGAGGAAGAAAATGGCTCTTGCAGACGTCGCGAAGAGGAACGACACTCTCGAATTGACGAGCGCTGATGTTGAGAAGCTCGAGAACGTTTTCTCAGATCCACAAGTATTGAAATTCTTTGTGAATCCAACCGTCGCGGTCGAGAAGAAGCGTCAGGTGATCGAAGACATCGTGAAATCATCTTCTCTCCAGATTCACACCTCGAATTTCCTTAACATCCTCGTGGATGCGAATCGGATCGACATAGTAAAGGAGATCGTGAAGGAGTTCGAGATTGTGTACAACAAGATAACGGACACGCAATTGGCGGAGGTAAGATCGGTGGTGAAATTGGAGCCGCCGCAGCTAGCACAGATCGCGAAACAAGTTCAGAAGCTGACGGGAGCGAGGAACGTGAGGGTTAAGACGGTTATCGATCCGAGTCTTGTGGCTGGGTTTACGATTCGGTACGGTGATTCGGGATCGAAGCTCATTGATATGAGCGTGAAGAAACAGCTTGAGGATATCACTGCTCAGCTAGAACTCGGCGAGATTCAGTTAGCTGCTTGAAATAAAAATTTGTTAAAGATTTACGGAGAATCGTTTCCTCTTTTTTGAGCAATTTTAATTCTTTTTTTCTTTCCAATAGTCCAACCAGTGTGCTAAATGAGAATTCACAAGTCTAACTATTTGTTTATTTTCTTCGTAATGTCTACACGACGTCGTTTAGGTTAATAGTTAAATAATTAATTAAATTTATTTAAACATCTATTATCTGACTAAGCAAATTTTTAACGGTTTGACTAACACCGTCAAGTCAATGCATGTTACGGGATAAAACACTAAGTTCATGTATGAAACTGCACAGCAACAAAATTCGTTATCGAATCGTAACCACGGGTCAAAGTTCATGTATGAATTGGCCGAAACCCCGAAAATAATGTAATGCGACTTTTGAGTTTCCAATGTAAACTCAAAGGAGTAGAGAGCAAAGGGAAGACTCCGAATCAAATTAAAATAGTGATAGTCATCTTTTTCTTTCCTTCGTTTTTACAGTGTTTGAATATTCTCTGACACATAAATATATCTTATAACAGTTTTTAAAAGAGAAAGGTGATGATTAGTAGGATGAGATAATGACAAAAAAATGAGCAACGTCATCGAAAACTTACGTTTGACATAACTCGCTGTTACAAAAAGAGTAAAAGGTAAGAACTCTTCGTGGGCTGTAGCCCAAATTAGATAAAGATCATTCGGAGAGTTTTGAGTCGGCCACAAACCAAAGAATTATTCCTCTTCCTCTCTCGTCTCGTCTCATTTCGTCTCGCGCTCCGAATTTCGCGGATTCCGTCATGTCTTCCGGCGGAAATGCTACAGGCTCCACCGCACTACCGGGTGAAAAGATGTTTTTCTGCTACCAGTGTAATCGTACAGTAACCATCTCCATTTCCTCTACCGCTGAGCCGTTTTGCCCCATTTGTAACGGAGGGTTTCTTGAAGAATACGAGGAACCCAACCCTAATCCAACACCCAATCTCAACCCTAGTGGTTTTTTCCCCATGGCCGATCCTTTCTCCACCTTTCTCCCGCTCTTATTCGGCTCTTCCCCTTCCTCCACCCCCATGGACTTGATGAACCCGAGCTTCTTCGGGCCGTCGATGCAGGCACGCTCTACACAGCATCAGCATCAGCCGCAGTCTGGCGCTTTTGATCCGGTTTCTTTTCTCCAGAATCATCTCCAGCACCTGCGATCTAGCGGTACGCACGTCCAGTTCGTGATCGAGAACCATCCTTCGGATCCAGGACACCGAATGCCAGGAAATCTCGGGGACTACTTCTTTGGGCCGGGTCTGGAGCAGCTGATTCAGCAGTTAGCAGAGAATGACCCCAATCGGTACGGGACTCCTCCGGCCTCGAAATCCGCCATCGATGCGCTCCCAACTGTAAAGGTACCCAAGGATATGTTAAACTCGGAGATGAACCAGTGCGCCGTTTGTATGGATGAATTCGAGGACGGTGGCGACGTTAAGCAGATGCCTTGCAAACACGTGTTCCATCAGGATTGCTTGCTTCCATGGCTGCAGTTGCACAACTCGTGTCCGGTTTGTCGATATGAATTGCCCACGGACGACCCTGATTATGAGAACAGGACTCAAGTAGTTCATACCAGCGGGGATGGACAGGGATCAGTCGAGGGCCAGCAGACGCCAAGGAGCTTTAGTATACAACTTCCTTGGCCGTTCGGGAGACAAGAAGGCTTTGGTTCTGAACCTGGCTCTGGGTCGGGAGCACCTGAAAATGGTGCCGGTTCCGGTGGAGCTAATCTTGAGACCAGGCAGGAAGATTTGGATTGAGGTTTGTATTGCCTTGTCTCTCTCTTTCTACTCAACTTCTGATATTGCCTTTTTAAGAACCCTTTGTTGTAGTAGTACCCCAGAGGTAATAGGTTATGTGGCTATCTACTGTAAATTTGAATTTCAAGCTAGGCATCTCTTTTGCAATAGGGGCTGCTTGATGGAAAAGTTCCATAGGCACTAACTTGCAGACTATAGCACCTGAGATATAATGGCTCCTTGCTTGCTCTTGCTTTCCACTCTGTTAGTAATATGTTTTCTTGCTTATTAGATATTTTCATGTCTGAGATAGACTCAGAGTAATGCACGAGAAAGAAACTTTTGAGAGTAAGTAGCTTAGGTCCTACACTGTGAAGTCGTAAAGAAGAAAAAGTTTGTTGTAGCAAAGATTTGGAAACTCTTTTTTAGATTGTGTGCATATATGAATGATTTTGCAAACCACTCTAATATCTTGAATTTACATGTGGATAACTTGGTTATCAGCAAAAAGCAATTCTGTTAATCTGTTATCTGTGCTTTTAAAAATACTCTGGATAATTTGGGGGGAGCTTGGTATGGGTATCTTCTAAGGTTTCTCATTGTCACTAGTTTAGCATGACGATCCTGTGCTGGTTATTGTAATAGCATCTCTATCTGTCAATGGAAAGATGCTGGAGAGGTGGAAATGATAAGTGTTCCTACGGAACGTACAAGAGTTTCTTGAACTGTATAGCTAAATAGCTAGTTTGCTGTCTAGATACGAGTCCAAGATTACCACAGTAATTGACTATGATTCTTTAGAGGAATATCAAATTGGTGCAATCGATACACAGCCCCTTTAAAGCAATAAAGTTGTTATTCAAGTTGCAGATTCTGACTATTACAGTGAGTCGAATTTATTAGGTGTGGAAAGACGTTTATGGTCGGGTTTTAACTCCTTATAGGTTGTTGGATCTATGAGGTTTACATTGCAATGCAATGAAGACAGTGAAACCAGCTGTCTTAAGCTTTGTTGCTTTCGTTTTTGTGGTGCAGTATGGTCAGACTCAGTGCTTGAAAGTTGGATCCGAAAGAAGGATGTGCACAAGTTTTCACTAAAAAAGGCAATTTCATTAGGGGAAAATGGTGACATTGAGGTCTTACCATATTTTGTACATTTAAAGAAAAGGTTCGTTATTTTGGGATTGTTATATAAACGGATGAGTTTTTTTATTATAAAAAAAATCACAATATTTCATTTGAGTACTAATGTTTACCTTTTTATATATAAAATTCCATGTATTTGGGTCTGTGAATTCGAGGCCCCTATACATAAGTTTCTCTGTTTTAAGATTTTGGAAAGATACCGAGCAGATACAGGAGTGAAATATGTTCTCACAGTGAGTATAGTTGTTGAGAATACTACTTAAGCTGTTAAAATCTATTCTTCTCTCCAACTATATATCTTCTCCCTTTGGAAAATCTAATCATATATTTATCACCTTCTGTGTTTTTATAATATGTCAAAATATTCATTATACCATATAAACATAAATATGTACATTTGATTTTTTTAGTTAATACTATTATGAAATTATTAGATACTAATTTATATTAGTGAATTTATGTACGTGGATGAAAAAATTATTGTTTGAGATCTTATATTTGTTAACCATTTGTTTAGGGTGCTATAAATAAATGTAACTTTTTATTAGATTATACAATGCTAAAAAACAACAATTACCATTCTTAACATTTTTTCCAAAACTTGGTCAGTTGTTTCTCAATTCTTTGATTTAACTTCGTAAAATATAAAATTTCCAAAAATATATTCGAGTTAAAATATAATTTTCTAGTATAAAAATGTTTTTAAAAAAAAAGAATGGAAGGAAAAAAACTAATCTATAAAAAGAAAGAAATCTGGAGAGAAAGTGAGAGCAATGATAAGTATGAGAGAGAGAGAGAGAGAGAAAAAACAAATTGTTATGTTTGGAAGTTGGGTTTTAGAAAAAAAATCCAATGCAATGCATGTAAGAGTTTCCTTATATCTTAAAAGTCACTATTAATTAGTATATCAAGTAAGCTTCGGCAATATAATTTAAGTCTAAACATGGAACGAACCGACCTAAAAAAGAACCAAATCAAACCAAAATTGATAAAAAAAACCTGAATGATCTACATTTTTATATAAAAAATTCGAATCAAACCATTATCGAAACAAAAATTGAATGAATACTAAAATATCTAAAATATAGTTATATACATAAGAATATTAATAATACTTACAGTTTGATAAGATTTAATTACACAAAATCTCAATGATAAACTTGAATACATCAATTATTTTGAAACAATTAAAATAATTAAAATATTTGAAAATCGTTGGTTATTAATCAAATTTCAATCAAATTTTATTAATATTTAATTATTTTTTTACTTTTTTTACTAGTGTTTCAAAAATCTAAATTCGATTCAAATATGGATGGAACCGAATAGAATTTGAAAGAGATCCGAACAAAAATTCGAAAATATCCAAATATATTCTAGATTTTTAGTATTTAAATATCCGTAATCCGAAAAAACGAATTGAAATCTAAACGGGTACCCGGATGTTCCTACCTATTTTCAAGTAATTTTTCAAGGAAAAAATACTGTTTCTTCAATAAAATAGTTTTTTCAGTTAAAAAGAAAGTTTTAGAATTTAACACTAGTAAAATGATAAAACAACATTCATTTCATGTATTTTCTTTTTTCAACAAACAACTTTAATTGATCGGATGGGAGGCTGATTTAACGGTTTAGTGGTGGAATTAAGAGAAGACCGAACCGGAGAAAACCAGCATTGGCACGATTACAAAACCCTTGCAAGAGCAAAACCCAAAGCGCCCCCAAACTAGAAAGAAAAGTAGAAAACCCTCACTCCTTCTTCTTCGTCTTCTTCCCATTTTTTTCTACTGTCGGTACCGGCGGCGATGTCAGATCTTTTACCACCGCTGGGTACGGCACAAGTTGATGCGAAGACTAAACTCGATGAGAAAGTTGATTACTCGAACCTCCCTTGTCCTGTTCCCTATGAGGAACTCCACCGTGAAGCTTTCAGTTTAGTATATCATATACGCTTTGCGTATTGAATTTCTCCTTTTTGTATTCCTGGATATCTCAGATCTTACGAGATTTACAAACATTAGAAACGATATAGTATGATTTAAGCTGTTCATTTGCTGCCTCAAATTTGTCTTTGGTAATCAAAATTCAAATTAATCCATTTCTCTAACGTAACTAGATGACTACAGCTGCTACTAATTTTTCAAAATATAGATTTGTAACGAAACGTTATTCGTAATTTTTCAAAATCTTTTATTCACATAGAAATTGTGAGTGTCTCTCCTAATGGTTTTTTACTGTTTAGATGTCAGATTTTGTATGTGTGGTGAAGCATTTAGATTTTGGGTTCTCTTGGTTTTTGACTGAATTGATTATTCTTTGCAGTGTCTTTAAAGGCAGAAAATTTTGAGGGTTTGCGCTTTGACTTTACCAAGGCGTTGAATCAAAAGTTTTCTCTTAGTCACAGGTAGTAAACTTATGTGTATAGTTACTGGTTGGCCATCATTTTATTTGTGTTCTTCATTGAGCAAGCCTGTATATCAATGCTTCAAACAGTGTAATGATGGGGCCAACCGAAGTTCCTTCTCAGTCATCTGAAACTATCAAAATTCCAACAGCCCACTATGAGTTTGGTGCCAATTATTTCGACCCACAGGTAGTATTTATGGTAATCACTTTTTTTAATATTCTTATGGCCATCAAGATGGTATGAAGATGACAAAACAAGTATGCAGTTGATGCTTATTGGAAGGGTTATGACTGATGGTAGACTAAATGCAAGAGTGAAAGCTGATTTAACTGATAAGTTGGTCGTGAAGGCGAATGCTCAGGTAAGTGCTGCAGTTGGAGCTGGACATTCGTTCTTTTTCTGTAATCTTGTTGTGTTTATCATCTTATTTCACTTTCTCTGCCAGCTGACGAACGAGCAACATATGTCTCATGCAATGTTCAACTTTGATTACATGGTAAGGAAACTCTCTATATTTGAGAATTTCATGTTCCCATCATGCATTTTCTGATGATATTTGGTTCATCTGAGTTTTTTAATCTGCTTGGTCTCACTTTGTATAGGGAAAAGACTACAGAGCCCAACTTCAACTTGGGAACAGTGCTCTAATTGGAGCAACCTATATTCAGGTAAATTGGACATTGTCCTTGATACAGCTGCAAATCTGTAGGCTTTTCTTTGTGGAGTCTAACAGACAGGAAAAGAATTGGCCATCTCTGAACGTATGAGCTTGTGTAGTTATCTTAGTTCATCTAGCTGTAACCTATATAAGACATGAACCATAAGTTGTTCTAAACTTTGTGATTATGGTCATGCTTAGTGTCTGTTTTTATAGTTATAGTAAAACTTGCTTTTATCTGTGGACAGTTTTTCTTTTGATCAGTAATAGTTAAATTGTTCTAGTATGATACATGTGAGAATAATGCTTATTGTCTGTGTATTGGTTCTTTCTATTCATTGGATTCTCTTTGGTTTTTTTTGTACAGAGTGTGACACCCCGTCTCTCCTTAGGTGGTGAAGTTTTCTGGGCTGGTGTGCCTCGAAAGTCGGGAATAGGTTATGCTGCAAGATACGAGAGTGAAAAGATGGTTTGTTTTACTTCTTCACAAACTGCGCTGTTCGCAAAGCCTAATCATAGAATCAGATTTTATATTGGTGAACAACACAGTAATATGTTAAGAACTTTTCTTTATCAACAGGTCGCCTCTGCACAAGTTGCTAGCACTGGTGCTGTGGTTATGAACTATGTTCAGAAGATTTCCGACAAGGTAATGTACCATTGTTATTTAATTTTGATCATAAACCGAATAGAGCATAAAGATAAATCATGACACATTCATTCTTTTTTTTCCATGGCATCACAACACATAATCAGGTTTCACTCGCGACTGATTTCACGTACAACTACTTTTCAAGAGATGTTGCAGCTAGTGTTGGGTATGACTACATTCTTAGACAGGTAACATTGCCAATTTTCCTGATTGTAATGGAATTGAAAACAAGCAACAAAAATATGTATGGATAATCTTTGTTTTGTTTCAAGTCTCGTGTGCGTGGAAAGATTGATTCCAACGGTGTTGCATCCGCTCTCCTTGAAGAAAGATTGAGTATGGGACTCAATTTTCTTCTATCTGCAGAGGTACATAATGAATCAATTGAATATTCAATGTTTCGGTATTAAAGATTTAAAGGAGATCTGATTCGCTTTGTTTCTCTCAGCTGGATCATAAGAAGAAGGACTACAAATTTGGTTTTGGTTTAACAGTCGGTTAGTAAAGCACGGCACATAAGCTGCACGCAATAAGCTTGGGTGGCTCTCTAGTACACATACACCGCCGTGCAGATTGCAGCCAGCGGTTTTAGCCGCATGATTCTGGTTATAATTTATTCTATTTCCTCTCTAAAATTTCAGTTTTTAGGCTTTTTCGTCGGCAAAAGTTCTTAAGTTAAAACAAAAACAAGGTTAATGTTGAGGTTTAGGCTTTCTCTCCAAGAACATATGAAAAATGGTTTCGTAAACTTGCCAATGTCTGTGGAACTCTTTAAGGACCAACAGTTGTTTTTGTTTAAATTATTATCGAGAAAATGCAAAAGAAATTGAGTGAAAACCTCGTTAAGAACTCTGAAATTATATTATACTATGAGAATTGAAGATTATCTTTAACTTGTACAAAAACTAATTAAAAATTGCTTGATGGAGATACGAAGTTGTGAGAATTAGTAAATATATACATTTAATCATTTTCTTTGTAAGCTTTGTTGAGCTGAGAGAGACGTAAGGCACAGTGGATGAAAACTTTATAAAAATGCAAACTAAAATGATTTTCTGCACAGTGGATCAAATACAGTGATACACAATAAGCAAAAAGAAAGAACGAAATGATTGGAAGTTGGAAAGAAAGTGAAAGTTTTGTTATGTGTAACAAACAACTTTGTGTTTGAAGATCATGAATACTTACACAGTGGTTGAAATTTTTTGTTGATTAAGGGAACACAATAGAAGACAATGGGACCCCTTTTATGTATGACTTTTGTTGCTCTCTTTTTTTTGCATTTGTTCACCAGAAGGCTCTTTTTATCTGGAGGGGCTGTAATTTAGTAACCAAAGATTGATAATGAATCATTGGTATGAATGCACGTGCTTCTTGTCGGTTAGTGCTCTCTGCTCATTTTCGTTTCTTGTTTTTCCAAAGTTACAGTGTGAAAAGAACAGAAGACTGTTGTTAAATTTTTCAGGTATCCAACGGCTAAGTATGTATCATCACAAATAAACCAGAAAAAATCATTCTGACCTAAATTAATCGACAAACCTGAAATACTAAATAAAAAACCGATTAAACCAAAAATCAAATTATATATCCGGTTGAAAAATTAACTTTGGAAAATTAGGATACGGAAAGTAATGAAAATGAAGAGGAATATGTATATTCCAAGTGATTCATTGGTATGACTAGAGATTATGAAGTTGCTTTAAATGATTTCACTCACTTAAAAAAAAATAAGTTTCCAGCTTTTGTGGGTCTCTCTCACTCAGGTACTCATATGCACAGTACAAACCTAAAGACTGTCCAGAGACCCTGCCAAACCATAAACAATTTTTTCGTTGAGAAATTCTTTACTTTTGGGTGTTATGAAACTTTACTTATCGATTTAGGTCTATGAGTTTATCCGTGTAAATGTCAATTAACAATGAAACAAACAAAAGTTAAAAATCAGTCAAGTGGTCATGACTAAAATTCGACATACCTGGGAACATGTGCTAACTGCTAACTATAACTTATTTAGTGTAATGTAATGTAAATTTTAGTAAAATAGAAAAAGTTCATTTCCCCAACGCCCTCACGCTTGACCACAAAATTTTACAGTTTTTAACCTTTTTCTGCGTGTGACCTTTTCACTTGGTACTCTCTAAAAGTTGAATCACAACTCAAACAGTTACTCAAACTAATATTAGATTCTCTCCACCTAGCCCCACAAATCAAAATACAATTTTGATCAAACATATACATTTTTTGAATATCTATTACTAATTATTTCTTAAAACGCAAACAAAACTAATAAATAAGTCTAATACATATATAGTTTACTTACTACCAAACAAAAACTGTAATGTCTAGTTTTTTTTTTTTGAAAAACCGCTAGCAAACATTGGGACCAAACCCAACAAAGCCATTGGCTCCGTCGAAAGAAACTTGGATTCCTTCTTGTTGTATGTTCCCTATTATGGACAAACCCGTCGGAGACGCCGCAAACGCGAAACAGTACGTTCCCGAATCGTCCACCGGCATCAGAAAATTCCTTGCTGGTAAGGTCAAAACCGGACCTTCTGTGAAATAAAGCGACACGGTCGGGACTCGGACTGAGACAAACCCAGACAGGTCATAGCACGTGTCAAATATCGATACACCGGATGCTCGTGGCAAATTCGCCGTTTGCGATTTAAATCCGTCACGGAAAGCGGCGTAAGCCGCCGTGGGAAGTCTTGTGACGGCTGTTCCCGTATCCATAACCACTCCCCCGTCTCCGGTTTCGGTTAGGTCGAAAACGTCGTCTGGTAAAGGAATCCGTACGCCGCCAACTCCGAGACCCTTGAGCCCAACGTAATAGAAACTCGGGGCCCTCGGGTTACGGACCAGCGGGACCCATGAGGCTCCAACAGGCAAAGCTTCCCGTCCGAATACCAATGAACCCGTCGACTCGGTGCCGCGACTCACTAGACAGTAACCGAACGCACCGCCGGCTTGACCGCTCAATTGACCGATGAATGACATTGAACCTCCGCCAATACCCAATAACCCGGCAGCTCCTATGAACATTCCTCTGTTTCGGTGGCCGCATCCAATAGCCACGTTTCGAACCACCGTCCGACCAAACGTCAGCGTTTCGAGGGCTAATGTTCCTTTCGTGTAAGACCCGTCGCCGTACATAACCTCGTAGCGGCACCCGCCGGATTGGCAGCCGGAGTTTTCTATCCGGTCGCATACAAAAGAGCCGCATGAGACTCCGGTATAAGACCCGGATTTAGCCGGGTCGAAAACAGGGTCGGATTGTTTGTAACAAAGCTTGCAAGGCTGACATTGAACCCAAACCATATCGCTTCCGGAATCGATCACCATGTACTGATCTCTAGGCGGACTTCCAACACCGATCCTCACGAAGTATTCTCCACTCCCTTGATCCATACCGGAAACCACATCGGACCCAAAACTGTCGACCACGTATTTCGAATCTCCACCGGAAGGTACGGTTTTCCCAGAAATTCGGCGTAGAATGGCAGAAACTCTCTCGGCGTCTCTGCGCATACGGGCATGGAGACGGTGGTGGTGGTTGCGGTAACTGACAGAAGGGAATCTGTCGCGGTGAAGAAGACGAAGAGTGTATTTGGAATCGTCGGCGAAATGGGTGTTGTTGAAATGAGAAAGAGTTCCTGTGAGGGCGATAGGTGGCTGTAAAACGTCAATGATCTGAAAATCAGGAAAGGAAATAGAGGAGGAAGAGAGATTGAGATGGAGGACGAAGAAGAAGAAGAAGAAGAGAGGGAGGAGCATTGTTTACAACGACACGCCGTGTGGAGAGGATGAAATCGCGTCTTGGATTTTGGGTTTTAATGTCAGACTTGAGTTTTTGGTGTCTTCTCGATTTTGTATTTAAAAATTGAATAAGAATTCATGAGTGAGTCCACTTGAGACTTCTTTGTATATATAATGTTTTTGGAAGTGATGGCTCGACAACATCTCTTCCTCTCTTACATAATTTTGCTTACGTGTGTTCCAGTGGGACCCTCTCTCTTCTATCTTTGTGTCTGAAGACTCTGAACTCTGAAGCAAGCAATGTTTTAGAAACCGGACAGACTAGCGACTGAACCGGGCGAGCTCTTGGGTCATGTGTCAATTTGATCCAATCGGAATTACCGATTTTATGGTATTTTAAAACTAATATTATAATTTTTTTTTGTTACTATGTTTATAACCACGATCCAAATATATGATATAATTTCAAAATCAACAATCTTGAATTTTACTTGACGTTTTCCACATTAAACTAACAAATCCCTGAAAGTCTGTAAACATTCGTGGCATGTGCTCCCTTGCATTTGTTGCGGACCGATCACGCATTAATATTATTATTAATAACTATATACTATATCTTGTTCAGTGTCTCAAATATACGTTTTAACATATTTTCTATATTCGATTATTTTCATGTAAATAACTTTATTTAGTATATTACTGATACTGTGATACGTAGATATATTCAGTTTTCATTGTTCATGTCAAGAAATCATATAATAAATACAATTGTATGTCAAGAATGTCCATTCGCATATGGTGAAAGCCATTTAATATTTCACGTTAATTGACAAAGTTCGTCGTATGAGCCAAAAACATGATCAAATTGAAAATGTTATCTTCGATTAGTAGAATTATATATCGCCAAATAAAACAAATTAGATTGAAATTAGTGCAAGAGTAGTTCGAAAGTAAATGCAACTATAGATTATATGGTTTCTTAGCTCATCCGTTTTGGCATATTTGTATCATCAATCTTCGTGAACTATATCCAAACAATGTATTGTTCTTAATTGCAAACACGAGATATTGGTAATTTGTATTGAATTTAAAGCATCGTTAACTCTCATTTTTAATTTTTTTTTAGTTTTTAACAACCTCTTAAATTATTTTTTATTTTTATTTTTAGTCCTTATATCTCACAAACATTTTTTTTTATTTAGCACGTACAATTATATATCTCAGAATATATTCTTATAAATTTAATTATCACATATATACTAAATAGATACACAATTTTCTAAATCAAATTATTAATATAATAGAAATGTTATATAATTAATCCTGAAAAGCTCAAGTTTAATTGGCAATTTTATAATAAAAATGATTGTTAGGTTTATAAGAATGTGTACGTAGTGCAATTTAGTAGAGCTGCCATTGGATAATAATACAATTAGACACAATGTAATATTTTAACTAACATGCACTCTAATTCAATAATAAATTATAAAATCCTGGAAATTAAGATATATTTTAAGAAAAGAAATGGTGCTATGTGATTCATACATTTGTGGACGTGCCAAAAAAGTTTTAAAGATATGAAGATCATAAAAAGCTTATATTTTCGATGGATATTGTAATACATGTACGACAACACCAACTCCAAATTATTTGGCAAAAAGAGTCATATATATTATCTTATGCAATCATAATAATTTTTAATTTAATTTCTAATGAAAAAATTAAGAGTTGGGTATTACATAAGACAAGCACCATTTATCAATAATTGAACAATTATTACACCTAAAAGTTGCACACGTTTTATAATCCAACGATATAAATCAATATATATATATATATATATTATACTTATTTCCATAACATAGATTTCGAGAAGTTTAGAATGTAATCATCCGATCCAGTATATAAAATTTTTATAGTTATTTTCTATTAATTTCACTAAAATAGACATATTTTTTTCCTAAGTTTGTGGAGAATGTTTAGATATCATTTCTTTATTATTCTTAAAACAAATCAAATGTATTCACACCATGTCCTAAATGTAAAATGAATAATAAGAGTTAAGAGAAGAAAAATATCATAAATATTACGTCAATATATAGATATAAATAATTTGAATCATCTTGAATAATTCTTCCTTTTGCTTGACCATTTCCTTGGATTTTTCTTCGTGTGTATTGTTATCGCTTGATTTTAATTTTTTAAAAATAAATATATATTATTTTATCTAAGTTTTACGATATTAGACATAGTATCGTGATGATAAATAAATAAAAACATACATGTGTCAAGTTAAGAGTGGATGAAGTGTCAAAAATAAAAACATGTCAACTTTTTAGAAATTCTTTAAACTTTATACAAAATAAAAGGCTGATTCAGCTAATGTGTTAGAATTATATAATAAATATTATTGTGTATAAATTATAACCGAAAACCTTCGAGATAATCATTTACTTTGGTGTGCTTCCAGAAGAATGTCCCAAATGATTGGAAAATTTTCAAATATACCAAAAATCTAGATGTAGGAAGGGTTTATAAATTTTACGAAGAATCGTGAAAGATGTATGTGTATTATAATATGTAATATGTTTATAAGTTTCTAAAGACTAAATATGTAATCAAATAAACACTAAATTGAATAAATAGACGTTAATGTATATATAAGGTTATACAAAATAGCAATAAAAGACGAATCACACATATAAAGAAAAAGTGTCCCCTGAGTGATGACTAGTAACAACCTAATAATGGTCTCAAGAACAATGTCCTAAATTGCTTCCATATGATCTAAGCCTAAATACTCTTACAATAACCTCTTTTTCCTCATAGACTAAAAGCAGCTTCTGTTGCCAATGTCTTCAAATGTCAATTCTACGATTTCTGGACTACTGATTGTTTTAGCAGAAACAAATCTGGTCTGTAATAGTTTTTTCACTTAAAAGCAAAAAAACTAGTGTGAAAAAGAGTTTGAACTTTTTTCAATTTATAATAGTTAAAAGATTCTTTGACCAGAAGCAGGTATTTCATCAATTGACCATTATGATTAATTACTCCCTGAAACCAGGGACCAGGAATATGTGATAAATGCAATCCAAGCATATTCTAAACATCACATCAAAACATAATATACAAGAATCGTAAACTCAGTTCTGGTTTATTTTACAGTATTATTTTGGATCGATAAAACCATTAAACCTTACAACGTAGGATAAGGTGAATACTTTAGTCGAACTCGGGTGGGGAAAGTAAGTGAGGTGGACGCAAACCACTTACGTTCCCTTATGTACAACATTTTATATTGGCACATCTCGGATGATCACCGGACCAAATCAGATACTACCAGTTTTCCATGCATATTATGGTTCAAAGAAACGAAAAGTTTATAATGCCATAGAACACACTGCGCCTAGATATTCTTGTTAAAACCCGTAGAAAGAGTGAATACTAGTTTTCACTCATCAACACGGAAATTGTGGTGCCGGAGGAAACACGAGAGACAAAATCACATGAATTACAATCTTTGGTGCGAATCTTCTTTGTCTGTTTCATAGTTGATTCATGAAAAACAGATGTTCAAATAGCAAAAATTGGTTAGATTTTCAAATTACAGGATGGAACAACTGATCTATTGGATATGCGGGATAGTTACAAAAGTTTATCTCTTTTGCATATGGAGTTTTTTAGTTTTATCTGAACTATGTTTAGTTTGCATGAGTTCTAACTTATAATAATAATGTTCAAGGTTCATTACCAATTCAACTGACCTCATTAATCTCTTCAATAAACCAGACTGATGACCAATTTTCAATGTGGAGATAAACGAGTTCGAATCAATCAGACAATATTTCTCTGAATTTTCCTTTTAATCACCAATCAAAGGAAAATATTTACATGTTGCCATACTCGCAAAGCAAGACCGTAAGAAAAGTTCTATTTTCTTTTATATTAGCATTTCAATTTTATATTGGTTAGAAAATATTTTATATCTTTTGATTTTGCTGTTGTGCTGTGTTTTTATTAAGTGACAAATTTTTTTTTTGTATATTTAAATTAATAACTATTTACCAACAAACATTATTATGTTTTAGGGTAAATTATATGCAAAGAATAACTATTCATAAGAAAGAAATTTACCACTAAAGCACTATCCAGCGAGAGAGAGAAAAGTAGAGATGAAAATCACTATCTCATTATTTTCTTTTAGTCTTTTTAAAAACGATTTCTTTGCTAACTATTTATCAACCACAGAAAAACATTTTTCTTTCTAGTATTTGGATAATTAATGTTTTTTTAAGCTTTATCCACTAGCAATTAGCATATGATGATTCATGATTCTAGTTGACAAATAAAGCCACTGTTTACAAGGTAAGTTTAATTTAGCTAAACCAAAAAAAGATGTTTATGTTATCTCATTGTTTTGTTTGTTACTATTTACGTAAATTTACATATTATCCTAATATATATCCTATATATATCAATATATGATGCCATTTTAGTCGTCAAAAATATATGATGCCAGTTTAGGCCGTGAAAAATAAAGGTCTACATATTTTCTACGTAAATTCTATATTTGTCCCTTTCTTTTTCCAGATTGGAAAATTAGTGAAAAACTATATTTTCGTTAATTGATATTATGTTTCACTTATTAGTTATTATATAGGTTTTAGTATAAAATAACAAAGAGAAGAGAAGATAATTAGTTAACGATGAAAAACGAGTCAACCAAAAACAAATAAAATAATCGAAACCGTTTACCGTCAAAAAGTACATGAGGGGTATAAGTGTAATTTGGGTAGATATTCAACATAACAAGTAATCATCGATCCGCTTGCTTTGCAGCGTTCTTCCGACTCCGCGAAAATCCATAAAGATCTCTCTTCCTACGCCTTTTCATTCTTTTTTGCTGGGAAGAGATAGCATCGCAGGAAACTTTTGTTTAGAAGCGTGGCTGTTAATCGGAAGAATCGGGAGTTACGGAGGAGGGAAAAGGAACAGAAAGTACTTGCTTTCTGCTTAGGCGGTTTAATTATATCTGCAGTAATAGAGAGGAGCGAGAGAAAGGGAATCGTTTCGGTGAAATGGAGGGTGAAATGGGGTTTTATGATTGGTGGTGAAGCTTTCCATTTGCATTTCGTGGCCTCTGATTGTAGACATTTTAAAATTGCTTCCGTCTTATTATGAGCGTTTGCTATGTGAGTACTTTATCTCTCAGAGTTGTATAGACATCTGTAGATACTAGGATGGGGAGGGTTTTGTTGGCGTTGACGGCAGCCGCTGCGGTGGTTGCTTGTTCAGTGGCGACGATGATGGTGAGAAGGAGGATGAAACGTCGGAGGAAGTGGAGGAAGGTGGTGGAGATACTGAAAGATTTGGAGGAATCATGTGAGACGCCGTTAGGAAGGTTGAGGCAAATGGTGGATGCCATAGCTGTAGAGATGCAAGCTGGTTTGGTTTCTGAAGGAGGGTCGAAGCTTAAAATGTTACTCACTTTTGTCGATGACCTTCCCAATGGGTGAGGTTTTACATATCCTAATGCTTGTTGATTAGTGTTTTCAAAAGATATTCCTTTTAGGTTTTATGGGATTTGGTGACTTGATGGAGAAATGTGTGGAAGATAAATGACATTCAACGATCGATTTGATTATTACTTAATTTTTAATTGTCTTGCCTTGGCGAACTGTGCTATTTAGTTTTGTGCAATTGAAAGGTTTTTTTCGGTTGATTGTCACAATGTAAAGAACGAGCCCTTTTATTACAGGAGCGAGAGAGGAACTTATTATGCACTTCATCTTGGAGGCTCTTACTTCAGGATAATAAGGGTTCATCTGGGTGGCCAAAAGTCATCTCTTCAAGTTCAAGATATTGAACGGCATTGCATACCAACATCTTTGTTGAATAGCACCAGTGAGGTGACAATGCTTTGCTTCAACATTGTTAGACTCCTTGCTCGGTTTAGAATAACCGACTGATCAAATGCTCACTTGATTGTTATTTACTTGATTTGTAGGTTCTCTTTGACTTTCTGGCATCATCTTTGCAGAGGTTTGTTGAAAAAGAAGGAAAAGAGTCCAATTTTTCACAAGCTGTTAAAAGAGAACTTGCGTTTACTTTTTCTTTCCCAGTCAAGCAAACTTCTATCTCTTCAGGAGTTCTCATTAAATGGACAAAAGGTTTTGCAATTAGTGAAATGGTTAGATCAAATTCTCTGCAACCTTTTACCTGTCTGCCTTGCAAAGTAGAATTGCAAGAGCAAGGCTGCATTATATCATCTTAAGCTATGATGAAACCAGTCTTTCTTAGAGTAAGAGTTGGATCAAATCAAACATATAACCATCAGTTTGTGTATTATAATTTTCTGATGTTTAATGTGAATCATGTGATCAATCTTCTGATGTTTAATTTGGAGCTCGGTTTGGGAAAATGTAGTCACTAGTTTTGCGACAAGTGTATGCACATTCAAAATTAACCATTTTCCCTGTGTTCACATTGGTCCTGTTAATTAGGCTGGGGAAGACATTGCTGAATGTCTACAAGGAGCGTTGGACAGAAGAGGCTTAGATATACGGGTTGCTGCTCTTGTAAGTGCTTTATTACTTCAACAGAATCATATCTTAGACTGTTTCCTATTCTGTTCACAGATACTCCTTGCCAGATAAATTCCCTATGTATCTCTCAGAAGATCTCATGACATCATGCTTAGCTCTGATATTAGTTCATTGTTTGAGCAGGTGAATGATACCGTTGGGGCCTTATCATTTGGACATTATCATGACCCAGACACAATTGCCGCTGTTGTCTTTGGAACAGGTAGTAATGCTTGTTACCTTGAACGAACTGATGCCATAATTAAGTGCCAAAATCCTCGGACAACTTCTGGAAGCATGGTAATCACTATATTCAGCCATCAAAGTTTAGATTCCTGTGGATTCAATGTCAGTGGCTTGATCTTTTTCCTATAATGCTTCGCTCTGATGTGTTAGGTGGTCAATATGGAATGGGGAAACTTTTGGTCGTCTCGTCTGCCAAGAACTTCATATGACGTTGAGTTGGATGCGGAGAGTTTGAATTCAAATGACATGGTAATATTAGTAAACTTCACCTTTGTTCCGTTTTTATTTTATTTTGCAAGGCTTACTACCAAGTAATCAGTGAACAGTGAAAATGAATTCAATTTGTGGGTATTGTCATATAGGGATTTGAGAAGATGATAGGAGGTATGTATTTGGGGGACATTGTCCGCAGAGTAATTCTTTGCATGTCAGAAGAGTCCGACATCTTTGGACCTATCTCATCCGTTTTGTCAACGCCTTTTGTTCTGAGGTACATTTCCTTTGTGTCTTCTTCTGCGTCTGGTTTAACTTTGTTTCCAAAATAAATTTTGCCAAACATTCAATTTCCAAAAGCTCTGGTAAACACCTCTATTAAAAATGTCTAAATAAAATCTTACTCCAATCACAGAACAAATTCTGTCTCAGCAATGCACGAAGATGACACACCCGAGTTACAAGAAGTAGCAAGAATCTTGAAAGATTTAGGGGTAAGTAAAAAAGATTCATTGTGATAAGTTCCACAATCACTGAAAGTAAATGAATGATGATACCTAAAATCCCATGATGGCTACACAGGTCTCAGAGGTACCATTGAAGGTGAGGAAACTTGTAGTGAAGATATGCGGTGTAGTAACGCGCAGAGCAGCTAGGCTAGCAGCAGCAGGAATTGCAGGAATCTTGAAAAAAGTAGGGAGAGATGGGAGTGGAGGAGGAAGAAGAAGAAGCGATAAGCAGATGATGAAAAGAACAGTAGTAGCAGTAGAAGGAGGTCTCTATCTGAATTACAAGATGTTCAGAGAATACATGGACGAAGCTCTAAGAGATATATTGGGAGAAAACGTAGCTCGATTCATAGTGGTTAAGGCCATGGAAGATGGCTCCAGCATTGGCTCTGCGTTGTTGTTGGCTTCGTCACATAGCATTCACACCATACCGTCGATATGATTAGTTTAAGACGCATGTAGTGTAGTGTAAATATTGATTCTTTGTTTATTCTGCTCATATAATGTTAATACCAAACTCCGTAAGTTAGTTGTTCAATTGACCTCAGCAGTTAACGGCTTAACGCTACCGGATTAGCACATAGATCATTTAAGAAGATCGCTAACAGTAACAACACTGAGTCTAGGACACAGACAAGTATGAGCATGTGTGGGAATTTTTTTCACACAGAACCTCATAAAAACTACCTCATAATTTCATAAATTGTGAGAACAAAAAGCTCAAACTGAGTGTAATCCTAGAGAATGCAAAAAATTGTTTCGAATTAAAAAACGCGACTAGGAAAAAGAAAACAGAAACAGCTGTTTCAGAGGCTAGCTATATTGTTACAGCGCAACAACAAAAAAAGCTAAAATGCGGACAAAAACAACATACTGAAAGGATGAAATAAGGCACACAAAGAGGAGCTGAGCTGGCTTACTCATCGCCTTGGCTCTCATCCTTCACCAGTTTGATCATGTCGTCGATTCGCAGAATCGTAATGGCTGCCTCAGTTGCAAACTGGTCACAAAACAAAGTTCTTAAAATTTTAAGAGATACTTTTTATTTATTTATTAGTTCATGTGAGAGAGAGAGAGTCAGTCAAGTGCTTCACCTGGATAATTTTCACTTTGCTCATAGCCGGTTCGATCACTCCAGCTTCCAAATTGTTACGGATGGTTCCGTTTACAAGGTCAAGTCCCATGCTGCATTTTCGTTTTCCCAACAAAAAGCAGATGAGAAAATAAACATTTTTCAAACAAAACCTCATGAGGAAAACAACACAAACAGCAATATTGCTTATTACCTTGAATAATGCTTCTTATCAGCCTTGGTTTGTGCCGTGTGGTGGTACGCTCTTAATTTAGCTACCAACTCGGTTGCATCCTTAGCAGCATTTACTGCGAGCACCTGCGAATAGGATGATAATATTTGATTCTAAGACAAGAACAAAACACATTTTTTTCCATTTATGAAATTGGATTGACGGTCGCAGAACCTTTGGTATAATCAGTAGCGCATCTGCAAATTCAGCAATCGCCAATTGTTCGCGAGAGCCTAAGGTTGTAGCAAGGTGCTCCAGATACACAGACAATGCTGATTCAACTGCACCTCCACCCGCAACCACCTGGTTGACAAGATACAGATTTTTGCGTAAAGCCAGAAACGTGTGATGTTCATTACCAAATGGAAGGAGTGTATCTAACAGCCAACAAAAGAATGTTACCGTGTTGGACTCAAGGGTTCTCTTGACAATACATAAAGCGTCATGCAGAGCTCTCTCCATCTCATCAAGCATGTAGTCATTTGCACCTCTTAAGATCAAAGAGACCTTACAGACAACAAGCTTATTAAGTCAGCAATAGACTAATCTGTTGCTCACTTAGGAATAATTTCAAGATTAGTTATTTGTGATATTGTAGAGTCAACAATTAAGCATGAGCATGCAGGGAGCAAATGGCATACCGCACTGCTCGTTTTGGTTCCCTTTATCAGTACAACATCATCATCTGCGATTCTCTCCTCCACGACCTCTTCTGCAGATCCAAGGTGTGCAGGATCAAAAGTTTCTTCTCCCTCCATGTCAGCAAAGGTAGTGACCTATAAAACAAAGAACAAAGATGTTATTTGAAATTTAAGTTTGACAATCACAACTTGGCAACTTCCTTCCAATGTTTAGCACTGAAAAAGCATAGCTGAGGAAGCACCAGGGTTGCTCCTGTTGCCTTAGCAACATGGCGCATGTCTTCTTTGCGCACACGCCTAACAGCAATAGCTCCCGCCTCTACAAAATACTGAAATAAAAGCAAGAGAAATGAGAATCCAAGGATTTGAGCATCTTTGAATACTTCAAAAAATTTGAGTTGTCTTCAATCTCACTTTAAGTGCCATGTCATCAATCCCCTTCGTGGTCAAAATTACATTAGCCCCAGCTTTAAGAAGTTTCTCTATCCTTTCTTTTGTCATGTCAGCTTCTCTGTGAAAACAAACATTCAGCAACATATTAAAAACTATGTAAGTAACACGGATAACATCGGCAGTACAAATGTTAAATCGAGCCAGAAATTTCGAGCTTTCTCTACCCCATACACCTTGTTATTGGAGAAAATACAAATGCTTCTTCATGTAAGTATCAAGAGAATAAACTGAACGATATTTGTAGAAAAAAGTACTCTGAATGTAAGGAACTCAAGTAAAAGTACACAACTTAGAAAAATACCTTTGACGGATCTTTTCAAGTTCTCGTGGATCATTAACAACAACTTGGACACCGAGCTGCATTTTTGTCTTCTGCAGATTGAAGTCTAGGCAAGCAATCTTCGCTGGAGATACTCGTAATGGCATCCCTTGGGCAGCACGACCAGTGTTGAGTGCATATCCATTCAACAAATAACTATCTCTTGCACTTTGTCCATGAGCTTTCAGAATATTAATGCCCTACAATG
The DNA here is from genome assembly GCA_018901945.1 of Pugionium dolabratum. Lineage (NCBI taxonomy): Eukaryota > Viridiplantae > Streptophyta > Magnoliopsida > Brassicales > Brassicaceae > Pugionium > Pugionium dolabratum. The sequence goes on from JAEVFF010000146.1 coordinate 170,313, forward strand.
TTGTAAGTAGAGAAGAATAAGCATACCATGTCACTCCAGATCTTGTATTGGAAATTTTAACAAAGGACAATAAACAGACCTTGATAGGGTATTTTATCTCTCCCCGCTGATTTGTCATCTTTACTGACTGAACGGCATCCACAACCTTCAAGGAAAATGGGATTATAAAAGTTCAGCCACATGTATGATCAGAGTATTATTGCAACAATAGATTTAGGTAGAAAAGAGACTCCCCAGACAAAACCAAGAGTAAACATAGAAATTAATAATAAAATTTAACAAAGCATGCACTTCCACATGATTGTCAAGTAAGGAGAGTTGAGAAGCATACCAAATTCGCAAAGAAGTCGCTATCCCCAGATATCAGTTTAGAGGACATGCTGGTTTTAGCACAGTTTATCAATGGAACTTTCCCAAGCTTTTCAACCTACGGAACATGAAACAAAAAACCATTAAAAATGACTGAGACAGCAAATATGCAAAACTTACCCAATGAAGATATAAAACAATGGTGTACATTCATTCAAGAAGAAGATATATGAGGTCAGTGGAGAAAAAATAAAACAATGGAACAAGACTAACCTTTGTCACTAGCTTCTCTTCAATGTATTTGCAAGCTTCACGCATCGCTAGCTGCCAACAGTAACACAGATTATGAGAATACAGGAAATACGTTTATACTGTAAGTCATCACATATGAAACGAAGTGGCAACATACCCTGTATCCACTGATTATTGATGTTGGATGTATTTTGTTCCGGACCAAATCATTTGCCCTCTACAAAATATATGCATAGGACCACTAATCATCAAGTATTTACAAATTTTAAAAAATCCAGGAAGTAAATAACAAAGCCAAAGACATCAGTAGTCATTAGTCAAAATAACCTTCAGAAACTCAGCCGCTATAATAACAACAGATGTAGTCCCATCACCAACTTCTCGGTCCTGGAGTTCAGCTAACTCCACAAGAACCTGTCACAATAAAAAGTAGACAGACAAAGACCAGTGTAACTAATAATTCATATGTACTATTTTAAAAGCACATAATTGTGTAGATGGTAAGCGTATACATATTAACCCTCACGTATGTATCAATTACCTTAGCAGCTGGGTGTTCAACCTCCAACATCCTAAGAATAGTAGCACCATCATTCGTGATGGTCACATCACCAATATCGTCCACCAACATCTGAAAACAATCTGACACTGTATAAAATACAACTCGACAATTGGATACGAGAATGAAAAGTCGAAGAGAAGAATTAATGAAAAAAACTTATTTCTCCATTCTCCATCCAATATGTATACTCATGCAAGAACTAAAACAGAGGCTAGCAGAATATTTCTAACTCAGGTGGAAAATCAGAAACCAATAAATTCCAAAGAGTCACAAAGCAGTCGAATAGGGGGCTACAGTGAACATACCTTGTCGAGTCCGACCGGACCAAGTGAGGTCTTAACAATATTTGCAACAGCTTGACAAGCCATCACTGGAAATAGAGTAATATACCAGAAAACGTCATAAAAGAAGAAGAAAAAAACCCTAGAGATCGAACACATAGCGTGCGATGGGAAAACAAGAGAACAGAATAGTGTGAGCAGAAATGGGAAAATGCAGACAGAATAAAAAAAGAAAGCGAGGCAGAAGAAAGAAAAGAGTACCGTTCTGAGTACGAACATCTTGACCGGATTGCCTGTCGCCGGAAATATCCGGATTTTGAGCGGAGATCGACATAACCGGTTAGTTGATGAACACGAGTGAGAACTAGATCGGAGATCTGAGCTCGTGACGTAAGAGATTGTTCGCCTTTTTTAACACTAAACGACCAATGGAAAATGCTTCTCAAACGTGTTTGGGACAGTGAGAGACTCCGGCGGGTTTTTAACTTTCAAGGTTTCTGGGATATACGGTCAGGGCAATGAACAAAACGGCGTCGTGTATCATTGGGCCCATTTTTGGATAATGGGCTCGAAGGTCATAAATATGATAATTCCATAAAACAACATATCCGCAAAAATATGTCAACAAATATGTTTTTAACTATTTTATTCATATTTTAGATATATATGAGTAATGTACGATTAATTTTTTCGTCCATACATATCTTATTTGACCCAAAAACAAATATCGCAAGTCGATATTTCATTATTTTTATAAATATTTAACTTTAATTGTTATAAATATTGATCTAATGGTTCTAATTTACTAATAACGGTTTTATTCAAAAAATTTCTATTGAAATAACGTTTTCTGATGCTTTCAAAATAGTTACCCTTGTCGAATTAGTTATCTTTTATTTTGTCCCAAAAACCGAAAATCTCATAGCCGTTAAACGTCCACGGGTTTTGAAAAATATGTCAAAGTTTTGAAATATATTTTTAACTATTTTATTCACATCTTGGATATATGTGAGTAGTGTACATGTAATTTTTTCGTACATAAATATCTTACTTGTCCCAAAAACAAATATCACAAATCGATATTGCATTATTTCTCGAATTGTTTAACTTTAATTGTTATAAATGTTGATCTAATGGCTCTAGTCTACTAATAACTGTTTTATTCAAAAATCTTATATTGAAAGACTTTTTTCTGATGTTTTCAAAACATTTACCCTTGTCGAATGAATTATCTTTTATTTTGTCACGAAAAACTAAAAATCTCATAAGTGTTAGTCCACAGGTTTTGAAAATATATCAAAGTTTTGAAATATGCTTTTAACTACTTTATTCACATCTTTGATATATGTGAATTGTGTAAGGGTGATTTTTTTCTTCTAGAAATATCTTCCTTGGTTCACTAACAAATAGATATTGGATTATTTTTCAAATTTTTTAACTTTAATTGTTATAAATGTTGATCTAATGGCTCTAATCTACTAATAAGTCATTTATTCAAATATCTTATGTTGAAAGAATATTTTGTGATGTTTTTAAAATAGTTATCCTTGTCGAATGAATTATCTTTTATTTTGTCCCGAAAAACCAAAAATCTCATATGTGTTAATCTACGGGTTTTGAGAAATATGTCAAAATTTTGAAATATACTTTTAACTACTTTATTCACATCTTAGATATATGTGAATATTGTACGGGTGATTTTTTCGTCCATAAATATCTTCATTTGCGCATAAACAAATATCGCAAATCGATATTACATTATTTTTTGAATTTTTTAACGTTAATTGTTATAAATGTTGATCTAATGGCTCTAGTGTACTAACAACTGTTTTATTCAAATATCTTATGTTGAAAAACTGTTTTATGATGTTTTCAAAACAATTATCCTTGTCGAATGAATTATCTTTTATTTTATCCCGAAAAACCGAAAATCTCATCGTCCACGGATTTTGAGAAATATGTCAAAGTTTTGAAATATGCTTTTAACTACTTTATTCATATCTTGGATATATATGAGTACTGTACGGGTGATTTTTTCGTGTATAAATATATTCTTTGGCCCAGAAACAAATATCGCAAATCGATATTGCATTATTTTTCGAATTGTTTAACTATAATTGTTATAACTGTTGATCTAAACGCTTTAGTCTATTAATAACTGTTTTATTCAAAGATCTTATGTTGAAATATTGTTTTCTGATGTTTTTAAAATAGTTACTTTTGTCGAATGAATTATCTTTTATTTTGTCCCAAAAAACCGAAAATCTCATAGGTGTTACTACACGGGTTTTGAGAAATATGTCAAAGTTTTGAAATATGATTTTAACTACTTTATTCATATTTTGAATATATGTGAGTAGTTTACGAGTGATTTTTTCGTCCATAAATATCTTTCTTGGCCCATAAACAAATATCACAAATCGATATTGCATTATTTTCGAATTGTTTAACTTTAATTGTTATAAATATTAATATAATTGCTCTATTCTACTAATAACTGTTTTATTCAAAGATCTTATATATGTTGAAATAATGTTTTCTGATGTTTTCAAAATAGTTACCCTTATCGCATGAATTATCTTTTATTTTGTCCCGGAAAACCAAAAATCTCATAGGTGTTAAGTACACGGGTTTTGAGAAATATGTCAAAGTTTTGAAATATGTTTTTAACTACTTTATTCACATATTGGATATATGTGAGTAGTGTACGGGTGATTTTTTCATCCATAAATATCTTTATTGGCCCAGAAACAAATATCACAAATCAATATTGCATTATTTTTCGAATTGTTTAACTTTAATTGTTATAAATGTTGATATAATGGATCTAGTATAATAATAACTGTTTTATTAAAAAATCTTATATTGAAAGAATGTTTTCTGATGTTATCAAAACAGTTACCATTGTCCAATGCATTATCTTTTATTTTGTACTAAAAACCAAAAATCTCATAGGTGTTCGTCCACTGCTTTTAAGAAATATGTCAAACTTTTGAAATATGCTTTTAACTACTTTCTTCCTATCTTGGATATATGTGAGTAATGTACGGTTGATTTTTTTGTCAATAAATATCTTCATTGGCCCATAAACAAATATCGCAAATCGATATTGCATTATTTTTTTAATTGTTTAACTTTAATTGTTATAAATGTTGATATAATAGCTCTAGTTTATTAATAACTTTTTTATTCAAATATTTTATATTGAAAGAATGTTTTATGATTTTTTCAAAATAGTTACTTTTGTCGAATGAATTATCTTTTATTTTGTCACGAAAAACCGAAAATCTCATAGGTGACATCCACGGATTTTTAAAAATATGTCAAAGTTTTGAAATATGCTTTTAACTATTTTATTCACATCATGGATATATGTGAGTAGTGTACGGGTGAGTTTTTTTATCCATAAATATTTTCATTGGCACAGAAACACATATCGCAAATCGATATTGCATTATTTTTCGAATTATTGAACTTTATTTATTATAAATATTGATCTAATGGCTCTAGTATAATAATAACTGTTTTATTCAAATATTTTATGTTGAAAGAATGTTTTGTGATGTTTTCAAAATAGTTACCGTTGTCGAATAAATTATCTTTTATTTTGTCCTGAAAAATCGAAAATCTCATATGTGTTAATCAACAGATTTTGAAAAATATGTCAAAGTTTTGAAATATGCTTTTAACTATTTTATTTACATCTTGAATATATGTGAATAGTGTACGGGTGATTTTTTCGTCCATAAATATCTTCATTGGCCTAGAAACAAATATCGCAAATCAATATTGCAATATTTTTTGAATTGTTTAACTTTAATTGTTATAAATGTTGATGTAATGAGTCTATTCTACTAATAACTTTTTTATTTAAAGATCTTATGTTGAAAGAATGTTTTCTGATGTTTTCAAAATATTTACCCTTGTCGAATGAATTATCTTTTATTTTGTCCCAAAAAACCGAAAATCTCATAAATGTTAATTCATGGTTTTTGAGAAATATGTCAAAGTCTTGAAATATGTTTTTAACTACCTTATTCACATCTTGGATATATGTGAGTAGTGTACGGGTAATATTTTTGTCCATAAATATCTTTCTTGGCACAAAAACAAATATCAAAAATCGATATTAAATTATTTTTCGAATTGTTTAACTTTAATTGTTATAAATGTTGATCTAATGGTTCTAGTCTACTAACAACTGTTTTATTGAAAGATCTTATGTTGAAAAAATGTTTTCTGATGTTTTCAAAATAGTTATAATTGTCAAATGAATTATTTTATTTTGTGCCGAAAAACCAAAAATTTCATATGTGTTAGTACACGTGTTTTGAAAAATTTGTCATAGTTTTGAAATATGTTTTTAACTAACTTATTCATATCTTGGATATATGTGAGTAGTGTACAGGTGATTGTTTCGTCCATAAATATCTTTCTTGGATAAAAGAATATCACAAATCAATATTGCATTATTTTTTGAATTGTTTAACTTTAATTGTTATAAATATTGATCTAATGGCTCTAGTACATTAATAACTGTTTTATTCAAAGATCTTATGTTAAAAAAATATTTTCTGATGTTTTCAAAACAATTACCCTTGTTGAATGAATTATCTTTTATTTTATCCTCAAAAACCAAAAATCTCATAGGTGTAGTACACGAGTTTTGAAAAATATGTCACAGTTTTGAAATATGTTTTTAACTACCTTATTCACATGTTGGATATATGTGAGTAGTGTACGGATAATTTTTTCGTACATAAATATCTTTTTTGGCCCAGAAACAAATATCACAAATCGATATTGTATTATTTTTTGAATTGTTTAACTTTAATTGTTATAAATGTTGATCGAATAGATCTAGTCTACTAATAACTGTTTTATTCAAAGATCTTATATTGAAAATTTTTTTTATGATGTTTTGAAAACAGTTACCCTTGTCGAATGAATTATATTTTATTTTGTCCCGAAAAACTGAAAATTTTAGAGGTGTTAGTACACGGGTTTTGAAAAATATGTCAAACTTTTTAAATATGCTTTTAAATACTTTATTCACATATTGGATATATGTGAGTAGTATATGAGTGATTTTTTCGTCTATAAATATCATTTTTGCCCAATAAACGAATATCGCAAATTGATATTGAATTATTTTTCGAATTATTTAACTTTAATTGTTATAAGTGTTGATCTAATAGCTTTAGTCTACTAATAACTGTTTTATTCAAATATCTTATGTTGAAATAATGTTTTCTGATGTTTTCAAAACATTTACCCTTTTCGAATGAATTACCATTTATTTTATCCCGAAAAACCGAAAATCTCATAAGTGTTATTCCACTGCTTTTGAAAAAAATGTCAAAGTTTTGAAATATGTTTTTCACTAATTTATTAATAACATATATGTGAGTAGTGTACGAATGATTTTTTCGTCTATAAATATCTTCATGGATCCAAAAGCAAATATTGTAAATCGATATTGTATTATTTTTGGAATTGTTTAAATTTAATTGTTATAAATGTTGATCTAATGGATATAGTATACTAATAACTGTTTTATTCAAAGATCTTATTTTGAAAGAATGTTTTCTGATGGTTTCAAAACAGTTACCCTTGTCGAATGAATTATGTTTTATTTTGTACCGAAAAACCGAAAATCTCATAGGTGTTATTAATACATGGGTTTTGAGAAATATGTCAAAATTTTGAAATATGCTTTTAAATACTTTATTCACATCTTAGATATATGTGAGTAGTGTACGGGTAATTTTTTCGTCCATAAATATCTTCCTTGGCCAAGAAACAATATCGATTTTTTCGCAAATCGATATTGCATTATTTTCTGAATTGTTTAACTTAAACTCTTATAAATGTTGATCTAATGACTCTAGTCTACGTATATCTGTTTTATTCAAATATCTTATATTGAGAGAAATTTTTATGATATTTTTAAAACAGTTACCCTTGTCGAATGAATTTTTTTTTTGTACCAAAAAACCGAAAATCTCATAGTTGTTATTCCACAGGTTTTAAAAAATATGTCAAAGTTTTGAAATACGTTTTTAACTACTTTATTCACATATTGGATATGTGTGAGTAGTAAACGGTTGATTTTTTCATCCATAAATATCTTCATTGGCCCATAAACAAATATTACAAATCGATATTGTATTATTTTTTGAATTGTTTAACTTTAATTGTTAAAAATGTTGATCTAATGGCTCAAGTATACTAATAACTATTTTATTCAAACTCTTATGTTGAAATAATGTTTTTTGATGTTTTTAAAACAATTACCGTTGTCGAATGAAATATCTTTTATTTTGTAGCAAAAAACTGAAAATCTCATAGTGTACGGGTGATTTTTTCAAATATGCTTTTGAACTAATTTATTCACATCTTGTTGATGTGAATAGTATATGGGTGATTGTTTCGTCCATAATTAACTTGCTTAACCCAGAAACAAATATCGCAAATCGATATAGCATTATTTTTCAAATTGTTTAACTTTAATTGTTTTAAATGTTGATCTAATGGTTTTGAGAAATATGTCAATATTTTGAAATATGCTTTTAACAACTTTATTCATATCTTAGATATATGTGTGTAGTGTACGGGTTATGTTTTCGTTCATAAATATCTTTCTTGCACCAGAAACAAATATCGCAATTCGATATTGTATTATTTTTCGAATAATTTAACTTTAATTGTTATAAATATTTATCTAATGGCTCTATTCTACTTATAACTGTATTATTCAAAGATCTTATGTTGAAAGAATGTTTTCTCAAGTTTTCAAAACAGTTACCCTTTTCGAATGAATTATCTTGTATTTTATCCCGAAAAACCGAAAATCTCATAGGTGTTAGTGCACGGGTTTTGAGAAAAATTTCAAAATTTTAAAATATGTTTTTAACTAATTTATTAACATATTGGATATATGAGAGTAGTGTACGAGTGATTTTTTCGTTTATACATATTTTCATTGGCCCAGAAACAAATATCGTAAATCGATATTGCATTATTTTTCGAATTATTGAAATTTAATTATTATAAATATTGATCTAATGGCTCTATTCTACTAATAATTGTTTTATTCAAAGATCTTATGTTAAAAGAATATTTTCTGATGGTTTCAAAACAGTTACCCTTGTTGAATGAATTATCTTTTATTTTGTCCCAAAAAACCGAAAATCTCATAAATGTTAATTCACAGGTTTTGAGAAATATGTCAAAGTTTTGAAATATGATTTTAACTACCTTATTCACATCATGGATATATGTGAGTAGTGTACGGGTAATTGTTTTGTCCATAAATATCTTTGTTGGCGCAGAAACAAATATCACAAATCGATATTGCATTATTTTTAGAATTGTTTAACTTAAATTGTTATAAATGTTGATTGAATGGCTGTAATATACTAATAACTGTTTTATTCAAAGATCTTATGTTGAAAAAATGTTTTCTGATGTTTCAAAACAGTTACCCTTGTCGAATGAATTATATTTTATTTTTACCGAAAAACTAAAAATCTCATATATGTTAGTTCACGGCTTTTAAAAAATATGTCAAAGTTTTTAAATATGCTTTTAACTACTTTATTCATATCTTAGATATATGTGAGTAGTGTATGGATGATTTTTTCGTTCATAAATATCTCATTTGCCACAGAAACAAATATCGCAAATCGATATTGCTTTATTTTTCGAATTGTTTAATTTTAATTGTTATAAATGTTGATCTAATAGCTCTAGTCTACTAATAACTGTTTTATTCAAAGATTTTATGTTGAAATAATGTTTTCTGATGTTTTCAAAATAGTTATCCTTGTCGAATGAATTATCTTTTATTTTGTACCAAAAAACCGATAATCTCATAGATGTTAGTAGGTTTTGAGAAATATTTCAAAATTTTGAAATATGCTTTTAACTATTTTATTATCATCTTGGATATATGTGAGTAGTGTACAGGTGATGTTTTGGCCATAAATATCTTTTTTACCACAAAAACAAATATCGCAAATCGATATTGCATTATTTTGTAACTTTTTAACCTTAATTGTTATAAATGTTGATTTAATGTCTCTAGTGTACTAATAACTGTTTTATTCAAAGATTTTATGTTGAAAAAAGGTTTTGTGATGTTTTCAAAACAGTTACCATTGTCGAATGAATGATCTTTAATTTTGTTTTAAAAAAACAAAAAATCTCATAGGTAGTACACGTGTTTTGAGAAATATGTTAAAATTTTGAAATATGCTTTTAACTACTTCATTCACATCTTGGATATATATGAGTAGTGTACCGGTGATTTTTTTGTCCATAAATATCTTTTTTAACCAAGAAACAAACATCGCGAATCGATATTATATTATTTTTCGAATTGTCTAACTTTAACTGTTATAAATGTTGATCTAATGGCTCTAGTAGACGTATAACTATTTTATTCAAATATCTTATGTTGAAAGAATGTTTTCTGATGTTTTTAAAACAATTACCCTTGTCGAATGAATTATCTTTTATTTTGTCACAAAAAACCGAAAATCTCATAGGTGTTACTACACGGGTTTTTGTAAATATGTCAAAGTTTGGAAATATGATTTTAACTATTTTATTCATATCTTGGATATATGTGAGTAGTGTACGGGTGATTTTTTCATCCATAAATATCTTTATTGGCCCAGAAACAAATATCACAAATCAATATTGCATTATTTTTCGAATTGTTTTACTTCAATTGTTATAAATGTTGATCTAATGGCTCTAGATACTAATAACTATTTTATTCAAAGATCTTATGTTGAAAGAATATTTTCAGATGTTTTTAAAACAATTACCCTTGTCGAATGAAATATTTTTTATTTTGTACCGAAAAACTGAAAATCTCATAATGTACGGGTGATTTTTTCAAATATGCTTTTTAAATACTTAATTCACATCTTGTATATATGTGAATAGTGTACGGGTGATTTCTTCGTATATAATTATATTTCTTGGCGCAGAAACAAATATTGCAAATTTATATTGTATTATTTTTTCGAATTGTTTAACTTTAATTGTTATAAATGTTGATATAATGGTTATAATCTACTAATAAATGTTTTATTCAAAACTCTTATGTTGAAATAATGTTTTCTGATGTTTTCAAAATATTTACCGTTGTCGAATGAATTATCTTTTATTTTGTCCCAAAAAACCGAAAATCACATAGGTGTCCACGGGTTTTGAGAAATATGTCAAAGTTTTGAAATATGATTTTAACTAATTTATTCACATCTTGGATATATGTGAGTAGTGTACGGGTGCTTTTTTCGTCCATAAATATCTTACTTGACACAGAAACAAATATCGCAAATCCATATTACATTATTTTTTGAATTGTTTAATTTTGATTATTATAAATGTTGATCTAATGCCTCTAGTATACTAATAACTCTTTTATTCAAAAATCTTATGTTGAAAGAATATTTTCTGATGTTTTTAAAATAGTTACCCTTGTCGAATGAATTATGTTTTATTTTGTTACGAAAAACCAAAAATATCATAGGTGTTAGTACATGAGTTTTGAGAAATATGTCAAAGTTTTGAAATATGCTTTTAACTGCTTTATTCACATCTTGGATATATGTGAGTAGTGTACGAGTGATTTTTTCGTACATAATTATCTTGCTTGCCCCAAAAAAAAATATCACAAATCGATATTGTATTATTTTTCGAATTGTTTAACTCTAATTATTATAAATGCTGATCTAAAGGTTCTAATCTAGTAATAACTGTTTTATTCAAAAATCTTATGTTGAAATAATGTTTTCTGATATTTTCAAAATAGTTATCATTGTCGAATGAATTCTATTTTATTTTGTTCCGAAAAATCAAAAATCTCATAGTGTTAATCCACGGGTATTGAGAAATATGCCATAGTTTTGAAATATGCTTTTAACTATTTTATTCATATCTTGGATATATGTGAGTAGTGTACGAGTGATTTTTTCGTCCTTAAATATCTTCCTTGGCCAAAAAACAAATATGGCAAATCGATATTGCATTATTTTTCGAATTGTTTAACTTTAATTGTTATAAATGTTGATCTAATGCCTCTAGTATACTAATAACTGTTTTATTCAAAGATCTTATGTGGAAAGAATGTTTTCTTATGTTTTCAAAAAAATTACCCTTGTTGAATTATATTTTATTTTGTCTCCAAAAAGCGAAAATCTCATATGTGTTAGTACACGGGTTTTGAGAAATATGTCAAAGTTTAGAAATATGCTTTTAACTATTTTATTCACATCTCGGATATATGTGAGTAGTGTACGGGTGATTTTTTCGTTGATAAATATTTTATTGTCGCATAAAAAAATATCGTAAATCAATATTGCATTATTTTTTGAATTGTTTAACTTTAATTGTTATAAATGTTGATCTAATGGCTCTATTCTACTAATAACTGTTTTATTTAAAGATCTTATGTTGAAATAATGTTTTCTAATGTTTTCAAAATAGTTACACTTGTCGAATGAATTATATTTTATTTTGTCTCTAAAAACCGAAAATCTCATAGGTGTTAGTCCACGGGTTTAAAGAAATATATCAAAGTTTTGAAATATAATTTTAACTACTTTATTCACATCTTGGATATATGTAAATAGTGTATGGATGATTTTTTCGTTTATAAATATCTTCATTGGCACAGAAACAAATATCGCAAATCTATATTACATTATTTTTCGAATTTTTTTAACTTTAACTCTTATAAATATTGATCTAATGGATCTAGTCTACTAATAACTATTTTATTCAAAGATTTTATGTTAAAAGAAAGTTTTTTGATGTTTTCAAAATAGTTACCCTTGTCGAATGAATTATCTTTTATTTTGTTCCAAAAAATCGAAAATCTAATAGGTGTACACGGGTTTTGAGAAATAAGTTAAAATTTTTAAATATGCTTTGAACTACTTTATTCACATCTTCGATATATGTGAGTAGTGTACGGATGATTTTTTCGTCCATAAATATCATAATTGGCCCAAAAACAAATATCGCAAATCTATATTGCATTATTTTTCGAATTGTTTAACTTTAACTTTTATAAATGTTGATCTAATTGATCTAGTCTACTAATAACTGTTTTAGTCAAAGATCTTATGTTGAAAGAAAGTTTTCTGATGTTTTCAAAACAGTTATCCTTGTCGAATAAATTATATTTTATTTTGTTCCAAAAAATCAAAAATCTCATAGGTGTTAATCCACGGATTTTGAGAAATACGTCAAAATTTTGAAATATACTTTTAACTAATTTATTAAAATCTTGGATATATGTGAGTAGTGTACGGTTGATGTTTTTGTTCGTAAATATCTTACTTGGCCGAGAAACAAATATCGCAAATCGATATTGCATTATTTTTCGAATTGTTTAAGCTTAACTGTTATAAATATTGATCTAATAGCTCTAGTATACTAATCACTGTTTAATTAAAAAATCTTATGTTGAAATAATATTTTCTGATGTTTTCAAAACTGTTACCATTGTCGAATGAATTATCTTTTATTTTGTCTTGAAAAACCGAAAATCTCATATGTGTTATTCCACGGGTTTTGAGAAATATGTCAAAGTTTTGAAATATGATTTTAACTAATTTATTCACATATTGGATATATGTGAGTAGTATACGGTTGATTGTTTCGTCCATAAATATCTTCATTGGCCCATAAACAAATATCCCAAATCTATATTGCATTATTTTTCGAATTGATTAACTTTAACTCTTATAAATGTTGATCTAATAACTCTAGTCTATTAATAACTGTTTTATTCAAAGAACTTATGTTGAAAGAAAGTTTTTTGATGTTTTCAAAACAGTTACACTAGTCGAATAAATTATCTTTTATTTTGTCCCGAAAAATCGAAAATCTCATAGGTGTTATTTTATGGGTTTTTAGAAATATGTCAAAATTTTGAAATATGCTTTTAACTACTTTATTCACATTTTGGATATATGTGATTAGTGTATGGGTGACAGTGCTGTCAAGCGGGTCGGACCCGCCCCGCGGCGGGTTAAAGATTTTTTTTCAAAAAAAATTTTTACCCGCAGAACCCGCGAATCATTTTTTTAAAACCCGCACCCGCCCCGCATTAATCTAGCGGGTTTGCGGGTGACCCGCGACCCGCTTCGTTTTTAAAATTTTTTAAAAATATTTAATTATAATAAATCTAAATAATAATAAATCTAAAATTAATACATCAAATATATCATAATTCAATTTTTAAAACATCAAATTATATAAATTTTGAATATCAAGTTTGGTATTAAATTGGTTTAGAATTAAATTGGTTTAGAATTAAATTGGTTTAAAATTAAATTGGTTTATAATTAAATTAGTTTAAATTTTGGTCAAATAATTTTGACTCAAAATTTGCGGGTACCCGCCAATCCGCAAAATAATAAAACGAAACCCGCACCCGCCCCGCTATAAAATCTACTCCTACCGGTTTTCAGTCCAAAATTTTGAACAAGCGTCGTACCCGCCCTGCATATAAACTTTTTTTTTCCTTCAGACCCGCAACCGCGCCCCGCGGCGGGTCAAACGGGGTGGGACCCGCGGGTAATGAGCCAAATTGACAGGCCTAATGGGTGATTTGTTTTTGTAAATATATTCATTGGCCCAGAAACAAATATCACAAATCGATATTTCATTATTTTTCGAATTATTTAACTTTAATTTTTATAAATGTTGATCTAATGGCTATAGTCTACTAATCACTATTTTATTCAAAAATATTATGTTGAAATAATATTTTCTGATGTTTTCAAAACAGTTACTGTTGTCGAATGAATTATCTTTTATTTTGTCCCGAAAAACCAAAAATCTCATATGTGTTATTCCACGGGTTTTGAGAAATATGTTAAAATTTTGAAATATGATTTTAACTACTTTATTCACATATTGGATATATGTGAGTAGTGTACGCGTGATTTTTTTGTTTATAAATATCTTCATTGGCCCAAAAACAAATATCGCAAATCTATATTGCATTATTTTTCAAATTGTTTAACTTTAACTGTTATAAATGTTAATCTAATGAATCTATTGTACTAATAACAGTTTTATTTAAAGATCTTATGTTGAAAGAAAGTTTTTTGATGTTTTCAAAACAGTTAACATTGTCTAATGAACTATCTTTTATTTTGTCCCGAAAAATCAAAAATCTCATAGATGTTAGTCCACGGGTTTTGAGAAATATGTCAAAGTTTTAAATTATGCTTTTAACTGCTTTACTCACATCTTGGATATATATGAGTAGTGTACGGTTGATTATTTGTCCATAAATATCTTCATTGGCTTAGAAACAAATTTCGCATATCTATATTGCATTATTTTTCGAATTGTTTAACTTTAATTGTTATAAATGTTGATCTAATGGCTCTAGTTTACTAACAACTGTATTATTCAAATATCTTATGTTGAAACAATGTTTTCTGATGTTTTCAAAACAGTTACCCTTGTCGAATGAATTATCTTTTATTTTGTACGGAAAAACCGAAAATATCATAGGTGTTAGTCCACGGGTTTTGAGAAATATGTCAAAATTTTGAAATATGCTTTTAACTACTTTATTCACATCTTAGATATATGTGAGTAGTGTACGGGTGATTTTTTCGTCCATAAATATCTTTTTTTGGCCAAGAAACAAATATCACAAATCGATATTGCATTATTTTTCGAATTGTTTAACTCTAATTGTTATAAATGTTGATCTAATGGCTCTACTCTACTAATAACTGTTTTATTCAAAGATTTTATGTTGAAAGAATAATTTCTAATTTTTCTTAAACAGTTACCATTGTCGAATTAATTATCTTTTATTTTTTTCCGAAAAACCGAAAATCTCATAGTTGGTAATCCACCTGTTTTGAGAAATATGTCAAAGTTTTGAAATACGCCCTTAACTAGCTTATTCACATCTTAGATATATGTGAGTAGTGTAGGGATGATTTTTTTATCCATAAATATCTTCCTTGGCTTAGAAACAAATATCGCAAATCTATATTTTATTTTCGAAATATTTAACTTTAGTTGTTATAAATGTTGATCTAATGGCTCTAGTCTACTAATAACTGTTTTATTCAAAGATCTTATCTTGAAAAAATGTTTTCTGATGTTTTCAAAACAGTTAGTCTTGTCGAATTAATTATCTTTTATTTTGTCTCAAAAAATCAAAAATCTCATAGGTGTTATCCATGGGTTTTGAAAAATATGTTAAAGTTTTGAAATATAATTTTAAATAATTTATTCACATCTTTGATATATGTGAGTAGTGTACAAGTGTTTTTTCGTCCATAAATATCTTCTTGGCCCCGAAACAAATATCGCAAATCGATATTGCATTATCTTTCGAATTGTTTAACTTTAATTGTTATGAATATTGATCTAATGGCTCTATTATACAAATAACTGTTTAATTCAAAGATCTTATGTTGAAATAATGTTTTCTGATGTTTTCAAAACAGTTACCATTGTCAAATGAATTATCTTTTATTTTGTCCAAAAAAACCAAAAATCTCATAAGTGTTATTCCAACAATTTTGAGAAATATGTCAAAGTTTTGAAATATGATTTTAACTACTTTATTCACATCTTATATATATGTGATTAGTGTAGGGTGATTTTTTTATCCATAAATATCTTTCTTGGCTTAAAAAAAATATCGCAAATCGATATTGTATTATTTTTTGAATTGTTTAATATTAATTGTTATAAATGTTGATCTAATGGCTTTAGTGTATTAATAACTGTTTTATTCAAAGATATTATGTTGAAATAATGTTTTATAATGTTTTCAAAACAGTTATCCTTGTCAAATGAATTATGTTTTATTTTATCCCGAAAAACCAAAAATATCATAGGAGTCCACGGGTTTTGAGAAAAATGTCAAAGTTTTGAAATATGTTTTAAACTAATTTATTAACATATTCGATATCAGTGAGTAGTGTACAAGTGATTTTTTTGTTTATAAATATCTTCATTGGCGCAGAAACAAATATCACAAATCGATATTGCATTATTTTTCAAATTTTTTAACTTTAATTATTATAAATATTGATCTCATGGCTCTATTCTACAAATAACTATTTTATTCAAAGATCTTATGTGAAAAGAATGTTTTCTTATGTTTTCAAAACAGTTACCCTTGTCGAATGAATTATTTTTTATTTTGTACCGAAAAATCGAAAATCTCATAGTTAACGTCCACGAGTTTTGAGAAATATGTCAAAGTTTGTAAATATGCTTTTAACTATTTTATTCACATCTTTGATATATGTGAGTAGTGTACGGGTGATTTTTTCGTGCATAAATATCTTTTTTGGCTAAGAAACAAATATCGCAAATCGAAATTACATTACTTTTGAAATTTTTTTAACTTTAATTGTTATAAATTTTGATCTAATGCCTCTAATCTATTAATAACTGTTTTATTTAAAGATTTTATGATGAAAAAATGTTTTCTGATGTTCTCAAAACAGTTACCATTGTCGAATGAATTATCTTTTATTTTGTCCTGAAAAACCGAAAATCTCATAGATGTTAGTCCACGGGTTTTGAGGAATATGTCAAAGTTTTGAAATATGCTTTTAACTACTTTATTCACATTTTGGATATATGTGAGTAGTGTACGGGTGAGTTTTTTGTCCATAATTATCTTTATTGGCCTAGAAAAAAATATCGCAAATCGATATTGCATTATTTTTCGAATTTTTTAACTTTAATTATTAAAAATGTTGATCTCATGGCTCTATTCTACTAATAACTATTTTATTCAAAGATCTTATATTAAAAGAATATTTTCTTATGTTTTCAAAACAGTTACCCTTGTCGAATGAATTATTTTTTATTTTATACTGAAAAATCAAAAATCTCATAGGTGTTAGTCCACGGGTTTCGAGAAATATGTTAAAGTTTTTAAATATGTTTTTAACTATTTTATTCACATCTTTGATATATGTGAGTAGTGTACGGGTGATTTTTTCGTACATAAATATTTTTTTTGGCTAAGAAACAAATATCGCAAATCGATATTGCATTACTTTTGGAATTTTTTAACTTTAATTGTTATAAATTTTGATCTAATGCCTCTAATCTATTAATAACTGTTTTATTCAAAGATCTTATGTTGAAATAATGTTTTTGATGTTTTCAAAACTGTTACCATTGTCGAATGAATTATCTTTTATTTTGTCCCAAAAAACCGAAAATCTCATATGTGTTAGTCCACGGATATTGAGAAATATGTAAAAGTTTTGAAATATATTTTTAACTACTTTATTCACATATTGGATATATGTGAGTACTGTACGGTTAAATTTTTTGTCCATAAATATCTTTCTTGGTGCAGAAACAAATATCGCAAATCGATATTGTATTATTTTTCGAATTGTTTAACTTTAATTATTATAAATTTTGATCTAATGGCTCTATTCTACTAATAACTGTTTTATTCAAATATCTTTTGTTGAAATAATGTTTTACGATGTTTTCAAAACAATTACCCTTGTCCAATGAATTATCTTTTATTTTGTCATAAAAAACCGAAAATCTCATATGTGTTTGTCTACGGGTTTTGATAAATATGTCAAAATTTTGAAATATGTTGTTAACTATTTTATTCACATTTTCAATATATGTGAATAGTATATGAATGATTTTGTCATCCATAATTATCTTTTTTGGCACAGAAACAAATATCTAAAAGCATATTGCATTATTTTTTGAATTGTTTAACTTTAATTATTATAAATATTGATCTAATAGCTCTAATATACTAATAACTGTTATATTCAAATATCCTATATTGAAATAATATTTTCTGATGTTTTCAAAATATTTATCCTTGTCGAATGAATTATCTTTTATTTTGTACG
Source organism: Pugionium dolabratum (assembly GCA_018901945.1). Lineage (NCBI taxonomy): Eukaryota > Viridiplantae > Streptophyta > Magnoliopsida > Brassicales > Brassicaceae > Pugionium > Pugionium dolabratum. Next base: position 188,636 of record JAEVFF010000146.1, read on the forward strand.
GAAAAACCGAAATTCTTATAAGTGTTAGTGCATGTGTTTGAGAAATATGTCAAAGATTTGAAATATATTGTTAACTAATTTATTCACATCTTGGATATATGTGACTAGTGTATGAATGATTTTTTCATCCATAATTATCTTACTTGGTCCAAACAAATATCCAAGAAGGATATTGCATTATTTTTTGAATTGTTTAATTTTAATTGTTATAAATGTTGATCTAACGGTTCTAGTCTCCTAATAACTGATTTATTCAAATATTTTATGTTGAAATAATATTTTTTGATGTTTTCAAAACAGTTATCTTTGTCGAATGAATTATATTTTATTTTGTCCCTAAAAATCAAAAATCGCATAGGTGTTAATCTATGGGTTTTGAGAAATATGTTGTTAACTATTTTATTCACATCTTCGATATATGTGAGTTGTTTATTGATGATTTTTTCGTTTATAATTATCTTTTTTGCCCCATAAATAAATATCCCAAAAGGATATTGCATTATTTTTCGAATTGTATAAATTTAACTGTTATAAATATTGATCTAATGACTCTAATCTACTAATATTTCTTTTATTCAAATTTCTTATGTTGAAATAAAATTTTCTGATGTTTTCAAATAGTTACATTTTTCGAATGAATTATCTTTTATTTTGTCCCGAAAAATCAAAAATCTCATTGGTGTTAGTACACAGGTTTTGAGAAATATGTCAAAATTTTGAAATATGTTGTTAACTAATTTTTTCACATCTTGGATATATGTGAATAGTGTATAGATGATTTTTTCGTCCATAATTATTTTAATTGGCCCAGAAACAAATATCACAAAAGGATATTGCATTATTTTTCGAATTGTTTATCTTTAATTGTTATAAATGTTGATCTAATGGCTCTATTATACTAATAACTGTTTTATTCAAATATTTTATGTTGAAATAATATTTTCTGATGTTTTCAAAACAGTTACCCTTGTCGAATGATTTATTTTTTATTTTGTCCCGAAAAACCAAAAATCACATAGGTGTCTACACGGGTTTTGAGAAATATGTCAAACTTTTGAAATATGTTGTTAAATACTTTATTCACATCTTGGATATATGTGAGCAGTGTATGGATAATTTTTTCGTACATAATTATCTTAGCTGGCCAAGAAACAAATATCCCAAAATGATATTGCATTATTTTTTGAATTGTTTAAATTTCAATGTTCTAAATGTTGATCTAATGTCTATAGTCTACTAATAACTGTTTTATTCAAATATATTATGTTGAAAAAATGTTTCCTGATGTTTGCAAAACAGTTACCATTATCGAATTAATTATATTTTATTTTGTCCCGAAAACCGAAAATCTCATTACATCCACGGGGTTTTGAAAAATATGTCAAAGTTTTGAAATATGTTGTTAACTAGTTTATTCACATCTTCGATATATGTGAATAGTGTATGGATGATTTTTTCGTCCATAACTATCTTTATTGGCCGTGAAACAAATAGCACAAAAAGATATTGTATTATTTTTTGAATTATTTAATTTTAATTGTTATAAATATTGATCTAATGGCTATCGTCTAGTAATAACTATTTTATTCAAATATCTTATGTTGAAAAAATATTTTGTGATGCTTTCAAAACATTTACCATTGTCAAATGAATTATCTTTTATTTTGTTTTGAAAAACCGAAATCTCATAGGTGTTATTCCACGGTTTTGAGAAATAAGTCAAAATTTTGAAATATATTGTTAACTATTTTATTCACATTTTAGATATATTTAAATAGTGTATAGATGATTGTTTCGTCCATATTTATTTTTCTTGTCACAAAAACAAATATCCCAAAAGGATATTGCATTATTTTTCGAATTGTTTAACTTTAATTGTTATAAATGTTTATCTAATGGTTATACTCTATTAATAACTGTTTTATTCAAAGATCTTTTGATGAAAAAATGTTTTCTAATGTTTTCAAAACAGTTATTATTGTGGAATGAATTATCTTTTATTTTATCACGAAAAACCGAAAATCTCATATGTGTTAGTCCACAGGTTTTGAAAAATATGTCAAAGTTTTGAAATATGTTGTTAACTATTTTATTCACATCTTCGATATATGTGAGTTGTGTATGGATGATTTTTTCGTCCATAATTATCTTTCTTGGCCGAGAAACAAATATCCAAAAAGGATATTGATTCATTTTTTAAATTGTTTAACTTTAATTGTTATAAATACTGATATAATAGCGGTAGTCTATTAATAACTGTTTTATTCAAAAATCTTATGTTGATATAATATTTTCGGATGTTTTCAAAATAGTTACTTTGTCGAATGAATTAGCTTTTATTTTGTAACGAAAAACCAAAAATCTCATAGCTGTTAGTCCACGGGTTTTGAAAAATATGTCAAAGTTTTGAAATATATTGTTAAATACTTTATTCACATCTTGGATATATGTGAGTAGTGTATGGATGATTTTTTCGTACATAATTATCTTACCTAGCCAAGAAACAAATATCCCAAAATAATATTGCATTATTTTTCGAATTGTTTAACTTTAATTGTTATAAATGTTGATCTAATGGCTATCGTCTACTAATAACTATTTTATTCAAATATCTTATGTTGAAAGAATATTTTTTTATGTTTTCAAAACAGATACGATTGTCGAATGAGTTATCTTTTATTTTGTGCTGAAAATTTGAAAATCTCATTGGTGTTAGTGCACGGGTTTTGAGAAATATGTCAAACTTTTGAAATATGTTGTTAACTAGTTTATTCACATCTTCGATATATGTGAGTATTGTACGAATGATTTTTTCGTACATAATTATCTTACCTGGCCAAGAAACAAATATCTCAAAAGGATATTGCATTATTTTTCAAATTGTTTAACTTTAATTAATATAAATGTTGATCTAATGGTTATCGTCTAGTAATAACTATTTTATTCAAATATCTTATGTTGAAATATGTTGTTAACTAGTTTATTCACATCTTCGATATATGTGAGTATTGTACGAATGATTTTTTCGTACATAATTATCTTACCTGGCCAAGAAACAAATATCTCAAAAGGATATTGCATTATTTTTCAAATTGTTTAACTTTAATTAATATAAATGTTGATCTAATGGTTATCGTCTAGTAATAACTATTTTATTCAAATATCTTATGTTTGAAAAAAATTTTTGATGTTTTCAAAACATTTACGATTGTCGAATGAATTATCTTTTATTTTGTCACGAAAAACCGAAAATTTCATTGGTGTTAGTACACGGGTTTTGAGAAATATGTCAAAGTTTTGAAATATGTTGTTAACTAGTTTATTTACATTTTCGATATATGTTAGTAGTGTTTGGATGATGTTTTCATCCATAACTATCTTTATTGGCCCAGAAACAAATATCACAAAAGTATATTGCATTATTTTTCGAATTCTTTAACTTTAATTGTTATAAATGTTGATCTAATTGCTATTGTCTAGTAATAACTATTTTATTCAAATATCTTATGTTGAAAGAATGTTTTCTGATGTTTTCAAAACAGTTACCATTGTCGAATAAATTATTTTTTATTTTGTTCCGAAAAACCGAAATCTCATAGGTATTATTCCACGGGTTTTGAAAAATATGTCAAAATTTTGAAATATGTTGTTAACTACTTTTTTCATATTTTGGATATATGTGAGTAGTGTATGGATGATTGTTTCGTCCATAATTATCTTTCCTGTCACAGAAACAAATACCCCAAAATGATATTGCATTATTTTTCGAATTGTTTAATTTTAATTGTTATAAATGTTGATCTAGTGACTCTATTCTACTAATAACTGTTTTATTCAAAGGTCTTATGATTAAAAAATATTTTCTGATGTTTTCAAAACAGTTATCATTGTCGAATGAATTATCTTTTATTTTATCACGAAAAACCGAAAATCTCATAGGTGTTAGTCCACGCGTTTTGAGAAATATGTCAAAGTTTTGAAATATGTTGTTAACTATTTTATTCACATTTTCGATATATGTGAGTTGTGTATGGATGATTTTTCGTCCATAATTATCTTCATTGGCCTAGAAACAAATATCCTAAAAGGATATTGCATTATTTTTCGAATTGCTTAACTTTAATTGTTATAAATATTGATCTAATTGCTCTATTCTACTAATAACTCTTTTATTCAAATATCTTATGTTGAAATAATATTTTTTTATGTTTTCAAAATAGTTACCTTTGTCGAATGAATTATCTTTTATTTTGTCCCGAAAAACCGAAAATCTTATAGGTGTTAGTGCACGGATTTTGAGAAATATATCAGAGTTTTGAAATATGTTGTTAATAACTTTATTCACATCTTCGATATATGTGACTAATGTATGGATGATTTTTTTGTCCATAATTATCTTTTTTGGCCCAGAAACAAATATCACAAAATAATATTGCATTATTTTTTGAATTGTTTAACTTTAATTGTTATAAATGTTGATCTAATGGATCTCGTTTACTAATAACTGTTTTATTCAAATATCTTATGTTGAAAAAAAAATTTATGATGTTTTTAAGACATTTACCATTCTCGAATGAATTATATTTTATTCTGTTCCGAAAAACCGAAATCTCATAGGTGTTAATCTAATGGTTTTGAGAAATATGTCAAAGTTTTGAAATATGTTGTTAACTACGTTATTCACATTTTGGATATGTGAGTAGTGTATGGATGATTGGTTTGTCCGTAATTATCTTTCTTGTCACAGAAACAAATATCCCAAAAGTATATTCCATTATTTTTCGAATTGTTTAACTTTATTTGTTATAAATATTGATATAATGGCTTTAGTCTACTAATAACTGTTTTATTCAAAGATCTTATGTTGAAAAAATGTTTTCTGATGTTTTCAAAACAGTTATACTTGTCAAATGAATTATGTTTTATTCGGTATCGAAAAACCGAAAATATCATAGGTGTTAGTACACGAGTTTTGAGAAAAATGTTAAAGTTTTGAATATGCTTTTATCTACTTTATTCACATCTTAGATATACGTAAGTAGTGTATGGATGATTTTTTCGTCCATAATTATTTTCCTTGACCCATAAGCAAATATCCCAAAAAGATATTGCATTATTTTTCGAATTGTTTTTCTAATAAATGTTTTATTCAAATATATTTTGTTGAAATAATGTTTCCTGATGTTTTTAATATTGTTACCCTTGTCCAATAAATTATCTTTTATTTTGTCCCGAAAAACCAAAAATCTCATATGTGTTAATACACGGGTTTTGAGAAATATGTTAAGATTTTGAAATATGTTGTTAACTACTTTATTCATATCTTGGATATATGTAAATAGTGTATAGATTATTTTTTTGTCCATAATTATCTTCTTTGGCTCATAAACAAATATCCCAAAAGGATATTGCATTATTTTTCGAATTGTTTAACTTTAATTGTTATAAATATTGATCTAATGGCTCTAGTCTACTAATAAATGTTTTATTCAATGATCTTATGTTGAGTGAATGTTTTCTGATGTTTAAATTTAATTGTTATAAATGTTATCTAATGGCTCTATTATATTAATAACTGTTTTATCCAAATATCTTATTTTGAAAGAATGTTTTGTGATGTTTTTAAAATAGTTATCCTTGTCGAATAAATTATCTTTTATTTTGTCTCGAAAAACCAAAAATCTCATAGGTATTAAACCACGGGTTTTGAGAAATGTGTCAAAGTTTTGAAATATGCTTTTAACTACTTTATTCACATATTGGATATATGTGAGTAGTGTAAGGATGATTTTTTCGTCCATAAATATTTTCCTTGGCCCAGAAACAAATATCGTAAATCGATATTGCATTATTTTTCGAATTGTTTAACTTTTACTGTTATAAATATTGATCTAATGGCTCTAGTCTACTAATAAACATTTTATTCAAATATATTATGTTGAAATAGTGTTTCCTGATGTTTTCAAAACAGTTACCTTTGTCGAATTAATTCTATTTTATTTTGTCACGAAAAATCGAAAATCTCATATGTGGTAGTCCACGGGTTTTGAAAAATATGTCAAAGTTTTGAAATATGTTGTTAATTACTTTATTCAAATCTTCGAAATATGGTGATTTGTGTATGGATGATTGTTTCATCCATAATTATCTTTTTTTGTCCGAGAAACAAATATCTCAAAAGGATATTGTATTATTTTTCGAATTGTTTAATTTTAATTGTTATAAATGCTGATCTAATGGCTCTAATCTACTAATAACTGTTTTATTCAAATATCTTATGTTGAAAAAATGTTTTTTGATGTTTTCAAAACAGTTATCATTTTTGAATGAATTATCTTTTATTCGCTAAGGAAAAACTGAAAATCTTATATGTGTTACTACACGAGTTTTGAGAAATATGTCAAAGTTTTGAAATATACTTTTGACAATTTTATTTACATCTTAGATATATGTGAGCAGTGTATGTATGATTTTTTTGTCCATAATTATTTTGCTTGACCCAGAAACAAATATCCCAAAAGGATATTGCATTATTTTTCGAATTGTTTAACTTTAATTGTTATAAATGTTGATCTAATGGATCTAGTATACTAATAACTGTTTTATTCAAATATCTTTTGTTGAAATAATGTTTTTTGATGTTTTTAAAATAGTTATCATTGTCGAATGAATTATCTTTTATTTTGTAACGAAAAACTGAAAATCTCATAAGTGTTAGTACACGGGTTTTGAGAAATATGTCAAACTTTTGAAATATGTTGTTAACTACTTTATTTACATCTTGGATATATGTAACTAGTGTATAGATGATTTTTTCGTCCATAATTATCTTCCTCGGCCCAGAAACAAATATCCCAAAAGGATATTGCATTATTTTTCGAATTGTTTAACTTTCATTGTTATAAATGTTATCTAATGGTTTTATTATACTAATAACTGTTTTATCCAAATATCTTAAGTTGAAAGAATGTTTTCTGATGTTTTCAAAACAGTTACCCTTGTCGAATGAATTATATTCTATTTTGTTACGAAAAAGCGAAAATCTCATAGGTATTAAACCAAGGGTTTTGATAAATATGTCAAAGTTTTGAAATATGCTTTTAACTACTTTATTCACATCTTGAATATATGTGAATAGTGTAATAGTGATTTTTCGTCCATAAATATCTTCGTTGCCCCAGAAACACATATCGTAAATCGATATTGCATTATTTTTCGAATTGTTTAACTTTAACTGTTATAAATATTGATCTAATGTCTCTATTCTAATAATAACTTTTTTATTCAAATATATTATGTTGAAAGAGTGTTTCCTGATGTTTTCAAAACAGTTACCATTGTCGAATTAATTATATTTTATTTTGTACCAAAACACCAAAAATCTCATTAGTGTTAGTGCGTGGGTTTTGAAAAATATTTCAAATTTTTGAAATATGTTGTTAATTACTTTATTCACATCTTCGATATATGTGACTAGTGTATGAATGATTTTTTCGTCCATAATTATCTTCCTTGTCACAGAAACAAATATCACAAAAGGATATTGAATTATTTTTTGAATTGTTTAACTTTAATTATTATAAATGTTGATCTAATGGATATACTCTACTAATATCTATTTTATTCAAATATCTTATGCTGAAAAAATATTTTCTGATATTTTCAAAACAGTTATCATTATCGAATAAATTATCTTTTATTCGGTAGCGAAAAACCAAAAATCTCATAGGTTTTGAAATATGCTTTTAACTAATTTATTCACATCTTGGATATATGTGAGTAATGTATGGATGATTTTTTCGTTCATAATTATCTTGTTTGACCGAGAAACAAATATTCCAAAAAAATATTGAATTATTTTTCAAAATTTTTAACTTTAATTGTTATAAATGTTGATCTAATGGCTCTAGTATACTAATAACTCTTTTATTCAAATATCTTTTGTTGAAATAATTTTTTCTGATGTTTTAAAATAGTTGCCCTTGTCAAATGAATTATCTTTTATTTTGTACCGAAAAACTAAAAATCTCAAATGTGTTAGTACAAGGTTTTAAAAAATATGTCAAAGTTTTGAAATATGTTGTTAACTATTTTATTCATATATTGGGTATATTTAAGTAATGTATGTATGATTATTTCATCAATAATTATCTTCTTTGGCCCATAACTAAATATCCCAAAAGGATATTGAATTATTTTTTGAATTGTTTAAATTTAATTGTTATAAATATTATCTAATGGCTCTATTTTACTAATAACTGTTTTATCCAAATATCTTATTTTGAAAGAATGTTTTGTGATGTTTTTAAAACAGTTATCCTTGTCGAATGAATTATCTTTTATTTTATCCCGAAAAACCGAAAATCTCATAGGTATTAATCCACGCATGTTGAAAAATATGTCAAAGTTTTGAAATATGTTGTTAACATCTCTGATATGTGAGTATTGTATGGATGAATTTTTCGTCCAAAATTATCTTACTTGACACAGAAAAAAATATCCCAAAAAGATATTGCATTATTTTTCGAATTCTTTAACTTTAATTGTTATAAATGTTGATCTAATTGCTCTCGTTTACTAATAACTGTTTGTTTCAAATATCTTATGTTGAAATAATATTTTCTAATATTTTCAAAACAGTTAACCTTGTTGAATGAATTATCTTTTATTTTGTCCAGAAAAACAAAAAATCTCATAGCTGTTAGTACATGGGTTTTGAGAAATATGTCAAAGTTTTAAAATATATTGTTAACTACTTTATTCACATTTTGTATATATGTGAGTAGTGTATAGATGATTTTCTCGTCCATAATTATCTTACTTACCCCAGAAACAAATATCCCAAAAGGATATTAAATTATTTTTCGAATTGTTTAATTTTAATTTTTATAAATGTTGATCTAATGGTTCTAATATAATAATAACAGTTTTATTCAAATATCTTATGTTGAAATAATATTTTCAGATGTTTTCAAAACAGTTACCCTTGTCGAATAAATTATCTTTTATTTTGTCCTGAAAAACCGAAAATCTAATAGGTGTTATAAATATGTCAAAGTTTTGAAATATGTTGTGAACTACTTTATTCACATCTTGGATATATGTGATTAGTATATGGATGATTTTTTTATCCATAATTATCTTTCTTGTCCCACAAACAAATATCACAAAAGAATATTGTATTATTTTTCGAATTGTTTAACTTTAATTGTTATAAATATTGATCTAATGGATATAATATACTAATAACTGTTTTATTCAAATATCTTGTGTTGAAATAATATTTTCTTATGTTTTCAAAACAGTTACCCTTATCGAGTGAATTATATTTTATTTTGTCCCGAAAAACCGAAAATCTCATATGTGTTAGTCCACGTGTTTTGAGAAATATGTCAAAGTTTTGAAATATGTTGTTAACTACTTTATTGACATCTTGGATATATGTGAGTAGTGTATGGATGATTTTTTCGTCCATAATTATCTTAATTGGCACAGAAAATGCCAAAAGAATATTACATTATTTTTCGAATTGTTTAACTTTAATTGTTACAAATGTGTATTTAATGACTATAGTATACTAATAACTGTTTTATTCAAATATCTTATGTTGAAATAATGTTTTCTGATGTTTTCAAAACAATTATCCTTGTCGAATGAATTATATTTTATTTTGTCCCAAAAAACCGAAAATCTCATATGTGTTAGTCCACGTGTTTTGAGAAATATGTCAAAGTTTTGAAATATGTTGTTAACTACTTTATTCACATCTTGGATATATGTGAGTGGTGTATGTATGATTTTTCGTCCATAATTATCTTCATTGGCCCCCAAACAAATATCACAAAAGGATATTACGTTATTTTTCGAATTGTTTAACTTTAATTGTTGTTGATGTAATAGCTCTAGTCTCATAATAGCTGTTTTATTCAAATATTTTATGTTGAAAGAATATTTTCTGATGTTTTAAAAATATTACCCTTGTCAAATAAATTATCTTTTATTTTATCCCGAAAAACCGAGAATATCATTGGTGTTACTACACGGGTTTTGAGAAATATGTAAAAGTTTTGATATATGTTATTAACTACTTTATTCACATCTTTGATATATTCGAGTAATGTATGAATGATTTTTTGTCAATGATTATCTTACTTGGCACATAAACAAATATCGCAAAAGGATATTACATTATTTTTTGAATTGTTTAAAGTTAATTGTTATAAATATTAATGTAATGGTTGAATTCTACTAATAACTGTTTTATTCAAATATCTTATGTTAAAATAATATTTTCTGATGTTTTCAAAACAGTTACCCTTGTCGAATGAATTATCTTTTATTTTATCCCGAAAACTGAAAATCTCATATGTGTTAGAACACGGGTTTTGAGAAATATGTCAAATTTTTGAAATTTGTTGTTAACTATTTTATTCACATCTTGGATATATGTTAGTATTGTATGGATGATTTTTTCGTTAATAATTATATTTTTTGGCCAAGAAACAAATATCACAAAAGGATATTGTATTATTTTTCGAATTGTTTAACTTTAATTGTTATAAATATTGATCTAATGGATATAGTCTACTAATAACTGTTTTATTCAAATATGTTATGTTGAAATAATTTTTTTTGATATTTTCAAAATAGTTAGCCTTGTCGAATGAATTACGTTTTATTTTGTCTCGAAAAACCGAAAATCTCATAGGTGTTAAGTCCACGGATTTTGAAAAATATGTCAAAGTTTTGAAATATGTTGTTAACTACTTTATTCACATCTTCGATATATGTGAGTAGTGTATGGATAATTTTTTCGTATATAATTATCTCCTTTGGCTCAGAAACAAATATCCTAAAAGGATATTTCATTATTTTTCGAATTGTTTAACTTTAATTGTTATAAATGTTTATATAATGGCTCTACTATACTAATAACTTTTTTATTCAAATATGTTATATTGAAAGAATGTTTTCTGATGTTTTTAAAACAGTTACCCTTGTCGAATGAATTATCTTTTATTTTGTTCCGAAAAATCAAAAATTTCATTGGTGTTACTACACGGGTTTTGAGAAATATGTCAAAGTTTTGAAATATGTTGTTAACTACTTTATTCACATCTTCGATATATGTGAGTATTGTATGTATGATTTTTTCGTACATAACTATCTTTCTTGTCCCAGAAACAAATATCCTAAAAGTATATTACATTATTTTTCGAATTGTTTAACTTTAATAGTTATAAATATTGATCTGATGCCTCTGGTTTACTAATAACGATTTTATTCAAATATCTTATGTTGAAAAAAAAATTTATGATGTTTTTAAAACAGTTACCCTTGTTAAATGAATTATCTTTTATTTTGTCCCGAAAAACCAAAATATCATAGGTGTTACTTCACGGGTTTTGAGAAATATGTCAAAGTTTTGAAATATGTTTTTAACTACTTTATTCAAGTTTTGGATATATGTGAGTAGTGTATGGATAATTTATTCGTTCATAATTATCTTTCTTGACCCAGAAACAAATATCCCAAAAGGATATTGCAATTTTTTGAATTGTTTAATTTTAATTGTTATAAATATTGATCTAATGGATATAGTATACTAATAACTATTTTATTCAAATATTTTATGTTGAAATAATTTTTTTTGATGTTAACTGTTACCCTTGTCGAATGAATTATCTTTTATTTTGTCCCGAAAAATCGAAAATCTCACATGTGTTAATACACGGGTTTTGAGAAATATGTCATAGTTTTGAAATATGTTGTTAACTACTTTATTCATATTTTCGATATATGTGAGTAGTGTATGGATGATTTTTTCGTCTATAATTATCTCCCTTGGCTCAGAAACAAATATCCCAAAAGGATATTGCATTATTTTTTGAATTATTTAATTTTAATTGTTATAAATGTTGATTTAATGGTTCTAATATACTAATAACTGTTTTATTCAAATATCTTATGTTGAAATAATGTTTTCTGATGTTTTCAAAACAGTTACCATTGTCAATGAATTATCTTTTATTTTGTACCGAAAACCCAAAAATCTCATATAGTTCACGGCTTTTAAAAAATATGTCAAAGTTTTGAAATATGTTGTTAAATATTTTATTCACATCTTAGATATATGTGAGTAGTGTATGGATGATTTTTTCATCCATAATTATCTTCATTTGCCCAGATACAAATATCTCAAAAAGATATTACATTACTTTTTGAATTGTGTAACTTTAACTGTTATAAATGTTGATCTAATGGTTGTAGTATACTAATAACTATTTTATTCAAATATGTTATGTTGAAATAATGTTTTCTGATGTTTTCAAAATAGTTAGATTTGTCGAATTAATTACCTTTTATTTTGTCCTGAAAAACCAAAAATCTCATAGGTGTTAGTCCATGGGGTTTGAGAAATATGTCAAAGTTTTAAAATATATTGTTAACTAATTTATTCACATATTCGATATATGTGAGTAATGTATGGATGATTTTTTCGTCCATAATTATCTCATTTGGCTTAGAAACAAATATCCCAAAAGGATATTGAATTATTTTTCGAATTGTTTAACTTTAATTGTTATAAATGTTGATCTAATAGCTCTAGTTTACTAATAACTGTTTTATTCAAATATCTTATGTTGAAATAATTTTTTATGATGTTTTCAAAACAATTACTCTTGCCGAATAAATTATCTTTTATTTTGTCCTGAAAAACCAAAAATCTAATAGGTGTTTGTACACGGGTTTTGAGAAATATGTCAAAGTTTTGAAATATATTGCTAACTAATTTATTCACATCTTCGATATATATGAGTAGTGTATAGATGATTTTTCGTTCATAATTATCTTTTTTGGCCCAGAAACAAATATCGCAAAAAAATATTGCATTATTTTTCAAATTGTTTAATTTTAATTGCTATAAATGTTGATCTAATGGCTCTAGTGTAGTAATAATTGTTTTGTTCAAATATCTTATGTTGAAATAATATTTTTTGATATTTTTAAAACAGTTAGCCTTATCGAATAAATTATCTTTTATTTTATCGCAAAAAAAAAAAAACTGAAAATCTCATAGGTTAACGTCCTTCAAGTTTCAACACAAAGCTCACCACTATAGTCAACTTTATATACATGCTACATATTATAATAAAATTATATATACTCAAACTTCTATATATGATATAACAAAAATATTCAAACTTATATATGTACGTGGTAATATTAATGTGTTGTACATGTTATCCTTGGGTTTGTATATGCTATCACGGGATTATTGGTCTGTACGGCGTGGAAGGCGTTGGAAAGACGACTGTATTGACTCAGGTCAACACAAGTCAAATGGTTTTGAATTTGTGATTTGGGTATTCGATTTCAAAGAATCTGAACCTTGAGGAGTTTCAGAACACGATTCGAGAGAAGATAGGGTTTCTTGACAGGTCATGGACTAGCAAGACCGAGTATGATCTTCGAGATACTTAGCAAGAGAAGGTTCGCTTTATTCCTGACGACATTTGGGAGAAAGTCGATATAGGTAGGTGAATATTACTGGCAATCCAAGTGTTAGAACCAAATAAATAATTCAGGTCTCATACAAAATAATAATCTGAATTGTTCTTGATTATTTTTTAATATTTTCTAATATTTTACAAATGAAGTTATTCCTCTCTTTTATGCTATTTTAGAGAATTAATTGTAAAATAAATTACAAATTCATTAATGTCGACAGTTACAAAATAAATAAATTTAATCAGATTTATGATCTGGTTGAATTTAGTTCTGGTCAATTTAATCGGTTGGGGTATTCGGAGCCGAATTTGATGCCCACACCAAGTTTCACAGTGAGTTACCCTAATTAAGCCTTAATTTGGTCCTATTTTGGAGGTTTTGAATTATGTTTCTAGTGAAAGCTCGTGTTCCGCCTCCGACTGGACAGAACAGATCAAAGATAGTGTCCACGATGTGTTCATACGAGGTTTGTCAGGAAATGAGAGTACAGACTAAGATCAAAATGGAGAAGCTATCATAGGAGAGAGCTTGGGACTTGTTTAAGAAGAATGCGGGAGAAAAGACAGCGAAGAGCCATCCGGACATAACCAAGGTGGCTCAGGAGGTTGCATCCAAATGTGACGGCTTCCCGCATGCTCTGATCACAATCGGCGGAGCCATGGCCTCTAAGAAAACACCTCAGGATTGGCGTGACAGGTTATATCAGTGACTATTAGCTATTCTGTTAAGGAAGTGGTTCAAGCTTGGAATGTTTGATGGTTTTAATAATTGGTTTTGTATTTAATGTTTATCTTTAATCTTAAAAGTTGATTCTGGTGAATAGAATATATATAGATGATAAATTTCTAATCATGCGACACGTAGATTAATCTCCTTATACTTTCGTTTTGTTATTATTGAGTTTAGTTATAGGATAAAACTAAATCTCATGAAGGATATATGCTTTCTTAACTAAAGCGACAGTTAGGCAGAATTTAGGCGCCGTAGTTGTATTCCTTCATAGATTATAGTTGTCTTTATCACACGACACATACTTTATTTTGTCTTTCCTTTTTATTTTTCTGGAAACTTCACATCACCAATTCAATTAGCCATCCTCAATCTATTAAATAAGAAACATTACATTATATTTTTCCTTAGATATCACAATAACTAAATTTCTAAGCTTTCTTACTATTATTATTCAAATTGCCAAACAAATTTATTTTTAAATAGTACATATTTGGAGTACTTTAACATTTTTAATAGATTTGTAAGAAATAAAAATTTATTCACAAGTACGAGATTTCTATAAATATATAAACGTATGTAAATCTACAGAAACATATGCGTATCTAAGGTTTAGCATTATTGTTTAATGTTTATCTTAATCCAAATTCTATCCAAAGTTCATTGTATCTATTGCCATCTTCGTAGTTGCCACATACATTACATAATATAGACATATCTATATAAAGGGTTCATATTGGTTCATATCAATAATCATTTGGGTAAACACTAGCGTTGAAGAAACATCATTCTCTCATCTCATGTCGTCTTCTTACATAGCATCAACCCAAGAGCAGAGGAAAGCTGGAGATCAATCCAAGAGAGCGGCGACGGTGGAGAGTTTTCCGGTGACGAGGAAGCTGGCAGTGAAGGACCGTGACATCAACGAATGTGCAGAGGCATTTATACAGAGATTCAGAAAGCAGCTTCTTCTCCAACGGCTTGAATCAACTGTCAACAACAGCAATGCCCAAATCTTTAACTACTAGAATCACCACCTATCTTTTTAACAAGAGAGATCTCCGAAATCTTGGGATTGTATGTATAGAATCATCTATGTATTATTAAAAAGAGCATTATAACGTTTTTTATATTTAATAAAAAAAACAGAGTTTTGAATAAGAACTTGCAGACAAGCAAAAGACGAACATAATACAGAGATATGAATGAAATTTAGTTGTCTCAAAGCATACACAAGACAGTGTCATAGCTCAGAACCAGCTCGAATTTGGTTTTACTGAAGCTTCTTGATCCCAGGGAAGGAAGGAAGGATCGAGATGAGGGCATCATTGTATCCTACAGGCTCTGTTTCGAATGAGAAAGATCATTACGCGGAAAGTCTTAAGAAAAAAACATGAAAAGGTTAAAAGGAAAAGAAAGAAAGACTTGCCTCCATCCTCTCGGAGTATTTTGACAACCTCGCCAGTAACATCAGACTGGAAGATTGATCGAGAAACAGATAATCAATTTCAAAAGGCTTTGTGGAAGCAAGATTACTAAATCAGAAAGTAAAATGCGGTATTATATAACCTCAATTGGGAATTGACCACCGAGTTGTTCAATGTAGCAAAGAACTTGACCTTCTTTAACTTGGTCTTTCTGTCAAGCAAAGACGAGATTTATGAGCGGTTGTCCCATAAAATCAAACGTTCTCTTCTGCCCAAAAAGATTGGCCTTACCTCTTTACAGGACGAAGGAGTGCGTTTACCCTTTATGGTTTTGGATCTCCTGAAGAACCCTACCTGCACATTACCACACACTATTTAGATTAGGGACAACTTTCTGACTCAAACTTACCTATCCCTTATTCAGCTTAGCATCTAAAGTTACTCCGTTTGAATTAGAAAAGAGAAACACTTGACAACAGCGTAATGAAAGCTCTAGACATTTTGCTTCAAGTGGTCGCTTACTTTTGGAGATTGGAGAATCACCAACCCCTGATCAGCAGCTGAAGATGCTGGTTTTGTGATGGGCAATGAAGTAGAGGAAGTTGATCCATTCAAATCAAAATTCTCTGTAGTTGCATTTGCAGCAACCACAGCAGGAATTGGCTGAGGGTGTGGAGTACTTTTGCCAGCTAAGTTCCTTGCTACATACAGGCGGAAACCCCTCAGCTATTAGAATATGCAAATGAAAGATGCAGAAATATTAGAAAAGAATCCCAGAAGAAGAGGAATTACATAACTACAACTCAGTTGAGTGGGCCTTACTTTCAGTTCAAACTCTGCAATTGATGAGGAATCGCATATCTCAGCGACAAGAGCTTCCACCTAGAAGATTAAAAAACAAGCCAAATGCATCCAATTGAAAAAACAAACTAAACATATTTTGTGTGTGCATGCAGTAAGTAAATTCACATAAATCATGTTCTACTAGGCTAGTAGTACTAGCTCATCAAGATCACAGATTTCTCTTCTCTTCCATTCGACAATAATAAAGGAATAAGAAAATCTGATGATAGGGTTCCTCAAATGACATTCTAATATTTAGGGAAAATCAGTACTACCTCAGATGGCTTAGGAATGAGCTCAGCATTCAACGGAGATGACTTGGTCTCTTCAGAATCTTCTACTTCTACAGTAGCTGTTAGATACAAATGTTAAATCAGAAAACATTTAAGGAAAGATAAAAGACACTATTCATGCACAGACTGCTACCTGTGAAAACATTCGATGTAAAAAAACATAAAACAATGAATCGCTAAATTATGCAACCATCATAGGAAGAAATCTCATGATCAGAAAACATAATAGACGTGCGTACCTGCTCTTTCTTCAGCTATGACAGTAGACACCTGGACAGCTTTCACAGATCCAAGATTTGTGCTCAGACTCGAATACTTCAACGACCTTTTTCCAATCAATGATCTTTGATTGTACGGTATCAATAAGCTTCCTGATCTTACTCTACTGAGGTTTACTGCTGAAATTTTAATTTTAGGAACTCCTAGGCTACCTGAAATAGACACCAAGATCCCAATTGGGGACATCAGCGAAAATAGGACGGTTGAAAAGAACAAAAAACCTCAATATGAGAACTCGCAGACACAATCCGAGATAGCTCCACAAGGTTTCAACATTCAAGTACGTCAAATTAAAATGTCTAAGAATAAGCTCATGTTAACCAAGCTCCACCTCCACATATACTTAACAGTAAAAAATAAGTAATGCTGTTCAATCTACAGTAGCTTTTATATTTTAACAATGGAATTGTAAACTACGAAACAAAAGAACTTAGGGACAATGTACAGAACAGTCGTACTATAACCCTTCTCTATTTATCCTGCCACGTATGTACGTACAGAGAGGGAAAGAAGTAGGGAAGAAAAACACAAAAAAAAAACAAATTTACTTAAAACTCACGAACTCTTTCGAATGATTAACCCGTTATGACAATTGGTATAGTATAAGGCTTTATTAAACATCACAACTCAACCTGAGAGCAAGTTCAGTAACTTGAATCTCATCAACAATGAGACGAAGATTGAAGAAAATATTTCATCTTTACATCTCTAACTAATACCAAAATCAATCTAATTGTTTAAATTAAGTCCCTTTCTGAGTCCCTCAACTTCTCGATTTAAAATGATTTTATGAGAACAGAAAAAATGTGAAATCATTCAAATTTGAATGTCCGAACATAAAACCAGTCTCGTTTACGATCCCAAGAAACAACTGCAAAAAAAAAAACAAGATTTGACAAGACAACAGCAATACAGCATAGAGGTAGAAAAACTAACAGGAAGCCATGGAGGGAAGAGGCAAGAATTTGAGACAGAGAATATTAAAGCAGAGGATGAGATTATAAGCCGAAATGCACGAGGAACACGATTTGACAAGAGATGATTAAATCAAATTTGAGGTTAAAGCTCGTCGTCGTTGGTTGGATACGCTCGTTCGATACAACCAGAGTGGTCGAAGCACGAAAGATGAGCTTTGATTTGATTTGGGCTTTTCTAGCCCATTAATATGACTACAAGCAGCTTTTTACCTTTTCACAATATTTTCATCTTTTAGTTAATAGTTTTTTGTATAAGTACATTTGAACCGTAAATGACAAACAGTAAAAACACAAGCCAGAAAAGGTGATTCCATAATGGTGATTATTGTTATTTTGGTTTGTTAGAAAAAATGGAAAAAATCAGTACCAATACATTGATATAATAACTATGAATCGGGGAAATTAAATGTTATATAAACAATATGGATTTTTGTTATGGAGTGTATAATTTAACATTAGCCAGATACAAAATTTGCAACAAAAGGAAATTTTAAGACATTCTTGTCTCCTTACCAAATTGTCACTAGAATAAAAAAAATCATCCATGGTTTTCGCCTCTTCAACCACCGGCAAGGCTTTAGGGTCTCCATTTACCTTTCCTATTGATGTATTAGCCTGTTTCGTTGTGCTTTCGGATGTGGACTTCGGAGTTGTAAGTCTTGTCGGTGTGCGATTCTCGTCGGAGCAGTGGTATCTTCTGCAGTCTATGGCTTCTGCGTTAGCATTGCAAATTTGCGAATGATATTGATTATAAATAATATATTTAAGCGTATGTTAGCAAATAACAATTTATTAGAAAAAGTAACATATGCTTTTAAAATTAAGTAATAACTTACATTCTAAAAGCTATGTACAACAATCTTGTATTTCCGATTTGAATCAATGAAAAAAACTTTAAAGACAAATGTCATAATTTCTTTGTCGGTATAAATATAAATATTGAAGATAAAATCAAGAGAAACAAGATGTAAAGAAATCATTTAAAAAGCATTACACATATTTGAACATATTTTTATTATTTTCGAACGTTCTGAAAATCTTGTCTTACTCTTAGGCACTTCGTATTATCCTCATTTTAAAAAAAAAAAAAATCCGTATAGTCCTCTAAACAATTTAAAATTCGGATTTGTAAAAACACCTTTAAATTCGGATAGTTTTTTTTGTTCCTTAATTTAAACTCAAGTGAATGCATAGTATAGCACCTATAGTCTATTAGGACATAAGTTAAAAAGGCTGGAACAACAAAAAACCAAAAAAAGTAGCAACTCATGTATAAAGCGATGAAATTGAGAAGAGAATCTTCTTTTAAGAAAGACATGCAGCGTACAATGATTAGAATAATAAAAGACTTCAAAAGAAACTGCCAAAAGAAAATTACGAATTAAGGAAGAAAAAGAAAAGAAATGTAAAAAAAATGGATAATACATCCAAAAGCACGACAACTAAAGTTACAATATTGGCTCTCATTGCAACATCTAACAAAATTATCAACTTTAATTCTTTGTTGCTCTTGCTTCTCCTTTCCATTGATTGAAATGGGTGCCTGGGTAATATCAAAAAGAAATAGTTAAATCTAAGTTTTATAATCATTGACAAAAAATGTTATTTGTGTAAAGATAAGATGGTTCATAGTCTTGGTCTTACAAATTAACAGTAATAAATAAGAGTACGTAGAGTAATACATCAGAATTAAATTACCCGAGAAATTGGAAACAGTTACTTCAAAAGCATTTGAATGACTTAGAAAGAGGTTCTGTTGGTGAAGTCTCTTGGTGCATTGCATCTGAAACATTCCATTCTGCTTGCAAAGTTATGCTCATTGCAACCAATCCTGTTTCCATTTTTATAAAATTAAAATTTACATAGCAAAACATATATTATATTCAAGATTAGAGTTATATATATTATATATAAACCAAATGTATTATTTTAGTACCTAGTGCAAATCCAGTCACCGGATTTCCAGCTAGAGCGGCCACCGTTACCGGATACTCTAGACCTCATAGCTTCAGCATCAAATATGGCGGCACCGCCGATGCCACCACCACCAGCGGATTCGTCCTTGAAAGTGCCGCATTTGAAGCAGGTGGAGCGGCTGGCGAAGTTGTGAGTCCCGCAGTTTCCGACAGTACAGTACCAGTCACCAGGACGAACGTCAGAGCCGGTGGTGAATCCGAAAGCAGGCATAGCTCTGCAGCCGAGACCAACGAAGTCTAAGGCACCAACTCCACCGGCGGTGCCTGAACGAGAATCGCCGCATCGCTGGCAAGAGTCACGGCGTTGGAAATTGAGGTGACTGCATGACCTACAATTCCAATCTCCGGGTCTGCTCATCTTCAGTTCTTGTATGCGTGCGTTTATATTATTTTCTGTAACATGCATACAATATATGACTATTTCTATTAGATAATGTCACCACATATTCTGAAAAAAACAAAGAAATGATCGATGATTGACCTCTATATATATATGAACACTGATGAAATAAGTAGTAAAATGTATAAATAGTGACGAAATATTAAAAGAATGACCTTGTTGAAGTTAGAGATGTGATTATGTGTTTGGTGAAAGAAAACAAGACGCGAGGCTTTGAAAGAGTGATGTGAAGAGAATGTGCTTAAATAGAACTTAGAAGAACAACCAGTGGCTCGTTTTTTAAAAATGAAATTATAATTATATAAAAATTAGTTTCTCGTTTTTTTGTCAACATAATAAATTACTTTTTCGTTTTCTTCACCTCAGTTGTAAACACTTTCGTAAAAGAAGAGAAAAAAAGAGAAAATATATAAATAAACCAGGGAAAAAAAAATCCCGGCTGGGATTTCGAAGCCTGAAATCAAATTTTGAATCGAATAGAATTTGTGTAGTTTACTTCAGTGACATGTTTCATTTGATAGCCTCCTCAGAACATTCGATAAAATTGAATCTATACAAATATGTTTCATTTAATTTATTGACAATTTTAAGGATTTTATATTTTGTTTATT
The DNA here is from genome assembly GCA_018901945.1 of Pugionium dolabratum. NCBI lineage: Eukaryota > Viridiplantae > Streptophyta > Magnoliopsida > Brassicales > Brassicaceae > Pugionium > Pugionium dolabratum. The sequence goes on from JAEVFF010000146.1 coordinate 209,683, forward strand.
CTAGTTTTAGTCGAAATTAATATTTTAATTGATCATTTATAAATATAATTTTAATAATAAAATGAACTAAATAACATAATTAATATTTTAAAAATAGATTTAAGTTATCTCCAATAACTGAAAACAATAGAATAAATATATTTATACATTTATATCTTTTACATATTTCTGTTTATAATTAACTTCTAATTTATTTTTATTTTTTTCCATTTAACATCAACAACATATTTCATATAAATATATATCCCATTCATTTCATTCTTTCGGTACATGCGATGAGACGCGACCCATATATATATATATATATATATATATTATTTACGTTTTTTATTTTTTCTTAGTATGCTTCAATACAGATTAAAAGTATTTTTAATATTTTTATTCATATTAGTATATTTTGAGGCATGTCAAAATATGAATTAATATAAATTTATGTCCAAATTATTTGAATTATGATAATTTATCTAATAATTTTTTATTCATACTAATACATAAGCACATGTCAAAATATATATATATATATATATATATATATATATTTAAACTGACATATGTAATAATCCTATAACTATAAAAAATTTAGGACAATTGACTAAAATAGCATTATTTCAAGTTTTTGTTCCAAATATAGCACTAGTCATTTAAATTTCCAAAAATAGCATAAATTTAATACTAAAATAATTGAAAATTTATTCCTAATAAAAAAAATTTAAACCCTAAATTGGGAAAAATAAACTTAAATATTATGTTTTAATTTATATATATTTTATTTAAGGTAAATAATTATTTTTACATAATAATTTATGCTATTTTGGGAATTTTAGTTTTATTGTGCTAAATTTGGAAGATAAATTTAAAATGGTGCTATTTTAGGGTATTACTCAAAAATTTATATATGAATACATTGAACATATTTAACTTTATATATATAACAAGTATACCCAAATAGGTATTTTGCTCTTAATCTTGGCTTATACAAAAGTATATAGTCAAGGAAAACTCAACAATTAATGGCAACTTTTGTGATATTCACTCGAAATGTATTTTTGACACTTGTTGCTCTTTTATGGTCTTGGCCATTTCATATTCCACATAACAGTTGTGAATTATTTTTGTTTTAATTTTTATTTAGTAATACTCTATCAAATCAAAGTACATTGGTAAGAATCTTGGGTCAAAGTATATTGTAGTTTTAAGTAAAATAAGAGTGACAACAAACAACTTATAGGAGCCCACACCCAACTAAAAAGAAAGAGATCTTGTTAACCTCTTCCTCTACAGTCCACACAAAAAGCTCTTTGACTCCTACTTTTTTAGTCACTCTTAATTATCTCTATTGCAATTCATAACTTTATGTTATAAAATTATGTGCATAAACACAAAGGAAGTGTTCATCATTTAGTTACCAATATGAACATTGAACAATACAGATTTAGGCGGCCTTGTTAATTAACGGATCACAATTTTTTTAATTAAATACACATTTTCATTGACGTTAATTAGTAGAAGTTACAAATAAAAATATTCTTATGAAAGTGTAATAGCAAACTAACGGTCTTGTTTAGAAATGGTAGGTGAAATTATGATGTATATAAAGATGCCATGTCTTTGAATAGAGAATCGATTCGGTATCTTGTAGGTGGAATAAGCTTTTAGTTGATATAGAAAAAGCTGCCTTAATCTCTCAATTATATTATGGTAAGTCTCTTTCATTTATACTTTAAGGAGGCAATTTAATCGACATCTAAGACACCATTCAAAATCTATATTACTTTTGAATTTTGAATATTCACTTCTTTTTTGTTTATCCTTTTTTCTATATAATATATTACAAAAATTAATCCCCCTTTGCTTAGTAGCAACGTAAACAATATTTGTAATCTTCACAAAAAAAGATCCATGAAATGGAAACATTTGATATAACAAAATAAATTGAAGTTTGTAGATAGCAATTTTCATTTTTAAGAATGATTATAACATATGATAAATAGAAAAAGGTTTTCACGTAAGATATTTAAGGAAATTTTTCATAAGAAAAAGTTGTATAAACAATAAAAATATTTACATGTGTCGATGGGATAAGAATGAGAAACCATAAGAATATAATAATGGGAAAATTATAATGTAATTACGGGTCAAAAAAAAAACATAAAAAGAGGGGAAATGAAAAGATAAAGGGAAAATCAAAAGGGAAGAGGCAAAATAGAGAGTTTCAATAAAGATAAATTTGGGTGATAGTGACGGAATAATTCTTCGATGTTTTCGTTTTGACCATCTTTTTTCCTTTATTTCTCACTTTAATTTTCCTTTATTTCTCTCCCTGTTTATATTCCAACAAAGAAGAATTTGGCAAATCTTTCATATTTGTAATTTTGTATATAATTAAGAAATAAAAGAGGGGAAAAATTGCTAAAATCTGGAGTCCATTCTCTTGGAGAAGAGTAAAGTGGGCAATTAAAAAAAAAGGAACTGAGCTGATTCGATTCTCTTTGGGACTCCCATCCATGCATAGCCTCTCCACCTTCTTTCATTTTTCTTTTTTTTTTCTTTTCTAATTGTAAGAACAATCCATCATTAAATAAAACCTTTGTTGGGGTCTCAAACTCTCACAAAATATATTACCATTTAATAAAAGGTTTCGTAACTTTCGTTCAATACAATTTGAAACAAAGACGTGTAATTGGGATTATTCGATGGTTACCGTTTTGCCGATAGGATTAAGGATTTCTATTACATAAAACTAGATTCATACGCATAGCGGAGAAAAATATTCGTAAATTATATTTTATTTATAAATACAAATTAAATATTTATATAATTTTAACTTTTATTTAAAATTATTTTTAACATTAATTTTTGTATATACAAATTAAGAAAAGAAAATTAATTATTTTTTACGAATTTAATAGTATTTTTTTTGTTAGTTTAAAAAATATATTAATTATATAACCAAATTAATAACAATGATATACTTGTAATTATTCTAATAAATTGAACTCATTTATATATTTATTTGAAATTTACTTTAGTAATGACACGTCAGCATTATATTTCTGTTAATAACAGGTGAAAATAAAGTTATTTTATTAAAATGTTTCTCAAATAATATATTAGAGATTATTGTAGTAACTTAAATCTATTTATATTTATTTGAAAGTATTTATAAACTACGTATAAAAAATTTAAATAAATAAAAACTATTATTTTTGAAAATGTAATAGTATTTTTTGGTTAGTTGAATAAATTATATTTATTCTCTAACCAAATTAATATCAGTGGCATGTATTGTAATTATTCTAGTAATTTAAACCTTTTATATATTTAAGCTCAAAACTCGTTGACATGTCAGCATGATATTTTTGTTATTAACACGTCAGGATAAGGTTACTTTGTTAAAAAGTTTATCAAATAATATATTAGGGATATCAAAAGTTGGACAGAATTTCCATCGAATATGATGGACGAATATTTGACAGTTTTTTGAATTGTCAGTTTTTAGTCGAAAATTTCCAGAAAAATAAAATATGTTGCCATATAACTATTGATATAACTGTTTTATAATCTTTAAAAACCATATTTTTCATCTATTAATACCATCTTACAAAGATTGCTACAAAGTTCATTCACAAATTTCAAAACAAAAATCATTAAAATATCATTTTCATATTTTTGATTATTTTCAATTGTATATGGATAAATTTTAACGTAATTTGCACAAAATATTCAACAATTTATATATTTGCATTAAACCAAAACATAGTTTTACAAATTGGTAATATGTATTATTCTTATATTAAATTTTCAAAATCTTAAGTTTATATCTATATTTACAGTATCAAAGCATTTGTATAGCAAAGTAATTATTTCGAAATACAAAATTTCGTATGTGTATAGAAAAAATAATTTAACGATGAATTTTGTTACTATTAGCGAATAACAATATTCATGATATGTTAGAAAACGAATAACAAAAATTAGAAAAACATAAAGATTATATAAATAGTAAATAATAAATAATATAATCGTTCAATGAAGATAAAAATATAATAGAAAAATCTATTCGAGAAGCACTAATGTTTTTGATATGGTAGTATCTCTAAAAATGTAAAGAGTGTTATAAAATAATATAAAAGAAGTTGGAGATTATAAGAGAAGTTGAAGATTATAAAAGAAGTTGAAGATGTCGCTCTCTCTCTTACTCTCAAACTAGCATACATATATATAGGGGTATCTCACCGACTTACGTAAGTCGGTAGAGATAATCATTTTTTTAACACTCCCCCTTGATTATCTATTATTATAAAACTATTACATACTGCCTCGTTAAAAACCTTATCATGTAAAAAACCCAACGGGATAAAAATCATGATAAGGGAAAAAGAGTGCAGATACGTAATCTCCCCCTGAAGAACATGAATATAATTTCTTCATAGATCCCGTAAATAACGCATTCCAATATTCTGAACATGTTTTCTGAATGTTGTTGTAGGAAGTGCCTTAGTGAACAAATCTGCTGCATTATCGCTTGAACGAATATACTCGATGTCAATTTCTTGATTTTTCTGTAGTTCTTGGATATAAGAGAAGAATCTCGGAGGAATATGTTTTGTCCGGTCACTCTTAATATAACCTTCTTTGATTTGGGTGACGCATGCAGCATTATCTTCGAATAATTTTGTTGGCTCCTTCTTGTTGATTAATCCACTTGCTCCTTCTATATGTTGAGTCATAGATCTGAGCCATATACATTCTCTACAAGCTTCATGAAGGGCAATGATTTCAGCATAGTTTGAAGAAGTGGCAACCAAAGTTTGTTTTTGAGATCGCCACGAGATCGCAGTTCCACCAATTATGAAAACATAACCGGTTTGAGACCGAGCTTTGTGTGGATCCGATAAATACCCAGCATCTGCAAAACCAACTAAACCAAACTCGGGGTTTCTAGAATAAAATAATCCCAAATCAATCGTACCTTGGAGATAACGGAAAATATGTTTTATTTCACTCCAATGTCTTCGTGTAGGTGATGAACTATATCTCGCAAGTAAATTTATAGCAAATGCTATATCTGGTCGAGTGCAATTTGCAAGATACATAAGTCCACCGATGGCACTCATATAAGGTACTTCAGGACCTAATATGTCTTCATTATCTTCACAAGGTCGAAATGGATCCTTGTTTATATTTAGCGATCGATTAACCATTGGAGTACTCAAAGGATTCGCTTTATCCATATTAAATCGTTTTAATATTCTTTTCGTATAATTTGATTGATGCACAAATATCCCATCTTGGAAATGCTCAATTTGGAGTCCTAGACAAAACTTTGTCTTTCCAAGATCTTTCATTTCAAATTCTTCTTTCATATGAGTTCTTGCATTATCAATTTCCTTTTGAGTTCCAATTATCTTCAGGTCATCTACATAAACAGCAATGATCACAAAGCCTGATGGGGACTTATTTATAAAAACGCAAGGGCATATCGCATTGTTAATATATCCCTTTTTCAACAGATATTCACTTAATCGATTATACCACATGCGTCCAGATTGTTTTAACCCATATAATGATCGCTGTAATTTGACCGAATATAGTTCTTTGGGTCCTTTAGAGATTTTTGATCCTTCTGGGATCTTGAATCCTTCTGGGACTTTTATGTATATATCACTATCAAGGGTTCCATATAGGTATGCAGTCACGACATCCATAAGATACATTTCTAAACTTTTGGATGATGATAAACTCATTAAATATCTAAATGTAATTGCATCCATGACTGGAGAATATGTTTCTTCATAATCTATTCCCGGTCTTTGTGAAAACCCTTGTGCAACAAGACGGGCTTTATATCTAATGACTTCATTTTTCTCATTTCTTTTTCTTACAAAAACCCACTTGCACCCAACTGGCACTATATCTTCAGGTGTAATGACAATGGGTCCGAATACATTTCTTTTTTGTAGAGAGAATAATTCATTTCTCATGGCTATTTGCCATTTTTCCCAATCAGGTCTTTTTTGACATTCTGTTACAGACATTGGTTCTGCGTCATCATTTTCATTTTCAATTTCTTTGGACACAGAAAAGGAGAATATTCCATTAATATCCTCTATTTCATTTCTAACCCATAATTTTCTATTTTGGGTATAGTTAATTGAAATCTCATATGTTTCTATATTGCGTTCGTCTTCTGGACGGAGTTCCACTTCACGGTTTTCAAAAATCTGTTTGCATATGTCTTCCGGACATTCCGTTTGAGTTGGTTCCTCTATAATCTTTTCATAAGTATTTTCGAGATGCCTTTTGTAAGGTTCTTCCAGAACCTTTTGATTTTGTTCTCCCAAATACTTTTTCTTACGGGGATTTTTATCTTTTGAGCCCATCGGTCTCCCCCTCTTTAACTGAACTTTGGGTTCATTTATTTTATCGCCATCAATATGTTCTACAGGAACATTAATTCTTGATGGGACATTCACAGCGGGTATATATGATTTTGTCACTCGTTTTGTATCTATGAATGCATCTGGCAACTGGTTTGCAATATTTTGCAAGTGTATGATTTTCTGAACTTCCATTTCACGTTGTTTTGTGGGAGGATCAAGATACAACAAAGATGGCGTACACCATTTAATATCTTCTTGCAGTTGTTTAATTCCTCCCCCTAACGTAGGAAATTCTTCTTCATCAAAATGACAATCGGCAAATCGTGCCGTAAACATATCACCAGTTCGTGGTTCAAGATACCGAATAATAGTTGATGATGTAAATCCAATATATATTCCTAATCTTCTCTGTGGCCCCATCTTTGTTCTTTGTGGTGGGGTTATAGGAACATAAACTGCGCACCCAAAAACTCGGAGATGAGATACATCAGGCTTCTGGCCAGATGTTAATTGTAATGGGGAATATTCATGATATGCACTTGGTCTTATTTGGACCAATTCTGCCGCATGCAATATAGCATGACCCCATACTGAAATTGGGAGATTTGTTCTCAATATTAACGGTCTCGCAATAAGTTGTAACCGTTTTATCAGAGACTCAGCCATACCATTTTGTGTATGAACATGCGGAACCGGATGTTCAACATCAATTCCGAGAGCCATACAATAATCATTAAAGGCTTGTGATATGAATTCACCAGCGTTGTCAAGTCTTACTTTCTTTATAGTATAATCAGGGAATTGCGCTCTTAACCTGATTATTTGGGCAATGAATCTTGCAAACGCCATATTTCGTGTGGTTAACAAACACACATGTGACCATCTGCTAGATGCGTCAATTAAAACCATAAAGTAATGAAATGGCCCACATGATGGGTGAATAGGCCCACATATATCACCATGTATTCTTTCTAAAAATACTGGAGATTCATTACTAATTTTGGTTGGTGATGGCCGAGTAATAAGTTTTCCTTGAGAACATGCTTTACACGAAAACTCGCGTGATTGAAAAATCTTCTGGTTTTTCAATGGGTGGCCATTAGAATTTTGAACAATTTTTCTCATCATAACTGATCCAGGATATCCTAGTCTTTCATGCCAGACTTTGAATGTACTCCTAAACTTCTGGTTTACCGTAATATATGATTCAATTATATTTATTTTTGTGTAATATAATCCAGAGGACATCATTGGTAATTCTTCCAATATTTGTTTCTGCTTCCATGTAATGCAAAGATATTCAATGTTATTTTTGCTCATTGTTTCTATGTGATATCCATTTGTACGGATGTCTTTGAAACTTAATAAGTTTCTATGAGACTCGGGGGAATATAAAGCATCATTTATTTCAAATTTTGTTCCCCTTGGCATTGAAAAACTAGCTCTTCCGGAGCCTATGATAATATTTGCATTACCCGATATTGTATTCACGCTTCCGGCGGAATCTTTCATTTTAAGATAAGAGAAAAACTTTTTGTCTTTAAGTATTGTATGTGTTGTAGCACTGTCTGCTAGGCATATATCTCCATTCTCATTCTCAAAAAGATACATTTTCTGGATTAAAATATTGATAAAGATGTATTAATAAGTGTTAAACACACATATTTCAAAATCAACTTATATTATAACAAAACTATTTTACATAAAGTAATTAAAGTTCAAACTTACATATATTTTTTAAAAAAACATTAATTTTTGTTGTTTTTTTTTTGTTTTTTTTTTTGTTCGTAAGAAAACTAAATACAACTTGATATATATAACATTAAACTTAATTATCTTGTTCTTTGGTATTCTCGGAATCAACCAGAAAATCAGCAACATCGAGATATGCATTTCCATCGAAAGAAGGTCCGGGTTCATTCGAGATAAAGTTGGTTTCACTTTCTTTTCCTTTTTGTTTCTGTGATTCTTGATACAGATTAGCCAAATGTTTTGGTGTACGACAGGTACGAGACCAATGTCCTTTCATGCCACATCTGTAACAAACATTTTCATATTGTATATTTTGGCGTACAGCAGGTACGCGACCAACTTCATTTTCGTGGACTTTATTCTTTCTCCCGAATTTGAATTCATTGGGACGAAAAATCTTCCTTTTCCACGTCCACGTCCACCTCCTCGTCCACGTCCACGACCACGACCATGGCCTCGACCACGTCCATGTCCTTGCCAATTATTGTAACTGGATGATGCAACATTCACTTCTGGGAATGGAGCTGATCCAGTGGGACGAGATTGATGGTTCATCATCACAAGTTCATTATTTTGTTCAGCAACAAGGAGAACTTGCATTAACTCCGAATAACGAGTATATCCCTTTGCTCGATATTGTTGTTACAGGATTACATTTCCAGGATGAAATGTTTGGAGAGTTTTTTCAATCATATCATAATCACTTACTTTTTCTCCACATAATATCATCTTAGAAGTGATTCCGAACAACGCGGAATTATATTCACTTACACTTTTATAATCCTGAAACCGGAGGTTTAACCACTCATGTTTGGCTTTTGGTAAGATCACATATTTCTGGTGATCAAACCTATCTTTGAGTGATTGCCAAAGATCTGCAGGATCTTCTTTTGTGATATATTCATCTTTTAAACCATCATGGATATGGTGGCATAAAAATATCATGGCTTTTGCTTTTTTCTCATCGGATGTTGTTTCCGACCTATCAATGATACCAAGAAGGTCTTTTGCCTTTAAATGCATTTTTGCAGCTACTGCCCATGTCATGTAATTTTTTCCAGATATATCAAGGACAGCAATCTCGAGTTTTGCCAAATTTGACATTATAACTTATTTTAGTATCTCAGGTAGATGGTAGAAACACTCGTGCTGATAACGTGTTAAATAATACTAAAAAGAAGAAAGATGAACGAAACTGTGTTATTATTGATGTTGTACAAAGTGAATAAGGAAAGATAAGTGCATCGATTATTTTTTACAATTGCATATATTTATAGAAGTGATAAACTGACTTCAGTAAGTCGGTGAGAATAATCATCATTTCTAAGATAGTTTTTTAATTTGCATACTTTTACTTTATGTTTCGTAATTTTTTTTACATAAGGTAAAGTTGACAACACATATAATTTAGCCAATGTAGTGTATTCAAGTGTTTCTATATAAGAACGATTTCTTGAATTGTCAAAAAAATACTAGACTGAAAAAGCTAATTAATTATATTTATGAAATGATATGTCAACATCATTTCTCGTTTTTAAGTTTATATTTTCGCATATTCCTCCAAATGATTTTCCCTGGTTAGAGCCTAAGAATTAGAAGATCGTTCGTTGCGTAATCATTTGATGATTTTATCAATGTTTTAAAAAGAAAAGTTTGGTACGAAAGTTGTAACTGACGATGCATATCCGAAAGAAGATGACATATACAAATACTTATATATCTAATCGAAAAGTCTCTCTGATGCTAAATTTTCATGAACTTCCACATTATCATTCCTCTCTATCATTTTACAAGTGATTTTTGAAAGTTCTTGCATATTGCTAATACTTTGTTTTCATTATAACATAAAATAACAGAATATGTAAAAGGTTTGTTGTTAACCATATTAAACTGCTTTAAAATGAGTTATAAGAGAAATGTTTACATAATATCATAATATGTTTACATAAACCCTAAACGGTATGTGCTAAAAAAACCCGTTACATATTTGATTTATTTTCACAATAATATTATTTAGCATCTAAATTTGTTTTGACAAATTAATTACAAACTAAGTTTAAATAGTGATGTAACAACTAGTCAAAACTATAATATTTCTAATACGATAATATTGTGAAAAAGTTAAATTTATGATATATCTAATGGTTTAAAACACGATTTCATTTAAATATATATTTACAATTGTAAATATATTGGTGTTGTTTTCAAAAACAAATATACTTAGTGTCAAATTAGCTAGAAACCAGCATGCAAATTTTTATCACTGTAAAAATATGTTAAATATGACATCTCTAACGATCAGAATACCATATTTGATCTATTTTTACAATAATATTGTTTAACACTGAAAGTTTCTTTCAATAATTTGGCAATGTAAAAATCTACTTTAGATAGTTAAAAAATAAAAAAAATTGAATGACAAAATAATTAGAAAACAATGTGATGACTAGTCAAACTTATTATACCATAATATCATAAAAAACAAATATACTTAGTGTCAAATTAGCTAGAAACCAAAATACCAAATTTTTATCACTGTAAAAATATGTTAAATATGACATCTCTAACGATCAAAAACAAAATACCATATTTGATCTATTTTTACAATAATATTGTTTAGCACTCAAAGTTTCTTTCAATAATTTGGCAATATAAAAATCTACTTTAGATAGTTAAAAAATAAAAAAGATTGAATGACAAAATAATTAGAAAACAATGTGATGACTAGTCAAACTTATTATACCATAATATCATAAAAAAATATACTTAGTGTCAAATTAGTTAGAAACCGGAATGCAAATTTTTATCACCTTAAAAATATGTTTAGCATTCAAAGTGTCTTTCAATAGTTTGACAATATAAAAAACTACTTTACATAGTTAGAAAATTAAAAAGATTGAATACAAAATAATTAGAAAACGATGATGTGACTAGTCAAATTTATTATACCATAATATCATAAAAAAGTTAAACCTATGAAATTTGTAATGATTTAAAAACATGACTCCATAAATATATTGATGTTGTTTTCAAAAACAAATATATTTAATGTCAAATTAGTTAGAAACCAGAATGCCAAATTTTTATCATGGTAAGAATAAGTTAAATATGACACCTTTAAAAATCAAATACATTATGTCATATTTGATCTATTTTTATTATAATATTATTTAGTACCCAAAATTTTTTTTTGAATAATTTGACAATACTATAAACTACTTTATAAGCCATCAATATTATTGAACATAGAGAATCTTGAGGCAAATATAGCAGCATTGTAAACGCTTACGAAAACAATAGCCAAATTTCTTTTGTTAAAACAGTAGCAGTTGGAGATCAGTTATGAAAATTGGGACGAAATTATCCAGATAAATCATCAGAAATAGAAAACGTCTTATAAAAGCTTACGAAATTACAGTTTATCAGACGAAACTCGAGATCAAAAGGAAATGAAAAATCACACAGACAATTCCAATCACAAAATTGCCTAATTCAAACGGAAAATGAAAAACGATAAGAGAAATTAAATCCAAATGTCATAATCAAATTCCAAATCTAAACGGTAGAGGCGTATGGATCAAATCAGAATTTTAGGATAGAGAAATGAGAGATTAAGCTACCCGTTCATGGCGAAATCCACTCCGACGGCAACTCACAAACATTGGTGGCTTAAGGTGAATTTGGAATCTTTTAATTTGAATATATGGCGAACATTTGAAAAATGGGCAAAAATATTATTAATATGTGAGAATTGGTAGAGTTTAAATAGCTCTTGTTGTTCTCAACGGTTCAAATTTTTTTTCGTAAAATTAAAATGAATAATGTAAATATAGTTTTCGGTTAAATATTTTGCCTTACAATTAAATACAGCACCAAAATGTGCACATAAATTAGTCATGGAATTCCAAATATCAACATTTCGTGACAGTTGTTTTCAACAAAAATTAATGATCCATGTCATGAAATCAAAGTTTGGAGCTTTTTATATGCTATTTCAACAGGTAACAACATTAAAATTGAACTGAAGTAAATGATTATCGTAGAAATATGGATTTGCATTCTTGTTAAAACAATTCATTCATAAATTTTCCATACATAAGTTACCGGATGTGTTACTTAGTTGTGTACTTGTAATTCTGCTGCAATTTTCTAAGATAGGGCGTTTCAGGGTTGAGCACAGAGAGAAGGTAGAATTTTATTTACTTACATTGTGAATCCTGGGAAGAGAAACCAGGTGACATCTTTCAACAACTCAAAACAAATGTTTATGTAAAGAGTAAATTCATAATAGTTTAAAACCCTTTGGACTGAAGCCATGGCAAAGATTGACTGGCTATAAGAGGCAAAACGAAGCAGAAAGACACATGAGTTAAGTTAACAAACAATACCTCACAAAAGAAGCTGTCCTGTGACTAAGAACTCGCTCCAAAGACACGGATTCTCTGCTGAACCGGAGCTCTGCAACAAGGACATGTTGCTTTGCTACCACCCATGAAGCTATCACTGCAGCTTGCACATACAACTTGGTGCGCACAAGGGAGAAACACAACTGAAACCTCATCTTTCATGCAGATCAGACATTCCCGGTCATAGTTTGCTTCCTTCTCATATGATCTATCAAGCCTATCCAGCTCTTCGAGCAGCTTGGACATTTCTTCTCCCTTGAGCTTTTCGGTTTTCCCCTTTGTGTGAGAGGTGTTATCGGATTGGAGGCCTGAGTCTGTGTAAGAGGCTTTGTTGAGCCGAGCCAGCTCTTGTTCCAGCCTTTGCAGATCGTCTTTGTGTCGCTGAAAGTCTATTTCGATCTTTAACCGCAGGCTTTCCATCTTTCTCTTGTTGCTAGCCTCGGTTGCTTCCTTGGACCGCTGTTCTTCTTCCATTTTAGCCAAAGCTTGTTCCTTTGCTTTCTTCTCCAGGTTCCACTTCGCCTGCAAATACATAATAAGAATATGAAAAATAGACTAACCTTAGTATAATCCACCTAGCAGCATAGAGAGAAAGATCTGTTCCATTAAAAGTATAAACATTCCTTGAACAGATTCTACAACTCAACACTAATTCGGTCAAGATAATATTTAGACCACGGATTCAAAGAGATTATCGTGCATCCTAATTATATGGACTTCCACAGGTTATATTCTGAAAAAAAATTGAAGATCAAGAGGATTTCTCAGTGTGTAAACGAAGATAATGCATTTCTTGGTACCTCATATTCTTTTTCTTCCTCCATGATCTGAGCTAAAGCCCTATTGAGTGCCTTAATCTTTTCTTTCTCAGCTGTAATCTCGTCTTGCAATTTCATTTTCTGTTTCTCCCACACCACAAGTTTCTTCAAGCATTTTTTCTCCTTCTTTGATGCCTCCATGCATGCTGTGAGCGATTCTGATGCACTTAATTTGGAAGCTTCAATTTCCGCACGAATTTCTGCATTTTCATTCTCAAGTGTCCTTGCTATTGCATTTGCTTTGTCAGCTTGACTGCTAGCTTTTCTAAAAGCATTTTTCATATCTGTTAATCTTTTCATGGTTGAGTCATCGCAAGTTTGTTTTCCCTTTTTTAACTGATGGATTTCTTCTCTCTCACTCCTTAACGATTTAAGCTCAGTCAGTTCATCGCTGACCTTTTGGGCAGCTTGCATTGCCTTTTTCTGAGCCCAATCTTTCCTGTCCTTTAATTGCTTTTCGAGATCCTGAACCTGATGAAGTAGTCCTATTAATGCATCATCCATTATCTCCTCAGGTGGCGAATCAACATTGTCATCAAGGTTCAGATCCCGGAATTTCTCCAGCACCGAACTAACACTTTCTTTAGTTTTGGAGTTATGTGGCTGCTTACACGTCTCTATACGTGTCACAGCAGCTGTGCAAGAAAGGTTATTACCATTATGTTCAGACTGCATTTGCATTTGCATCTGCTTTTTCTGTTCCATACTAGCACGATACCCAGCAGTAAACGCTGCAACATTCTCTCTCAACGAAGATTTCATTGACGGTGAGAGATTAAATCTCCTTGGACAATCAATCTCTCTCTGCAATGTTAACTCTTCGGCATACAAAGAAAACCTGTTACCAGAAAACTCAGGTACTCGCCCATTCCCAGAACCCCAACCTTCATGGAATCTACACAATGCCGGTGCCATAGCACCAATACTATTTACAGTACTACTACTACTACCACCACCACCAACTCCTCCTAAATTCGTACTATCCCCATTTCCAGAACTTGGTATATCCACTGTACTAGCCTTCCCGACATGGAGCTCACTCATTAACAAACACCACATTGCATCACCTTTACTCAGATGAGGTTTAACTTGTTGCAGCAAATAAACCATGCCGGCGAGCGAATACTCTTCCAACTGTCTCAAATCCGTAAAAACAGTCTCTGATTGATCCTCATTGTTCCCATTACTACCTTCCCCTGTGCTGCTATTAAGATAAGCCAATGAATTATGCAGAATACTTGTCAAAACATCTACTCCACCATAACAGTACCCATTACTAAGAATGGCTCTTAAAGAAACATCCTCGTCGTAACCCAATGCCACAAGCTTCGAAATGGCTTCGTTGTATAAATAATCCAAATGTTTCAGCAATATATCCTCTAGCTGCTCCTCCGTGCAGTAACCCCACCCATTATCCTCAAAACTCCCATTATGGTTAGGGTCTGGACCCAAATCCAGAAGACCCCGGTGACAAACAAGCTGCTTGAGACTCGATTCAACGATTGGTTTTGACAGAGTCGTCCTGTCGAGCAAACAACACGGGTCGAATTCGGGTTTCACGGATCGAGTCTTCCGGTTCGGCCTAACATGCTTCTCCCTCACAGTACAACCCATTAGAGAAACACTTAATCTTTACAACGCACGTATAGGTATATACGAAAATCTGAAGAAAAAGAAAAATCCACAGAGATTGGAAGAGCGAAGATAATTGAATTCCCCATATGAATGCCAAACCAAACCACGATCAAAATGATTAACAAAAATACATATTTAACGCAACAGGGAAGTACAGAAGAACTTACGGATCGGAGATAGCTGTATTTCTCAGCTGATAAGAACTAAATTCGGTAGAGACACTTAGAGATGAAGAGGAGCGCAGGGCTTCCAAGAGAGAAAAAAAAGAGCCTTTGTTCAGTTTGTGGTTGTGTTTTGTATGTCGAAGAGAATGGGCCAGTATTGTGCCTAAATGGGCCTTTATTTGGGTCAGCAGCTAAATGATATTAAACGACAGCGTTTAACCGAAATTTGATTTTCAATAAATATAAACACTTTATATGCAATGCGTAAAGTGTAGTAAATGTCAAAAAATCTATTTTTATTATTATAAAAATAGAATTTTTTTTAGGAAATACCATTAAAAATTTTCTTATAAAAATAACATTAACAGTTTTATTTTTCTAAAAATATTATTAAAATTTTTTCTAACAATACTACAAAACAAAAAAAATTTTACGAATTGGATTTGAATTTAATATTTTGGGTTTAGTTTTTAAAGTTTGAATTCTAGTTTTTAGGATTTAAAAACTTATCTTTTTTGATGATTTTTTGGGAAATTTTTTTAAAAGTAAAATGAATAATGCTATTTTAAAATATAAACTTTTTGTAATGGCGTTTCTAAAATCAGATCGAAAACAAAGCTTTAGCTGGTGGGTCGGCCGTCGAAGTATCGAACTCGTGACATATAATACGCAACATTACTAACCAACCATAGTTCGCCACGTAGCAAATCTCGGCAAAAATCTGTCACCCGTAAGGCTTATACACGGTTTGATAATAAATAAACCGCGTTTAATCTAAACCCATTCATTTAATCTTTTGTGTTCATATTCTTTAGCTTTTTCCGTTATACTCTCTGTTTTCTATTGAATTATCTCTCAAAAGCTCTGATTCTTCTCAAATGGGTTGTCTGATTTCTCCTGTAATGAAACTACGTCGTCTCTTCTCGGCCGAATCGCGGCGGTGTTCATACCGAAATCTAACCGAAAATTTGGAAGAACCGGTCATAAGAGTGTTAGTAGGGAAGGAGAAGAAGGTTTTTATGGTCGAACTGTACGTTCTCGAAGAGTACCCGTTTAAGGTCTTGATAGGCTCTGTAAAGGATTGTATCAAGAACCTGTTAAAACATACCGATAGATTTGTGTGGCTTGATCATGTCGACTCCATCTTGTTCGAGCACTTGCTGTGGCTTTTTCGGAATGATGTCTCTACGTTTTGGGATATGGATATCGCCGAGATCACTGATTTCTATGGTCAAGATTGTTAGGGAAAGGGTGGTTTACAGAGTGGTTTACAGAGTGGTTTACAGAGTGGTTTACAGAGTGGTTTACAGAGTGGTTTACAGAGTGGTTTACAGAGTGGTTTACAGAGTGGTTTTAGTGGAGATATGAGTACTGATCCATTTATTTAACTTTTTAGTTATTTTTTTCAACCATATATGTGAAAGTTTGAACTTTGTCAAGTGCTTCTATGGCTGATCTACATTGAATTGTTTTTTTTCCCTGACCTTAACAGTTTGTTGCTGAATGTTTTTGCAATTGCTGCTAAGCTGTTCGTGAACGGGGACGTAGTTCCTCGTCCACCAGAGAGACAGAGGAGGATTGAGGAGTTAACGACTCAAAGAGACTCGACTCAACCAAAATACCATGACAGAACCAGAAATGTTCGACGGGGAGAGTGAACATGAGTTACTCTGTTTCTGCATCTATCTTTAAGGAGTTAAAATGTTGTTGTTCAAATAAATTATACCTTTTAGGAATTTGTCACCAGGAAATCTTTCGGAAAAAACGAATCACATTCATTCTTAGTTTAGTAAAAAGTACAGAAATGCTTACTTTTAAAACACCCAAAAATCATATAAATTGAAAGAGTTCATCTGAAGTTTGTTGTGTACAGAATACGCAAAGACAGAACTAACTGTAACAGACAATAATACAAAAGTAATCATCATCATCGTCCCAAGATTCCCAACTAAAATGCTTTAACCTTTATACCTACAAAAACCCAACAAAAGAAATAAAAGTCTATAAATCTTCAGTGCTTCTAAAAGCTCTTTTGCGTTGTACAGATCTATTCTGCTGTGTATTCTACTGTAGGCTTCTGAAGTTTAAGCTTCTTTCTTAGCACACTAACCTATCGAGACTTCAAATACATAGGATTTACGTAATTCAATAAATCGGATAAAGAGTAAAGAGAGCACCTAGTAATCACTCCATCTTGGACTTGGGATTGGGAAGAACCCAGACGGCGATAACGGGAACATGAGCCCCGGAGATACAGGTGGCTGAGGAGGACCTGGACCAGCACCGGGTCCAAGACTACCTTGTTGAGCAATTTGTGAAAATGAGAAGTTTGGGGTAAGTGGTTGAGGATACTGAACTCCTGGTGAAAGCAATGGGTAAGGTGATCTAGGAGAAAACATATTCGGGTAACTCGTAGAAGATGGTAAAAGAAACTGGGATGTAGGTGACTGTAGTGGCCCAAAACTATTATATCGAGGAGAAGGAAAACTATCATACCCGCCATACATCTGACTGAACCTGGGAGAGGGCAGACTTGGCGTGACAGGCACAGGACCATTGAACCGAGGGGAAGGAAGATTACGAGGCATTGGGCTAGGAACTAACCCAGGTGGTGGTAAATACTGATTAGGTTGAAGTGGGCCTTGCATATTTATCTGTGGTTGCGATCCAGGCATCATATGTGGCGAAGGTTGAGGTTGAGGTTGAGGCTGCTGCTGAGCTGGCATGTATGGCCGATGCTCATGAGCTGGCATGTATGGCCGATGCTCATGAGCTGGTATGTATGGCCGATGCTCATGAGCTGGCATGTATGGCCGATGCTCATGTGCTGGCTGCATTTGGTTACCATTGGGTCCTGAATCCCCAAGTGAACTTTGAAGATAACGCATATACTCTGAGACAGGAGATTCCGCTGTATTAGACAAAAACTGGTCCCCGTGACCCATAAATGGTTGTTGTGTGCCTTGTGGCAAAGGCGGCTGGGGCGGAGGCCGTCTAACTAAGTGAGGATGATGTTGTTGAGGAGTCATGGCAGGAAGGGGAACCGCAGGCCGGTTTATCTGTGTTAGAGGGGCTGGTCTAATCCTCTGCAACCGCGTATTCTGAGGCTTTGGTGAGCTGTTCTGAGTAGGCCGAGGAAGGCTTTCACGTGATGGAGAACCTGTAAGCTGCTGTACAATACTTCTGAAGTCGTTCTTGCTTATGTTATAAACCTGAGGCTGCGCTTGGGGCCTTGTACCGGAAGCGTTGTTAGCATTCACAGCGAAATTTGGTTGGTGGAGAGGACTCTTTCTGATATTCTTCCCAATCTTATTCACACCCAAATGATCATTTTGTCGAGGCCTATCCATCTCCGTAAAATCCACTATAAAACGAATACTCTTCTATAGACAAAACCTCACTGCCAATCCAGAAAACATCTAACAGACTCAACAGCAAATATGGACGAAGAACTATCCTCAAATCAGCCAAAACCTAAACCTTTCGCAGATAATCCTCTGTCTATCGATGATATAATCCAGCAAACTAACTGCTCATTATCAAACTAATGGGTTCAGAATCGAATCAAAATTCAGCAGAGAAAGTGCCTAGCCTAACAAAGTAGATCCTCAGTTCTGGAGCTACTTTATCCTCTCCTCTCAACCAAAAGCACACGATGAAACTCGATCAGACACTAAAGAAAACTACTCCGAGAATTACGAGCAATTCTCTGAATTTCAGTGGACTGCCAAACAAAAAAGCGATTACAGTAAGATGGAGCAAAAGTTCACGGCTTTCACCTGAGAATTCGGATCCGAAAGCAGAGCTTAATCCCAATCAGATCTTCAAATATTCCCCCGAGTAAGACGATGCAGATAGAAGAAATCAAGTGAACCCTAATTCTGTCGACGAAGAAATGAGACGCAATTAAATTTCCTCTCTTTTTGTGTCTTAATTATTTTTGACTCGTGGTTTTGTCTGAATGGAGTGAGGTGGAGCTGACGTGTTCGTATTCAGCACATTCGTATCCTCCAATAATATACATAAACAAAATAGAAACATTGCATTTTTTTCCTCAACATAGAAGAAGGTTGTTTTTACATAGAGCATTGTACAAAACTCCTCATTTAGAAAATGTCTATATTTCTTATAAAATTTATTATTAGTTATATTATTCTAATTAAAAATTTTCATAATGAGGAAACCATATTTTCTTTTGCAATCAATTAGTTAAAGAAAAAAAAAATATATATATATATATATATATATATATATATATATTATTATATATAAATGTTTCAAAAAATAGAGATAGACATACATATATATTTTTCTACTAGATTGATTTTAAGCTACCAATCTCTATTTTTTTATTCAAATATCTTATGTTGAAATAATGTTTTCTGATGTTTTTAAAACAGTTACCCTTGTCGATTGAATTATCTTTTATTTTATCCCGAAAAACCAAAAATATCATATTTGTTATTACACGGGTTTTGAGAAATATGTCAAACTTTTGAAATATACTGTTAAATACTTCATTCACATCTTAGATATATGTGAGTAGTGTACGGGTAATTTTTTCGTACATAATTATCTTTTTTGGCCCAGAAACAAATATCCCAAAATGATATTGCATTATTTTTCGAATTTTTTAACTTTGATTGTTATAAATATTGATATAATGACTATAATCTAATAATAACTTTTTTATTCAAATATCTTATGTTGAAAAAATCTTTTCTGATAATTTTAAAACATTTACCCTTGTCGTATGAATTATCTTTTATTTTACCCCGAAAAACCAAAAATCTCATATGTGTTAATCCACGGGTTTTGAGAAATATGTCAAAGTTTAGAAATATGCTTTTAACTACTTTATTCAAATCTTGGATATATGTGAGTAGTGTACGAGTGATTTTTTCGTCCATAGTTATCTTCATTGGTCGAGAAACAAATTTCGCAAATCGATAATATATTATTTTTTGAATTGTTTAACTTAAATTATTATAAATTTTGATCTAATGACTCTCGTATACTAATAACTGTTTTATTCAAAGTTATTATGTTGAAAATTTTTTTCTGATGTTTTCAAAATATTTACCATTGTCGTATAAATTATCTTTTATTTTGTACCAAAAAACCGAAAATCTCATAAATGTTAGTTCATGTGTTTTGATAAATATGTCAAAGTTTTGAAATATACTTTTAACTATTTTATTCACATATTGGATATATTTGAGTAGTATATGGGTGATTGTTTCTTCCATAATTATCTTTTTGGTACAGAAACAAAAATCGCAAATCGATATTTCATTATTTTTCGAATTATTTAACTTTAATTGTCATAAATGTTGATTTAATGGCTATAGTTTACTAATAAATGTTTTATTCAAATATTTTATGTTGAAAAAATGTTTTCTTATGTTTTCAAAACATTTACCCTTGTGGTATCAATTATCTTTTATTTTATCCCGAAAAACCGAAAATCTCATAGGTGTTAGTACACGTATTTTGAAAAATATGTCAAAATTTTGAAATATGCTTTTTAACTACTTTATTAACATCTTGTATATATGTGACTAGAGTACGGGTGATTTTCTCATCCATAATTATTTTTTTTTCCCAGAAACAAATATCGCAAATCGATATTTTATTATTTTTCGAATTGTTTAACTTTAATTGTTATAAATGTTGATCTAATGGTTCTAATCTACTAATAACTGTTTTATTCAAAGATCTTATGTTAAAAGAATGTCTTCTGATGCTTTCAAAACATGTACCCTTGTCGTATGAATTATTTTTTATTTTGTTTCAAAAAAGCGAAAATCTCATAGATGTTGTTNGGTTTTGAGAAATATGTCAAAGTTTTGAAATATTTTGTTAACTACTTTATTCAAATTTTCGATATATGTGATTAGTGTATGGATGATTGCTTCGTCCATAAATATCTTTCTTTGCCCAGAAACAAATATCACAAAAGGATATTGTATTATTTTTCGAATTGTTTAACTTTAATTATTATAAATGTTGATCTAATGGCTCTAGTATACTAATAACTGTTCGATTCAAATATGTTATGTTGAAATAAAATTTTTTGATATTTTCAAAATAGTTAGTCTTGTCAAATGAATTACGTTTTATTTTGTCCCCAAAAACCGAAAATCTCATAGGTGTTAGTCCATGGATTTTGAGAAATATGTCAAAGTTTTGAAATATATTGTTAACTACTTTATTCACATATTGTATATATTTGATTAGTGTATGGATGATTTTTTCGTGCATAATTATCTTTCTTGGTCCACAAACAAATATCGCAAAAGGATATTACGTTATTTTTCGAATTTTTTAACTTTAATTGTTGTTGATTTAATGGCTCTAGTATACTAATAACTGTTTTATTCAAATATTTTATGTTGAAAAAATGTTTTTTGATGTTTTCAAAAATTACTCTTGTCGAATAAATTATCTTTTTATTTTGTACCGAAAAACCAAAAATCTCATTGGTGTTACTGCACGGGTTTTGAGAAACATATCAAAGTTTTGAAATATGTTGTTAAATACTTTATTCACATCTTGGATATATGTGAGTAATGTATGGATGATTTTTTCCATAATTATCTTCATTAGCCCACAAACAAATATCCCAAAAGGATATTTCATTATTTTTCGAATTGTTTAACTTTAATTGTTATAAATGTTTATATAATGGCTCTAGTATACTAATAACTGTTTTATTCAAATATCTTATATTGAAAGAATGTTTTCTGATGTTTTCAAAACAGTTATCCTTGTCGAATGAATTATCTTTTATTTTGTTCCGAAAATCCAAAAGTTTCATTGGTGTTACTATACGGGTTTTGAGAAATATGTCAAAGTTTTGAGATATGTTGTTAACTACTTTATTCACATCTTCGATATATGTGAGTATTGTATGTATGATTTTTTCGTACATAACTATCTTTCTTGTCCCAGAAACAAACATCCCAAAAGTATATTACATTATTTTTCGAATTGTTTAACTTTAATTGTTATAAATATTGATCTAATGCCTCTAGTTTACTAATAACAGTTTTATTCAAATATCTTATGTTGAAAAAATTTTTTATGATTTTTTTAAAACAGTTACCCTTGTTAAATGAATTATCTTTTATTTTGTCCCGTAAAACCAAAATCTCATAGGTGTTACTTCACGGGCTTTGAGAAATATGTCAAAGTTTTGAAATATATTTTTAACTACTTTATTCAAGTTTTGGATATATGTGAGTAGTGTATGGATGATTTATTCGTTCATAATTATCTTTCTTGGCCCAGAAACAAATATCCCAAAAGGATATTGTAATTTTTCGAATTGTTTAATTTTAATTGTTATAGATATTGATCTAATGGATATAGTATACTAATAACTATTTTATTCAAATATTTTATGTTGAAATAATTTTTTCTGATGTTTTCATAACTGTTACCCTTGTCGAATGAATTATCTTTTATTTTGTTCCGAAAAATCGAAAATCTCATATGTTTTAATCCACGGGTTTTGAGAAATATGTCAAAGTTTTGAAATATGTTTGTTAACTACTTTATTCACATTTTCGATATATGTGAGTAGTGTATGGATGATTTTTTCGTCTATAATTATCTCCCTTGGCTCAGAAACAAATATCCCAAAAGAATATTGTATTATTTTTTGAATTGTTTAATTTTAGTTGTTATAAATGTTGATTTAATGGTTCTAATATACTAATAACTGTTTTATTCAAATATCTTATATTGAAATAATGTTTTCTGATGTTTTCAAAACAGTTACCATTGTCGAATGAATTATCTTTTATTTTGTACCGAAAAACCGAAAATCTCATAGGTGTTGTTTACGGGTTTTGAGAAATATGTCAAAGTTTTGAAATATGTTGTTAAATATTTTATTCACATCTTGGATATATGTGAGTAGTGTATGGATGATTTTTTCATCCATAATTATCTTCATTTGCCGAGATACAAATATCTCAAAAAGATATTACATTACTTTTTGAATTGTTTAACTTTTACTGTTATAAATGTTGATCTAATGGTTGTAGTATACTAATAATTGTTTTATTCAAATATGTTATGTTGAAATAATGTTTTCTGATGTTTTCAAATTAGTTAGATTTGTCGAATTAATTACCTTTTATTTTGTTTTGAAAAACCAAAAATCTCATAGGTGCTACTCCACGGGTTTTGAGAAATATGTCAAAGTTTTAAAATATATTGTTAACTACTTTATTCATATATTCGATATATTTGAGTAATGTATGGATGATTTTTTCATCCATAATTATCTCCTTTGGCTTAGAAACAAATATCCCAAAAGGATATTGAATTATTTTTCGAATTGTTTAACTTTAATTGTTATAAATGTTGATCTAATGGCTATAGTTTACTAATAACTGTTTTATTCAAATGTCTTATGTTGAAATAATTTTTTATGATGTTTTCAAAACAATTACTCTTGCCGAATGAATTATCTTTTATTTTGTCCTGAAAAACCGAAAATCTAATAGGTGTTTGTACACGAGTTTTGCGAAATATGTCAAAGTTTTGAAATATGTTGTTAACTACTTTATTCACATATTCAATATATGTGAATAGTGTATGAATTATTTTGTCACCCATAATTATCTTCTTTGGCCCAAAAACAAATATCCCAAAACGATATTGCATTATTTTTGAATTGTTTAGCTTTAATTGTTATAAATGTTGATCTAATTGCTCTCGTTTAGTAATAACTGTTTGATTCAAATATCTTAGGTTGAAATAATATTTTCTGATGTTTTCAAAACAGTTAACCTTGTCGAATGAATTATCTTTTATTTTGTCCCGAAAAACTGAAAATCTCATATGTGTTAGTACATGGGTTTTGAGAAATATGTCAAATTTTTGAAATTTGTTGTTAACTATTTTATTCACATCTTGGATATATTTTAGTATTGTATGGATGATTTTTTCGTTCATAATTATATTTTTTGGCCAAGAAACAAATATCACAAAAGGATATTGCATTATTTTTTTAATTGTTTAACTTTAATTATTATAAATATTGATCTAGTGGATATAGTCAACTAATAACTGTTTTCTACAAGTATTTTGTGTTGAAATAATTTTTCCTAATGTTTTCATAACTGTTATCCTTGTCGAATGAATTATTTTTTATTTTGTCCCGAAAAATTGAAAATCCCATATATGTTAATGCACGGGTTTTGAGAAATATGTCAAAGTTTTGAAATATTTTGTTAACTACTTTATTCATATTTTCGATATGTGATTAGTGTATGGATGATTGTTTCGTCCATAAATATCTTCATTTGCCCGGAAACAAATATCACAAAAGGATATTGTATTATTTTTTGAATTTTTTAACTTTAATTGTTATAAATGTTGATCTAATGGCTCTAGTATACTAATAACTGTTTTATTCAAATATGTTATGTTGAAATAATGTTTTTTGATATTTTCAAAATAGTTAGTCTTGTCGAATGAATTACGTTTTATTTTATCCCGAAAAACCGAAAATCTCATAGGTGTCACGGATTTTGAGAAATATGTCAAAGTTTTGAAATATGTTCTTAACTACTTTATTCACATCTTCGATATATGTTAGCGGTGTATGGATGATTTTTTCGTATATAATTATCTCCCTTGGCTCAGGAACAAATTTCCCAAAAGGATATTGCATTATTTTTCGAATTGTTTAATTTTAATTGTTATAAATATTGATCTAATTACTCTAGTATACTAATAACTGTTTTGTTCAAATATCTTATGTTGAAATAATGTTTTCTGATCTTTTCAAAAGAGTTATCCTTGTCGAATTAATTATCTTTTATTTTGTCCCGAAAAACCGAAAATTTCATAGGTGTTAGTTAGTATACAGATTTTGAAAATATGTCAAAGTTTTGAAATATATTGTTAACTACTTTATTCACATGTTGTATATATTTGATTAGTGTATGGATGATTTTTTCGTGCATAATTATCTTTCTTGGCCCACAAACAAATATCGCAAAAGGATATTACGTTATTTTTCGAATTGTTTAACTTTAATTGTTGTTGATCTAATGGCTCTAGTATATTAATAACTGTTTTATTCAAATATTTTATGTTGAAAAAATGTTTTTTGATGTTTTCAAAACATCACACTTGTCGAATAAATTATCTTTTATTTTGTACCGAAAAACCAAAAATCTCATTGGTGTTACTGCACGGGTTTTGAGAAATATGTCAAAATTTTGAAATATGTTGTTAACTACTTTATTCACATCTTGGATATATGTGAGTAATGTATGGATGATTTTTTTCCATAATTATATTCATTAGCCCACAAACAAATATCTGAAAAGGATATTTCATTATTTTTCGAATTGTTTAACTTTAATTGTTATAAATGTTTATATAATGGCTCTAGTATACTAATAACTGTTTTATTCAAATATCTTATATTGAAAGAATGTTTTCTGATGTTTTCAAAACAGTTACCCTTGTCGAATGAATTATCTTTTGTTTTGTTCCGAAAAACCAAAAATTTCATTGGTGTTACTACACGGATTTTGAAAAATATGTCAAAGTTTTAAAATAAGTTGTTAACTACTTTATTCACATCTTCGATATATGTGAGTATTGTATGTATGATTTTTTCGTACATAACTATCTTTCTTGTCCCAGAAACAAATATCCCAAAAGTATATTACATTATTTTTTGAATTGTTTAACTTTAATTGTTATAAATGTTGATCTAATGCCTCTAGTTTACTAATAACGGTTTTAATCAAATATCTTATGTTGAAAAAAAAGTTTATGATTTTTTTAAAACAGTTATCCTTGTTAAATGAATTATCTTTTATTTTGTCCCGTAAAACCAAAATCTCATAGGTGTTACTTCACGGGTTTTGAGAAATATGTCAAAGTTTTGAAATATATTTTTAACTACTTTATTTAAGTTTTGGATATATGTGAGTAGTGTATGGATGATTTATTCGTTCATAATTATCTTTCTTGGCCCAGAAACAAATATCCCAAAAGGATATTGCAATTTTTCGAATTGTTTAATTTTAATTGTTATAGATATTGATCTAATGGATATAGTATACTAATAACTATTTTATTCAAATATTTTATGTTGAAATAATTTTTCTGATGTTTTCATAACTGTTACCCTTGTCGAATGAATTATCTTTTATTTTGTTCCGAAAAATCGAAAATCTCATATGTTTTAATCCACGGGTTTTGAGAAATATGTCAAAGTTTTGAAATATGTTTGTTAACTACTTTATTCACATTTTCGATATATGTGAGTAGTGTATGGATGATTTTTTCGTCTATAATTATCTCCCTTGGCTCAGAAACAAATATCCCAAAAGGATATTGCATTATTTTTTTAATTGTTTAATTTTAATTGTTATAAATGTTGATTTTATGGTTCTAATATACTAATAACTGTTTTATTCAAATATCTTATGTTGAAATAATGTTTTTTGATGTTTTCAAAACAGTTACCATTGTCGAATGAATTATCTTTTATATTGTACCGAAAAACCGAAAATCTCATAGGTGTTGTTTACGGGTTTTGAGAAATATGTCAAAGTTTTGAAATATGTTGTTAAATATTTTATTCACATCTTGGATATATGTGAGTAGCGTATGGATGATTTTTTCATCCATAATTATCTTCATTTGCCCAGATAGAAATATCTCAAAAAGATATTACATCACTTTTTGAATTGTTTAACTTTAACTGTTATAAATGTTGATCTAATGGTTGTAGTATACTAATAACTGTTTTATTCAAATATGTTATGTTGAAATAATGTTTTCTGATGTTTTCAAATTAGTTAGATTTGTCGAATTAATTACCTTTTATTTTGTCTTGAAAAACCAAAAATCTCATAGGTGCTAGTCCACGGGTTTTGAGAAATATGTCAAAGTTTTGAAATATATTGTTAACTACTTTATTCACATATTCGATATATGTGAGTAATGTATGGATGATTTTCTCGTCCATAATTATCTCCTTTGGCTTAGAAACAAATATCCCAAAAGGATATTGAATTATTTTTCGAATTGTTTAACTTTAATTGTTATAAATGTTGATCTAATGGCTATAGTTTACTAATAACTATTTTATTCAAATATCTTATGTTGAAATAATTTTTTATGATGTTTTCAAAACAATTACTCTTGCCAAATGAATTATCTTTTATTTTGTCCTGAAAAACCAAAAATCTAATAGGTGTTTGTACACGGGTTTTGAGAATTATGTCAAAGTTTTGAAATATGTTGTTAACTACTTTATTCACATCATCAATATATGTGCATAGTGTATGAATTATTTTGTCATCCATAATTATCTTCTTTGGCCCAAAAACAAATATCCCAAAACGATATTGCATTATTTTTGAATTGTTTAGCTTTAATTGTTATAAATATTGATCTAATTGCTCTCGTTTACTAATAACTGTTTGATTCAAATATCTTATGTTGAAATAATATTTTCTGATGTTTTCAAAACAGTTAACCTTGTCGAATGAATTATCTTTTATTTTGTCCCGAAAAACTGAAAATCTCATATGTGTTAGTACACGGGTTTTGAGAAATATGTCAAATTTTTGAACTTTGTTGTTAACTATTTTATTCACATCTTGGATATATGTTAGTATTGTATGGATGATTTTTTCGTTCATAATTATATTTTTTGGCCAAGAAACAAATATCACAAAAGGATATTGCATTATTTTTCGAATTGTTTAACTTTAATTGTAATAAATATTGATCTAATGGATATAGTCTACTAATAACTGTTTTATTTCAAATATTTTATGTTGAAATAATTTTTTCTGATGTTTTCATAACAGGTTATCCTTGTCGAATGAATTATCTTTTATTTTGTCCCGAAAAACTGAAAATCTCATAGGTGTTAGTTAGTATACGGATTTTGAAAATATGTCAAAGTTTTGAAATATATTGTTAACTACTTTATTCACATGTTGTATATATTTGATTAGTGTATGGATAATTTTTTCGTGCATAATTATCTTTCTTGGCCCACAAACAAATATCGCAAAAGGATATTACGTTATTTTTCGAATTGTTTAACTTTAATTGTTGTTGATCTAATGGCTCTAGTATACTAATAACTGTTTTATTCAAATATTTTATGTTGAAAAAATGTTTTTTGATGTTTTCAAAATATCACACTTGTCGAATAAATTATCTTTTATTTTGTACCGAAAAACCAAAAATCTCATTGGTGTTACTGCACGGGTTTTGAGAAATATGTCAAAGTTTTGAAATATGTTGTTAACTACTTTATTCACATCTTTGATATATGTGAATGTATGGATGATTTTTTTCCATAATTATCTTCATTAGCCCAGAAACAAATATCCCAAAAGTATATTACATTATTTTTCGAATTGTTTAACTTTAATTGTTATAAATGTTGATCTAATACCTCTAGTTTACTAATAACGGTTTTATTCAAATATCTTATGTTGAAAAAAAAATTTATGATTTTTTTAAAACAGTTACCCTTGGTAAATGAATTATCTTTTATTTTGTCCCGTAAAACCAAAATCTCATAGGTGTTACTTCACGGGTTTTGAAAAATATGTCAAAGTTTTGAAATATATTTTTAACTACTTTATTCAAGTTTTGGATATATGTGAGTAGTGTATGGATGATTTATTCGTTCATAATTATCTTTCTTGGCCCAGAAACAAATATGCTAAAAGGATATTGCAATTTTTCGAATTGTTTAATTTTAATTGTTATAAATATTGATCTAATGGATATAGTATACTAATAACTGTTTTATTCAAATATTTTATGTTGAAATATTTTTTTCTGATTTTTTCATAACTGTTACCCTTGTCGAATGAATTATCTTTTATTTTGTTCCGAAAAATCGAAAATCTCATATGTGTTAATCCACGGGTTTTGAGAAATATGTCAAAGTTTTGAAATATGTTGTTAACTACTTTATTCATATTTTCGATATATGTGAGTAGTGTATAGATGATTTTTTCGTCTATAATTATCTCCCTTGGCTCAGAAACAAATATCCCAAAAGGATATTGTATTATTTTTCGAATTGTTTAATTTTAATTGTTATAAATGTTGATTTAATGGTTCTAATATACTAATAACTGTTTTATTCAAATATCTTATGTTGAAATAATGTTTTCTGATGTTTTCAAAACAGTTACCATTGTCGAATGAATTATCTTTTATTTTGTACCGAAAAACCGAAAATCTCATTGGTGTTGTTTACGGGTTTTGAGAAATATGTCAAAGTTTTGAAATATGTTGTTAAATATTTTATTTACATCTTGGATATATGTGAGTAGTGTATGGATGATTTTTTCATCCATAATTATCTTCATTTGCCCAGATACAAATATCTCAAAAAGATATTACATTATTTTTTGAATTGTTTAACTTTAACTGTTATAAAATATTGATCTAATGGTTGTAGTATACTAATAACTGTTTTATTCAAATATGTTATGTTGAAATAATGTTTTCTGATGTTTTCAAATTAGTTAGATTTGTCGAATTAATTACCTTTTATTTTGTCTTGAAAAACCAAAAATCTCATAGTTGCTAGTCCATGGGTTTTGAGAAATATGTCAAAGTTTTGAAATATATTGTTGTGAACCGGTGACTATTGAAACCAAACCGGAATAAACCAATTAATATTGGTTTATTAGAAGCCATCGAATTGGGCCTTTTTGGTTAAAAAGCCCAAATGATAACTGTCGACAAATATAAGAAGACGAGGTCGATCGTCTTCAACCTGCGAGTGAGAAACAGAGAAACTCGGTGGAAATTCTTTCTGTTTCATTTCGTTTTGTAATCAAGAATTCTAAAGAGAGTTGTAGGTAGAATTCTAGGAAGATTGCCTGTAGTTTTGTAATTCCCGAATCACGAGTGGATTTGAAGGTTCCGATCCCTCACCAGACGTAGCGGCGATTTGCCGTGAACTGGCTAAAACTTGACTGCCTTCTTATTTTCTGCTATTCGATCACAAACTCAACATAGTAACATTGACAGAATCAAGAGAATATTAGTTCACAAGTGGTATCAGAGCTACGGTCATCAAAAGGTAATTTCTTGAACTACAATTCTTGATTTCAACTAACCTGTTAAAGAAATCTTCAGGTGCAAGGTTTGTACTAAAATAAGTACAAGAAAAGCAGCCGGTAAAATTCCTGCAAAAGATTGGGTTAATCACTCAAGAGATCGAATAAATAAGAAGAGAGGGAAATGACTACGACCAAAAACAAGGTTGAAAGGTTTGATGGAAGTGGAGACTTCACCTTATGAAAGGTGCGCATGATGGCACACTTCGGGATAGCAGGCCTGAGAGAGATTCTTAAGAATGACAAACTGCTAAATGATTCCCATCAAACAAAGGATGAAGTAGACACATCTCGGACAGAATCCTCCAAAGGCACGATCGAGAGTTCCTCGCAAGAAAGGGAGAAAGATCCAGACAAATTAGAAAAATCAGAAAAAGCAATGGCAATCATCATAACCAATGTAGGAGATCAGGTGTTAAGGAAGATTATCCATTGTAATACAGCTGCATCAATGTGGTCTACATTGGAAAGTCTGTATAATGAGAGCACTCTCCCCAATCGGATTTTCCTCCAGCTTAAGTTCTATACTTTTAAAATGATAGAGACCAAGAGCATTGATGAGAATATAGATGAGTTTCTCAAGCTAGTTGCTGATCTAAGCAACATAGGGGTATCTATATTAGAAGAAGTTCAAGCTATACTTCTTTTAAGTTCTCTACCATCTAAGTATGATCAGCTGAAGGAGACGTTAAAGTACGGCAGAGATACTTTAAGTCTAAAAGAAGTCACGGCATCTGCTAAATCTAAGGAACGAGAACTAGCAGAAAGTCTTAAGAACCTCAAGACCCAAGCAGAAGGTCTATATGTTCAACAGAGAGGACGACAAGAAAAGAAGGGAAACCAACAGGGGAGGGGAAGATCAAAGAGCAGGGGAAGGGGACAATCAAAGCCAAGATATAACAAAAACAGTAAAGGATGTTTTATCTGTGGCAAAGAAGGTCATTGGAAAAGGGAGTGTCCAGAAAGGAAATCCCGAAATGACCAGTACGGTGACAATGGAAACACAGCAAATGTAGCTTCTAGCTCAAGCAATCCCTTAGTGCTTACGGCTAGCCTACAGGATACCCAGGAAGAATGGGTATTGGACTCAGGGTGCACGTTCCATATCACCCCAAACAAGGAACTGCTATGTGATCTAGAGGAATTCGATGGGGGAAAGGTGCTCATGGGGAACAACACTCACAGTGAGGTGAAAGGCAAAGGCAAGATAAGGATTGTAAATGATGATCAAACAGTAGTAATTCTCTCAGATGTAAGGTATATGCCTACAATGAGCAGAAATTTGATCTCCTACGGCATGCTAGAAAAATCAGGGTGCAGATATAAGGGAGAAAATTTCTCCATAACCTTCTATAAGGATGATCAGAAGGTAATCACGGGAAAGTATCATGAAGGGCTGTACTATCTGCAAGGGACAGTGACTAAACAGGAAGTAACCATGGCAAAAAGGGAAGATGTCTCTGCAAAGCTATGGCATTCCAGGTTAGGACACATGAGCTTGACAGGACTGAATATTTTAGCAAAAAGGGGCTTCCTACAAGAAAAGGAAGTAAAGGGACTGGAGTTTTGCGAAAGCTGCATATTAGGAAAGCTTCACAAACAAAGCTACGGCAAAGGAAAACACACGTCAAAAGGAGTGCTGGAATATATACACTCGGATTTGTGGGGCTCTCCAAACACTCCAGAAAGTCTCAACTACTGTAAGTATTTTATCACTTTTATAGATGATTTTTCTAGGAAAGTTTGGATCTATTTTCTCAGGTCAAAAGATGAAGCTTTCTCAAAGTTCAAAGAATGGAAGATGACAGTGGCAAATCAATCCGGGAAAAGAGTGAAATATCTTAGAACAGATAATGGACTGGAATACTGCAATAGACAGTTCGATGAACTATGTAGAAGCAGTGGAATAACTAGCACAGAACATGCACATATACCCCTCAATAGAATGGGGTTTCGGAGAGGATGAACCGCACCATTATGGAAAAGGTGAGGTGCATGTTAGCTGAAACAGGATTGGAGAAGTGTTTTTGGGCTGAGGCAGCCTCTACAGCAGTATATCTAATAAACAGGTCCCCTAATGCTGCTGTAGAGTTTAAGCTACCAGAAGAAATCTGGTCAGGGATTAAACCAGATTTGACAAATCTGAAAAGGTTTGGAGCTACGGCTTATGTTCACTCAGTAAAGGGAAAGACTGACCCTAGGGCAGTGAAAGGGTACTTCATGGGTTATCCCCAAGGAGTTAAAGGTTTTAGGATATGGATCCATGAGGATCGAAAATGTGTGATAAGTAGAGACGTAGTGTTTAATGAAACACAACTCTACAAGGATAACCTTGAAAAGGTAGATCACACAGAAAAACCAGAGAAAGGAGTAAAGAAAGTTTCCTTCAATCCGGTGATAGAATATGAAGGAGAGAAAGCTAGAACTGAAACAGAGCATTCAAATCAAGGAGGAGTTTCTAGACTAGAATCAGATTCAGAAAGAGAGGAAGAACAGACAGAAGATATGAGGTTTCAGGAAACAAGCCTAGAAGAATACCAGTTAGTCAGAGATAGGGCGAGAAGAGAAATAAAACCTCCTTCTCGATTCTCTGATAAGGACTTCGTGGCTTATGCCCTTGCCGGAGCAGCCACAGTGGATTCTGAGGAACCAGCCTCATACCATGAAGCTAGAATAGGAAAGGATTGGAATTTATGGAAAGCAGGTATGAAAGAAGAGATGGACTCTCTGACTAAAAATCAAACCTGGAAGTTAGTGGACAGACCAGCTGACAAAAGAATAATAGGGTGTAAATGGATTTTTAAAAGGAAACTAGGTATACCAGGAATTGAAAAACCTAGGTACAAGGCCAGGTTGGTGGCTAAAGGATATTCCCAAATTGAAGGAGTGGACTACAATGAAGTATTTGCTCCTGTAGTAAAACAGGTGTCAATTAGGCTTCTTCTATCTTTAGTAGTCACCTACGATATGGATCTAGAACAACTAGATGTAAAGACGGCATTCCTGCATGGGGTTCTAGAGGAAGAGATATACATGGAACAGCCGGAAGGTTTTGAAGAAAAAGGAAGGGAGCACAAGGTATGTCTACTTCAGAAATCTCTATACGGGTTAAAGCAAAGCCCGAGGCAATGGAACAAGAGATTTGACAGCTTTATGCAAGAAAAGGGTTTTCACAGAAGTCAGTTTGATGCATGTGTTTATGTAAGGGGAGAAAACATAAATCAACAGGTCTATCTACTAATATATGTGGATGATATGTTAGTAGCATCAACTGACAGAGAAGAGATAAAGCGACTGAAGGGTGAACTGATGGAAACTTTTGAGATGAAAGATTTAGGAGCAGCTAGTAAAATCTTAGGAATGGAAATCCTAAGGGACAGGAGCAAAGGTATCCTAAAGTTATCTCAACAGAAGTATCTTACTCAAGTTCTAAAGAATTTCAGTATGTTTGAGTGAAAGCTGTCACCACTCCGATTGGACCTCAATTTAAACTAAGAAGTTTAAATCAGGAAGAATCAGAAAGAGAATCAGCATTGATGAGGGAAGTACCCTATCAAAGTGCTATAGGCAACTTAATGTATGCAATGGTCGGTTCTAGACCTGATCTTGCATACGCAGTTGGTCTGATAAGCCGGTTTATGTCAAAACCAGGAAGAATTCACTGGCAGGCTGTGAAATGGACTATGAGATACCTAAAGGGAGTTCTAGACAAACACCTAACTTTCACAAACAGGGACAATTTTGAAATAATTGGGTTTGTGGATGCAGACTTTGCAGCAGATATAGACAGAAGGAGGTCTATAACCGGATATGTATTTCAGGTTGGGGGAAATACAATCAATTGGAGATCAGGTCTACAACAGATAGTAGCCTTATCTACAACCGAGTCAGAGTACATTGCTTTGACAGAAGCTGTCAAAGAAGCCATTTGGCTTAAGGGTATTTGCAAAGAGTTAAGGGTGTCTAATCAAGTTCCTAAAGTTTTCTGTGATTCACAAAGTGCAATTTGTCTAGCAAGGAACAGTGTATTTCACGAAAGAACCAAGCACATAGACGTGAAATATCATTTCATAAGGCACATCATAGCAACAGGAGGAGTCACAGTCAACAAAATACCAGGTAAAGAAAATCCGGCAGATCTACTTACAAAAGCATTACCTGGACCCAGATTTGAAGACGGACTCTCACAGCTGAGAGTGGTATGAGAACCAGATCGGCTACGCCCAGGCATGCATGTACCTCGCATCAAAAGGAAAAACAGGGATTAGTTTTTCCCAGTAAGATCGAGATCAATAAAATTCATAAATGGTCAGAAGGTTTATGAATCATTACCTGGGCGACGAAAAGCTTCTGGGGAGAAGAAAAATCTCAAGCTCAAGGAAGAAAGACAAGTCGGAATCTTTCTGCATGTAGCTGGAAATGGGATTTTTTGGAGGTTCTAAGTAAGGAGGAGCTTCGACAAGCTCAGGTTAGCTTAGAAACATCGATGAACTAAAGTTCAATCGAAGAAGAGAATCTACGAAGTTCGGGAGGAGAAGGGTATGCGGCTGCAGAAGAAATCGAAAAAGGAAGAAACTCGCACAAAAGGTAGGGTTTTTGGCTTAAATAGTCAAGGAGGAGATTGTGAACCGGTGACTATTAAAACCAACCGGAATAAACCAATTAATATTGGTTTATTAGAAGCCATCGAATTGGGTCTTTTTGGTTAAGAAGCCCAAATGATAATTGTTGACAAATATAAGAAGACGAGGTCGATCGTCTTCAACCTGCGAGTGAGAAACAGAGAAACTCAGTGGAAATTCTTTCTGTTTCATTTCGTTTTGTAATCAAGAATTCAAAAGAGAGTTGTGGGTAGAATTCTAGGAAGATTACTTGTAGTTTTGTTAATTCCCGAATCACGAGTGGATTTGAGGGTTCTGATCCCTCACCGGACGTAGCGGCGATTTGCCGTGAACTGGCTAAAACTTGACTGCCTTCTTATTTTCTGCTATTCGATCACAAACTCAACACAGTAACATTGACAGAATCAAGAGAATATTAGTTCACAATTGTTAACTACTTTATTCACATATTCGATATATGTGAGTAATGTATGGATCATTTTTTCGTCCATAATTATCTCATTTGGCTTAGAAACAAATATCCCAAAAGGATATTGAATTATTTTTCGAATTATTTAACTTTAATTGTTATAAATGTTGATCTAATGGCTATAGTTTACTAATAACTGTTTTATTCAAATATCTTATGTTGAAATAATTTATGATGTTTTCAAAACAATTACCCTTGCCGAATGAATTATCTTTTATTTTGTCCTGAAAAACCGAAAATCTAATAGGTGTTTTTACACGGATTTTGAAAAATATGTCAAAGTTTTGAAATATATTGTTAACTACTTTATTCACATCTTCAATATATGTGAATAGTGTATGAATTATTTTGTCGTCCATAATTATCTTCTTTGGCCCAAAAACAAATATCCCAAAACGATATTGCATTATTTTTGAATTGTTTAGCTTTAATTGTTATAAATGTTGATCTAATTGCTCTCGTTTACTAATAACTGTTTGATTCAAATATCTTATGTTGAAATAATATTTTCTGATATTTTCAAAACAGTTAACCTTGTCGAATTACTTATATTTTATTTTGTCCCGAAAAACTAAAAATCTCATATGTGTTAGTACACGGGTTTTGAGAAATATGTCAAATTTTTGAAATTTGTTGTTAAGTATTTTATTCACATCTTGGATATATGTTAGTATTGTATGGATGATTTTTTCGTTCATAATTATATTTTTTTGGCCAAGAAACAAATATCACAAAAGGATATTGCATTATTTTTCGAATTGTTTAACTTGAATTGTTATAAATATTGATCTAATGGATATAGTCTACTAATAACTGTTTTATTCAAATATTTTATGTTGAAATAATTTTTTCTGATGTTTTCATAACAGTTATCCTTGTCGAATGAATTATCTTTTATTTTGTCCCGAAAAACCGAAAATCTCATAGGTGTTAGTTAGTATACGGATTTTGAAAATATGTCAAAGTTTTGAAATATATTGTTAACTACTTTATTCACATGTTGTATATATTTAATTAGTGTATGGATGATT
This sequence comes from Pugionium dolabratum, assembly GCA_018901945.1. NCBI lineage: Eukaryota > Viridiplantae > Streptophyta > Magnoliopsida > Brassicales > Brassicaceae > Pugionium > Pugionium dolabratum. Next base: position 246,115 of record JAEVFF010000146.1, read on the forward strand.
TTTTCGTGCATAATTATCTTTCTTGGCCCACAAACTAATATCGCAAAAGGATATTACGTTATTTTTCGAATTGTTTAACTTTAATTGTTGTTGATCTAATGGCTCTAGTATACTAATAACTGTTTTATTCAAATATTTTATGTTGAAAAAATGTTTTTTGATGTTTTCAAAACATCACACTTGTCAAATAAATTATCTTTTATTTTGTACCGAAAAACCGAAAATCTCATTGGTGTTACTGCACGGGTTTTGAGAAATATGTCAAAATTTTGAAATATGTTGTTAACTACTTTATTCACATCTTTGATATATGTGAGTAATGTATGGATGATTTTTTTCCATAATTATCTTCATTAGCCCACAAACAAATATCCCAAAAGGATATTTCATTATTTTTTGAATTGTTTAACTTTAATTATTATAAATGTTTATATAATGGCTCTAGTATACTAATAACTGTTTTATTCAAATATCTTATATTGAAAGAATATTTTCTGATGTTTTCAAAATAATTACCCTTGTCGAATGAATTATCTTTTATTTTGTTCCGAAAAACCACAAATTTCATTGGTGTTACTACACGGGTTTTGAGAAATATGTCAAAGTTTTGAAATAAGTTGTTAACTACTTTATTCACATCTTCGATATATGTGAGTATTGTATGTATGATTTTTTCGTACATAACTATCTTTCTTGTCCCAGAAACAAATATCCCAAAAGTATATTACATTATTTTTCGAATTGCTTAACTTTAATTGTTATAAATGTTGATCTAATGCCTCTAGTTTACTAATAATGGTTTTATCCAAATATCTTATGTTGAAAAAAAATTTTATGATTTTTTTAAAACAGTTATCCTTGTTAAATGAATTATCTTTTATTTTGTCCCGTAAAACCAAAATCTCATAGGTGTTACTTCACGGGTTTTGAGAAATATGTCAAAGTTTTAAAATATATTTTTAACTACTTTATTCAAGTTTCGGATATATGTGAGTAGTGTATGGATGATTTATTCGTTCATAATTATCTTTCTTGGCCCAGAAACAAATATCCCAAAAGGATATTGCAATTTTTCGAATTGTTTAATTTTAATTGTTATAAATATTGATCTAATAGATATAGTATACTAATAACTGTTTTATTCAAATATTTTATGTTGAAATATTTTTTTCTGATGTTTTCATAACTGTTACCCTTGTCGAATGAATTATCTTTTATTTTGGTCCGAAAAATCGAAATCTCATATGTGTTAATCCACGGGTTTTGAGAAATATGTCAAAGTTTTGAAATATGTTGTTAACTACTTTATTCACATTTTTGATATATATGAGTAGTGTATGGATTATTTTTTCGTCTATAATTATCTCCCTTGGCTCAGAAACAAATATCCCAAAAGGATATTGCATTATTTTTCGAATTGTTTAATTTTAATTATTATAAATGTTGATTTAATGGTTCTAATATACTAATAACTGTTTTATTCAAATATCATATGTTGAAATAATGTTTTCTGATGTTTTCAAAACAGTTACCATTGTCGAATGAATTATCTTTTATTTTGTACCGAAAAACCGAAAATCTCATAGGTGTTGCTTACGGGTTTTGATAAATATGTCAAAGTTTTGAAATATGTTGTTAAATATTTTATTCACATCTTGGATATATGTGAGTAGTGTATGGATGATTTTTTCATCCGTAATTATCTTCATTTGCCCAGATACAAATATCTCAAAAAGATATTACATTACTTTTTGAATTGTTTAACTTTAACTGTTATAAATGTTGATCTAATGGTTGTAGTATACTAATAACTGTTTTATTCAAATATGTTATGTTGAAATAATATTTTCTGATGTTTTCAAATTAGTTAGATTTGTCGAATTAATTACCTTTTATTTTGTCTTGAAAAACCAAAAATCTCATAGGTGCTAGTCCACGGGTTTTGAGAAATATGTCAAAGTTTTGAAATATATTGTTAACTACTTTATTCACATATTCGATATATGTGAGTAATGTATGGATGATTTTTTCGTCCATAATTATCTCCTTTGGCTTAGAAACAAATATCCCAAAAGGATATTGAATTATTTTTCGAATTGTTTAACTTTAATTGTTATAAATGTTGATCTTATGGCTATAGTTTACTAATAACTGTTTTATTCAAATATCTTATGTTGAAATAATTTTTATGATGTTTTCAAAACAATTACCCTTGCCAAATGAATTATCTTTTATTTTGTCCTGAAAAACCGAAAATCTAATAGGTGTTTGTACACGGGTTTTGAAAAATATGTCAAAGTTTTGAAATATGTTGTTAACTACTTTATTCACATCTTCAATATATGTGAATAGTGTATGAATTATTTTGTCGTCCATAATTATCTTCTTTGGCCCAAAAACAAATATCCCAAAACGATATTGCATTATTTTTGAATTGTTTAGCTTTAATTGTTATAAATGTTGATCTAATTGCTCTCGTTTACTAATAACTGTTTGATTCAAATATCTTATGTTGAAATAATATTTTCTGATATTTTCAAAACAGTTAACCATATCGAATTACTTATATTTTATTTTGTCCCGAAAAACTGAAAATCTCATATGTGTTAGTACACGGGTTTTGAGAAATATGTCAAATTTTTGAAATTTGTTGTTAACTATTTTATTCACATCTTGGATATATGTTAGTATTGTATGGATGATTTTTTCGTTCATAATTATATTTGTTGGCCAAGAAACAAATATCACAAAAGGATATTGCATTATTTTTCGAATTGTTTAACTTTAATTGTTATAAATATTGATCTAATGAATATAGTCTACTAATAACTGTTTTATTCAAATATTTTATGTTGAAATAATTTTTTCTGATGTTTTCATAACAGTTATCCTTGTCGAATGAATTATCTTTTATTTTATCCCGAAAAACCGAAAATCTCATAGGTGTTAGTTAGTATACGGATTTTGAAAATATGTCAAAGTTTTGAAATATATTGTTAACTACTTTATTCACATGTTGTATATATTTGATTAGTGTATGGATGATTTTTCGTGCATAATTATCTTTCTTGGCCCACAAACTAATATCGCAAAAGGATATTACGTTATTTTCGAATTGTTTAACTTTAATTGTTGTTGATCTAATGGCTCTAGTATACTAATAATTTTATTCAAATATTTTATGTTGAAAAAATGTTTTTTGATGTTTTCAAAACATCACACTTGTCAAATAAATTATCTTTTATTTTGTACCGAAAAACCGAAAATCTCATTGGTGTTGTTACTGCACGGGTTTTGAGAAATATATCAAAATTTTGAAATATGTTGTTAACTACTTTATTCACATCTTTGATATATGTGAGTAATGTATGGATGATTTTTTTCCATAATTATCTTCATTAGCCCACAAACAAATATCCCAAAAGGATATTTCATTATTTTTCGAATTGTTTAACTTTAATTGTTATAAATGTTTATATAATGGCTCTAGTATACTAATAACTGTTTTATTCAAATATCTTATATTGAAAGAATATTTTATGATGTTTTCAAAACAATTACCCTTGTCGAATGAATTATCTTTTATTTTGTTCCGAAAAACCAAAAATTTCATTGGTGTTACTACACGGGTTTTGAGAAATATGTCAAAGTTTTGAAATAAGTTGTTAACTACTTTATTCACATCTTCGATATATGTGAGTATTGTATGTATGATTTTTTCGTACATAACTATCTTTCTTGTCCTAGAAACAAATATCCCAAAAGTATATTATATTATTTTTCGAATTGTTTAACTTTAATTGTTATAAATGTTGATCTAATGCCTCTAGTTTACTAATAACGCTTTTATTCAAATATCTTATGTTGAAAAAAAAATTTATGATTTTTTTAAAAGAGTTATCCTTGTTAAATGAATTATCTTTTATTTTGTCCCGTAAAACCAAAATCTCATAGGTGTTACTTCACAGGTTTTGAGAAATATGTCAAAGTTTTAAAATATATTTTTAACTACTTTATTCAAGTTTTGGATATATGTGAGTAGTGTATGGATGATTTATTCGTTCATAATTATCTTTATTGGCCCAGAAACAAATATCCCAAAAGGATATTGCAATTTTTCGAATTGTTTAATTTTAATTGTTATAAATATTGATCTAATGGATATAGTATACTAATAACTGTTTTATTCAAATATTTTATGTTGAAATATTTTTTTCTGATGTTTTCATAACTGTTACCCTTGTCGAATGAATTATCTTTTATTTTGGTCCGAAAAATCGAAATCTCATATGTGTTAATCCACGGGTTTTGAGAAATATGTCAAAGTTTTGAAATATGTTGTTAACTACTTTATTCACATTTTTGATATATATGAGTAGTGTATGGATTATTTTTTCGTCTATAATTATCTCCCTTGGCTCAAAAACAAATATCTCAAAAGGATATTGCATTATTTTTCGAATTGTTTAATTTTAATTGTTATAAATGTTGATTTAATGGTTCTAATATACTAATAACTGTTTTATTCAAATATCTTATGTTGAAATAATATTTTCTGATGTTTTCAAAACAGTTACCATTGTCGAATGAATTATCTTTTATTTTGTACCGAAAAACCAAAAATCTCATAGGTGTTGTTTACGGGTTTTGATAAATATGTCAAAGTTTTGAAATATGTTGTTAAATATTTTATTCACATCTTGGATATATGTGAGTAGTGTATGGATGATTTTTTCATCCATAATTATCTTCATTTGCCCAGATACAAATATCTCAAAAAGATATTACATTACTTTTTGAATTGTTTAACTTTAACTGTTATAAATGTTGATCTAATGGTTGTAGTATACTAATAACTGTTTTATTCAAATATGTTATGTTGAAATAATGTTTTCTGATGTTTTCAAATTAGTTAGATTTGTCGAATTAATTACCTTTTATTTTGTCTTGAAAAACCAAAAATCTCATAGGTGCTAGTCCACGGGTTTTGAGAAATATGTCAAAGTTTTGAAATATATTGTTAACTACTTTATTCACATATTCGATATATGTGAGTAATGTATGGATGATTTTCTCGTCCATAATTATCTCCTTTGGCTTAGAAACAAATATCCCAAAAGGATATTGAATTATTTTTCGAATTGTTTAACTTTAATTGTTATAAATGTTGATCTAATGGCTATAGTTTACTAATAACTGTTTTATTCAAATATCTTATGTTGAAATAATTTTTATGATGTTTTCAAAACAATTACCCTTGCCAAATGAATTATCTTTTATTTTGTCCTCAAAAACCGAAAATCTAATAGGTGTTTGTACACGGGTTTTGAAAAATATCTCAAAGTTTTGAAATATGTTGTTAACTACTTTATTCACATCTTCAATATATGTGAATAGTGTATGAATTATTTTGTCGTCCATAATTATCTTCTTTGGCCCAAAAACAAATATCCCAAAACGATATTGCATTATTTTTGAATTGTTTAGCTTTAATTGTTATAAATGTTGATCTAATTGCTCTCGTTTACTAATAACTGTTTGATTCAAATATCTTATGTTGAAATAATATTTTCTGATATTTTCAAAACAGTTAACCTTGTCGAATTACTTATATTTTATTTTGTCCCGAAAAACTGAAAATCTCATATGTGTTAGTACACGGGTTTTGAGAAATATGTCAAATTTTTGAAATTTGTTGTTAACTATTTTATTCACATCTTGGATATATGTTAGTATTGTATGGATGATTTTTTCGTTCATAATTATATTTTTTGGCCAAGAAACAAATATCACAAAAGGATATTGTATTATTTTTCGAATTGTTTAACTTTAATTGTTATAAATATTGATCTAATGGATATAGTCTACTAATAACTGTTTTATTCAAATATTTTATGTTGAAATAATTTTTCTGATGTTTTCATAACAGTTATCCTTGTCGAATGAATTATCTTTTATTTTGTCCCGAAAAACCGAAAATCTCATAGGTGTTAGTTAGTATACGGATTTTGAAAATATGTCAAAGTTTTGAAATATATTGTTAACTACTTTATTCACATGTTGTATATATTTGATTAGTGTATGGATGATTTTTTCGTGCATAATTATCTTTCTTGGCCCACAAAATAATATCGCAAAAGGATATTACGTTATTTTTCGAATTGTTTAACTTTAATTGTTGTTGATCTAATGGCTCTAGTATACTAATAACTGTTTTATTCAAATATTTTATGCTGAAAAAATGTTTTTTGATGTTTTCAAAACATCACACTTGTCAAATAAATTATCTTTTATTTTGTACCGAAAAACCGAAAATCTCATTGGTGTTACTGCACGGGTTTTGAGAAATATGTCAAAATTTTGAAATATGTTGTTAACTACTTTATTCACATCTTTGATATATGTGAGTAATGTATGGATGATTCTTTTCCATAATTATCTTCATTAGCCCACAAACAAATATCCCAAAAGGATATTTCATTATTTTTCGAATTGTTTAACTTTAATTGTTATAAATGTTTATATAATGGCTCTAGTATACTAATAACTGTTTTATTCAAATATCTTATATTGAAAGAATATTTTCTGATGTTTTCAAAACAATTACCCTTGTCGAATGAATTATCTTTTATTTTGTTCCGAAAAACCACAAATTTCATTGGTGTTACACTACACGGGTTTTGAGAAATATGTCAAAGTTTTGAAATAAGTTGTTAACTACTTTATTCACATCTTCGGTATATGTGAGTATTGTATGTATGATTTTTTCGTACATAACTATCTTTCTTGTCCCAGAAACAAATATCCCAAAAGTATATTACATTATTTTTCGAATTGTTTAACTTTAATTGTTATAAATGTTGATCTAATGCCTCTAGTTTACTAATAATGGTTTTATTCAAATATCTTATGTTGAAAAAAAATTTTATGATTTTTTTAAAACAGTTATCCTTGTTAAATGAATTATCTTTTATTTTGTCCCGTAAAACCAAAATCTCATAGGTGTTATACTTCACGGGTTTTGAGAAATATGTCAAAGTTTTGAAATATATTTTTAACTAATTTATTCAAGCTTTGGATATATGTGAGTAGTGTATGGATGATTTATTCGTTCATAATTATCTTTCTTGGCCCAAAAACAAATATCCCAAAAGGATATTATAATTTTTCGAATTGTTTAATTTTAATTGTTATAAATATTGATCTAATGGATATAGTATACTAATAACTGTTTTATTCAAATATTTTATGTTGAAATATTTTTTTCTGATGTTTTCATAACTGTTACCGTTGTCGAATGAATTATTTTTTTTTTGTTTCGAAAAATCGAAAATCTCATATGTGTTAATCCACGGGTTTTGAGAAATATGTCAAAGTTTTGAAATATGTTGTTAACTACTTTATTCACATTTTCGATATATGTGAGTAGTGTATGGATGATTTTTTCGTCTATAATTATCTCCCTTGGCTCAAAAACAAATATCCCAAAAGGATATTGCATTATTTTTCGAATTGTTTAATTTTAATTGTTATAAATGTTGATTTAATGGTTTTAATATACTAATAACTGTTTTATTCAAATATCTTATGTTGAAATAATGTTTTCTGATGTTTTCAAAACAGTTACCATTGTCGAATGAATTATCTTTTATTTTGTACCGAAAAACCGAAAATCTCATAGGTGTTGTTTACGGGTTTTGAGAAATATGTCAAAGTTTTGAAATATGTTGTTAAATATTTTATTCATATTTTGGATATATGTGAGTAGTGTATGGATAATTTTTTCATCCATAATTATCTTCATTTGCCGAGATACAAATATCTCAAAAAAGATATTACATTACTTTTTTAATTGTTTAACTTTAACTGTTATAAATGTTGATCTAATGGTTGTAGTATACTAATAACTGTTTTATTCAAATATTTTATGTTGAAATAATGTTTTCTGATGTTTTCAAATTAGTTAGATTTGTCGAATTAATTACCTTTTATTTTGTCTTGAAAAACCAAAAAATCTCATAGGTGCTAGTCCACGGGTTTTGAGAAATATGTCAAAGTTTTGAAATATATTGTTAACTACTTTATTCACATATTCGATATATGTAAGTAATGTATGGATGATTTTTTCGTCCATAACTATCTCCTTTGGCTTAGAAACAAATATCCCAAAAGGATATTGAATTATTTTTCGAATTGTTTAACTTTAATTGTTATAAATGTTGATCTAATGGCTATAGTTTACTAATAACTGTTTTATTCAAATATCTTATGTTGAAATAATTTATGATGTTTTCAAAACAATTACCCTTGCCGAATGAATTATCTTTTATTTTGTCCTGAAAAACCGAAAATCTAATAGGTGTTTTTACACGGATTTTGAAAAATATGTCAAAGTTTTGAAATATATTGTTAACTACTTTATTCACATCTTCAATATATGTGAATAGTGTATGAATTATTTTGTCGTCCATAATTATCTTCTTTGGCCCAAAAACAAATATCCCAAAACGATATTGCATTATTTTTGAATTGTTTAGCTTTAATTGTTATAAATGTTGATCTAATTGCTCTCGTTTACTAATAACTGTTTGATTCAAATATCTTATGTTGAAATAATATTTTCTGATGTTTTCAAAATAGTTAACCTTGTCGAATGAATTATCTTTTATTTTGTCCCGAAAAACTGAAAATCTCATATGTGTTAGTACACGGGTTTTGAGAAATATGTCAAAATTTTGAAATATGTTGTTAACTAGTTTATTCACATCTTCGATATATGTGAGTAGTGTATGGATGATTTTTTCGTTCATAATTATCTTTTTTGGCCCAGAAACAAATATTGCAAAAAGATATTGCATTATTTTCGAATTGTTTAATTTTAATTGCTATAAATGTTGATCTAATGGTTCTAGTGTAGTAATTATTGTTTTATTCAAATATCTTATGTTAAAATAATATTTTCTGATGTTTTTAAAACAGTTAGCCTTGTCGAATGAATTATCTTTTATTTTGTCGCAAAAAACCGAAAATCTCATAGGTTAACGTCCTTCAAGTTTCAACACAAAGCTCACCACTATAGTCAACTTTATATACATGCTACATATTATAATAAAATTATATATACTCAAACTTCTATATATGATATAACAAAAATATTCAAACTTATATATGTACGTGGCAATATTAATGTGTTGTACATGTTATCCTTGGGTTTGTGTATGCTATCACGGGATTATTGGTCTGTACGGCGTGGAAGGCGTTGGAAAGACGACGGTATTGACTCAGGTCAACACAAGTCAAATGGTTTTGAATATGTGATTTGGGTATTCGATTTCAAAGAATCTGAACCTTGAGGAGTTTCAGAACACGATTCGAGAGAAGATAGGGTTTCTTGACAGGTCATGGACTAGCAAGACCGAGCATGATCTTCGAGATACTTAGCAAGAGAAGGTTCGCTTTATTCCTCGACGACATTTGGGAAAAAGTCGATATAAGTAGGTGAATATTACTGGCAACCCAAGTGTTAGAACCAAATAAATAATTCAGATCTAGTACAAAATAATAATCTGAATTGTTCTTATTTATTTCTCAATATTTTTTAATGTCTTATAAATGAGGTTATTCCTCTCTTTTATACTATTTTAGAAAATTAATTGTAAAATAAATTACAAATCCATTAATGCCGACAGTTACAAAATGAATAAATTTAACCAGATTTATGATCTGGTTGAACTCATTTCGGATCAATTTAATCGGTTCGGGTATTCGGAGCCGAATGTGGTGCCCACACCAAATTTCCGTGAGTTACCCTAATTAAGCCTTAATTTGGTCCTATTTTGGAGGTTTTGAATTCTGTTTCTAGTGAAAGCTGGTGTTCCGCCTCCGGCTGGACAGAACAGATCAAAGATAGTGTCCACGATATGTTCATACGAGGTTTGTCAGGAAATGAGAGCACAGACTAAGATCAAAATGGAGAAGCTATCATAGGAGAGAGCTTGGGACTTGTTTAGGAAGAATGCGGGAGAAAAGACAGCGAAGAGCCATCCGGATTGTTGGAACCGAATTTGCACTTTATTCGGCTCTAACACAAATTCTCTAAATATTCTTTGAATAGTTATTTTTATTTCTGAATTATCTCCATTACATAAGGAATGTGCCCTTTTTATACTATAATCCGCAATTAACTTTAGATATATAATTAATTGCGGATTTAGCGGTTACAATATATTAATTCTTGAACGTTACAATATTGATTATTGTCTATTACAAAGTAATTAATTCTTTTGACCGTTACGTAATTAAAATAATCGGTTTAACTTTTTTTGGTCTATCTTGGTCCGGTTAGCGGATTTGGATTTTGAGATTAAATCCGATGCCCACAATAAGCCACCCAAGTTTCGTGAAGCGTCGATTCGGGAAACTTTATTTTATCTTTGTCATACTTGTTTTATGTTGGCTATCTTACTTCCGCGGAATGCTCCTCGTTTCTGTAACGACGACATGTCCGTATTCTTACGAAGAGTTGCTTGCGATTTTATTTCCTTTTAGGGTTCGTGCCTAGCTGTGCTAGTTTTCTTATTTTAGCGAAGTGCTCCTCGTTTCTGTAACGGCTACGTGTCCGTATTCTTACGATGAGCTGTTTACGCTTTTTTTTTTATTTTAGTGAAGTGCTCCTCGTTTTTGTAACGGTTACGTGTCCGTATTCTTTACGAGAAGCTGCTTGCGTTTCTTTATTTTAGCGAAGTGCTCCTCGTTTATGAAACGGCTACGTGTCCGTATTCTTTACGAGGAGCTGCTTGCACTTTTTTTTTATCGAAGTGCTCATTGTTTCTGTAACGGCTACGTGTCCGTATTCTTTACGAGTAGCTGCTTGAGTTTCTTTATTTTAGCGAAGTGCTACTCGTTTCTGTAACGGCTACGTGTCTGTATTCTTTACGAGGAGCTGTTTGCACCTTTTTTTTAGCGAAGTGCTCCTCGTTTCTTTAACGGCTACGTGTCCGTATTCTTTACGAGGAGCTGCTTGCGCTTCTTTATTTTAGCGAAGTGCTTCTCGTTTAAGTAATGGCTACGTGTCCGTATTCTTTACGAGGAGCTGCTTGCGTTTTTTTTTTTTATTTTAGCGAAGTGCTACTCGTTTCTTTAACGGCTACATGTCCGTATTCTTACGAGGAAATGCTTGCCTCTTTTTTTTTTACTCCTTTTAGGGTTTGGTATTATTTTCGGGACTGTAAACACGTTTTAAAAACTTTTGTCAGGTACGATTTCATTATATATCGTCCTGACTGTATGCTTCAAAATACAAAACAATGATAACGAAATTGTACCTTTATTTTGTTTCAATGCGAGTTGTAAAGTCTGCTGAGTATGCCCTGGAAATCTTGAATATCGTCGTAGGAGTTTGACAATTTTCTTTTCTTAAAAGGTAGGATGGATTTTCCCCATAGACGGCGCCAAATATTAGAACCGAATTTGCACTTTATTCGGCTCTAGCAAAAATTCTCTAAATATTCTTTGAATAATTATTTTTATTTCTGAATTATCTCCATTACATAAGAACTGTGCCCTTTTTATACTATAATCCGCAATTAACTTTAGATATATAATTAATTGTGGATTTAGCGGTTACAATATATTAATTCTTGAACGTTACAATATTGATTATTGTGTGTTACAAAGTAATTAATTCTTTTGACTGTTACATAATTAAAATAACCGGTTTAACTTTTTTTTGTCTATCTTGGTCTGGTTAGCGGATTTGGATTTTGGGATTAAATCCGATGCCCACAATAGGTGCCGTCTGTGGGGAAAAAGTAAAGAAGCGCAAGCAGCTCATCGTAAAGAATACGGACACGTAGCCGTTACAGAAACGATGAGCACTTCGTTAAAATATTAAAAAAAAGTGCAAGGAGCTCCTCGTAAAGAATACAGACACGTAGCCGTTACATAAACGAGGAGCACTTCGCTAAAATAAAGAAACGCAAACAGCTTCTTGTAAAGAATACAGACATGTAGCCGTTACAGAAACGAGGAGCACTTCACTAAAATAAAATAAAAAGCGTAAGCAGCTCATCGTAAGAATACGGACACGTAACCGTTACAGAAACGAGGAGCACTTCGCTAAAATAAGAAAACCAGCACAGCTAGGCACGAATCCTAAAAGGAAATAAAATCGCAAGCAACTCTTCGTAAGAATATAAACATGTCGCCGTTACAGAAACGAAGAACATTCCGCAGAAGTAAGATAGCCAACATAAAACAAATATGACAAAGACAAAATAAAGTTTCCCGAATCGACGCTTCACGAAACTTGGAGGCTTATTGTGGGCACCGGATTTTATCCCAAAATCCAAATCCGCTAACCGGACCAAGATAGACCAAAAAAAGTTAAACTGGTTATTTTAATTACGTAACGGTCAAAAGAATTAATTACTTTGCAACAGACAATAATCAATATTGTAAATTAATATATTGTAACCGCTAAATCCACAATTAATTATATATCTAAAGTTAATTGCGGATTATAGTATAAAAAGGGCACAGTCCTTATGTAATAGAGATAATTCAGAAATAAAAATAATTATTCAAAGAATATTTAGAGAATTTGTGTTAGAACCGAATAAAGTGCAAATTCGGTTCCAACATTTGGCGCCGTCTGTGGGGAAAATCCATCCTAACTTTTAAGAAAAGAAAAATGTCAAACTCCAACGACGATATTCCAGATTTCCAGGGCATACTCAGCAGACTTTACAACTCGCATTGAAACAAAATAAAGGTATAATTTCGTTATCATTGTTTTGTATTTTGAGGCATACAGTCAGGACGATATATAATGAAATCGTACCCGACAAAATTTTTTAAAACATGTTTACAGTCCCAAAAATAATACCAAACCCTAAAAGGGGTAAAAAAAAGGCAAGCAGCTCCTCGTAAGAATACGGACGCGTAGCCGTTAAAAAAACGAGTAGCACTTTGATAAAATAAAAAAAAACGCAAACAGCTCCTCGTAAAAATACGGACACGTAGCCATTAGTGAAACGAGGAGCACTTCGCTAAAATAAAGAAGCGCAAGCAGCTCCTCGTAAAGAATACGGACACGTAGCCGTTAGAGAAACGAGGAGCACTTCGCTAAAAAAAAGTGCAAGCAGCTCCTCGTAAAGAATACGGAAACGTAGCCGTTACAGAAACGATGAGCACTTCGTTAAAATATAAAAAAAAGTGCAATGAGCTCCTCGTAAAGAATACAGACACGTAGCCGTTACATAAACAAGGAGCACTTCGCTAGAATAAAGAAACGCAAGCAGCTTCTCATAAAGAATACGGACATGTAGCCGTTACAGAAACGAGGAACACTTCACTAAAATAAAAAAAAAGCGTAAGCAGCTCATCGTAAGAATACGGACAAGTAGTCGTTACATAAACAAGGAGCACTTCGCTAAAATAAGAAAACCAGCACAGCTAGGCACGAACCCTAAAAAGAAATAAAATCGCAAGCAGCTCTTCGTAAGAATACGAACATATCGCCGTTACAGAAACGAGGAGCATTCCGCAGAAGTAAGATAGCCAACATAAAACAAGTATGACAAAGACAAAATAAAGTTTCTCGAACCGACGCTTCACGAAACTTGGGGGGCTTATTGTGGGCACCAGATTTAATCCCAAAATCCAAATCCGCTAACCGGACCAAGATAGACCAAAAAAAGTTAAATCGATTATTTTAATTACGTAACAGTCAAAAGAATTAATTATTTTGTAACAGACAATAATCAATATTGTAACGGTCAAGAATTAATATATTGTAACCGCTAAATCCGCAATTAATTATATATCTAAAGTTAATTGCGGATTATAGTATAAAAGGGGCACAATCTTTATGTAATGGAGATCATTCAAAAATAAAAATAACTATTCAAAGAATATTTAGAGAATTTGTGTTAGAGTCGAATAAAGTGCAAATTCGGTTCCAACATTTGGCGCCGTCTGTGGGGAAAATCCATCCTAACTTTTAAGAAAAGAAAAATGTCAAACTCCAACGACGATATTCCAGATTTCCAGGGCATATTCAGCAGACTTTACAACTCGCATTGAAACAAAATAAAGATACAATTTCGTTATCATTGTTTTGTATTTTGAGGCATATAATCAGGACGATATATAATAAAATCGTACCCGACAAAATTTTGTTGTGGGCATCGGACATAACCAAGGTGGCTCAGGAGGTTGCATCCAAATGTGACGGCTTTCCGCATGCTCTGATCACAATCGGCGGGAGCCATGGCCTCTAAGAAAACACCTCAGGATTGCCGTGACAGGTTATATTAGTGACTATTAGCTATTCTGTTAAGGAAGTGGTTCAAGCTTAGAATGTTTGATGGTTTTAATAATTGGTTTTGTATTTAATGTTTATCTTTAATCTTAAAAGTTGATTCTGGTGAATAGAATATATATAGATGATATATTTCTAATCATGCGACACGTAGATTAATCTCGTTATACTTTCGTTTTGTTATTATTGAGTTTAGTTATAGGATAAAACTAAACTAGATTCATACCCACGCCATGCGTGGGGAAAAATATTCGCAAATTATATTTTATTAATAAATATAAATTAAATATTTATATAATTTTAAATTTTATTTAAAATTACTTTTAACATTAATTTTTGTATATACAAATTAAGAAAAGAAAATTAGTTATTTTTGACGAATTTAATAATATTTTTTTGTTAGTTTAATAAAATATATTAATTATATAACCAAATTAATAACAATGATATACTTGTAATTATTCTAATAAGTTAAACTCATTTATATATTTATTTTGAAATTTACTTTAGTAATGACACGTCAGCATGATATTTCTGTTAATAACACGTCAGAGTAAAATTATTTTATTAAAATGTTTTTCAAATAATGTATTAGTAAAATTATTTTATTAAAATATTTCTCAAATAATATATTAGGGATTATGATAGTAACTTAAATATAGTTATATTTATTTGAAATTATTTATAAATTAACATATAAAAAATTTAAAAAAATAAAAAGTATTGTTTTGCAAATGTAATTGTATTTTTTGGTTAGTTGAATAAATTATATTTATTCTCTAACCAGATTAATATCAGTGGCATGTATTGTAATTATTCTAGTAAGTTAAACCCTTTTATATATTTAAGCTGAAACTCCATGTGGTGTTGACACGTCAGCATGGTATTTTTGTTATTAACACGTCATGGTAAGGTTACTTTGTTAAAAAATTTCTCAAATAATATATTAGGGATCGATATATGCTTTCTTAACTAAAGCGACAGTTAGGCAGAATTTAGGCGCCGTAGTTGTATTCCTTCATAGATTATAGTTGTCTTTATCACACGACACATACTTTATTTTGTCTTTCCTTTTTATTTTTCTGGAAACTTCACATCACCAATTCAATTCTATTAAATAAGAAACATTGCATTATATATTTCCTTAGATATCACAATAACTAAATTTCTAAGCTTTATTTATTTAATTAATTCTTACTATTATTATTCAAATTGCCAAACAAATTTATTTTTAAATAGTACATATTTGGAGTACTTTAACATTTTTAATAGATTTGTAAGAAATAAAAATTTGTTCACAAGTACGAGATTTCTATAAATATATAAACGTATGTAAATCTACACAAACATATGCGTATCTAAGGTTTAGCATTATTGTTTAATGTTTATCTTAATCCAAATTCTATCCAAAGTTCAATGTATCTATAGCCATCTTTGTAGTTGCCACATACATTATATAATATAGACATATCTATATAAAGGGTTCATATTGGTTCATATCAATAATCATTTGGGTAAACATTAGCGTTTGAAGAAACATCATTCTCTCATCTCATGTCGTCTTCTTACATAGCATCAACCCACGAGCAGAGGAAAGCTGGAGATCAATCCAAGAGAGCGGCGACGGTGGAGAGTTTTCCGGTGACGAGGAAGCTGGCAGTGAAGGACCGTGACATCAACGAATGTGCAGAGGCATTTATACAGAGATTCAGAAAGCAGCTTCTTCTCCAACGGCTTGAATCAACTGTCAACAACAGCAATGCCCAAATCTTTAACTACTAGAATCACCACCTATCTTTTTAACAAGAGAGATCTCCGAAATCTTGGGATTGTATGTATAGAATCATCTATGTATTATTAAAAAGAGCATTATAACGTTTTTTATATTTAATAAAAAAAACAGAGTTTTGAATAAGAACTTGCAGACAAGCAAAAGACGAACATAATACAGAGATATGAATGAAATTTAGTTGTCTCAAAGCATACACAAGACAGTGTCATAGCTCAGAACCAGCTCGAATTTGGTTTTACTGAAGCTTCTTGATCCCAGGGAAGGAAGGAAGGATCGAGATGAGGGCATCATTGTATCCTACAGGCTCTGTTTCGAATGAGAAAGATCATTACGCGGAAAGTCTTAAGAAAAAAACATGAAAAGGTTAAAAGGAAAAGAAAGAAAGACTTGCCTCCATCCTCTCGGAGTATTTTGACAACCTCGCCAGTAACATCAGACTGGAAGATTGATCGAGAAACAGATAATCAATTTCAAAAGGCTTTGTGGAAGCAAGATTACTAAATCAGAAAGTAAAATGCGGTATTATATAACCTCAATTGGGAATTGACCACCGAGTTGTTCAATGTAGCAAAGAACTTGACCTTCTTTAACTTGGTCTTTCTGTCAAGCAAAGACGAGATTTATGAGCGGTTGTCCCATAAAATCAAACGTTCTCTTCTGCCCAAAAAGATTGGCCTTACCTCTTTACAGGACGAAGGAGTGCGTTTACCCTTTATGGTTTTGGATCTCCTGAAGAACCCTACCTGCACATTACCACACACTATTTAGATTAGGGACAACTTTCTGACTCAAACTTACCTATCCCTTATTCAGCTTAGCATCTAAAGTTACTCCGTTTGAATTAGAAAAGAGAAACACTTGACAACAGCGTAATGAAAGCTCTAGACATTTTGCTTCAAGTGGTCGCTTACTTTTGGAGATTGGAGAATCACCAACCCCTGATCAGCAGCTGAAGATGCTGGTTTTGTGATGGGCAATGAAGTAGAGGAAGTTGATCCATTCAAATCAAAATTCTCTGTAGTTGCATTTGCAGCAACCACAGCAGGAATTGGCTGAGGGTGTGGAGTACTTTTGCCAGCTAAGTTCCTTGCTACATACAGGCGGAAACCCCTCAGCTATTAGAATATGCAAATGAAAGATGCAGAAATATTAGAAAAGAATCCCAGAAGAAGAGGAATTACATAACTACAACTCAGTTGAGTGGGCCTTACTTTCAGTTCAAACTCTGCAATTGATGAGGAATCGCATATCTCAGCGACAAGAGCTTCCACCTAGAAGATTAAAAAACAAGCCAAATGCATCCAATTGAAAAAACAAACTAAACATATTTTGTGTGTGCATGCAGTAAGTAAATTCACATAAATCATGTTCTACTAGGCTAGTAGTACTAGCTCATCAAGATCACAGATTTCTCTTCTCTTCCATTCGACAATAATAAAGGAATAAGAAAATCTGATGATAGGGTTCCTCAAATGACATTCTAATATTTAGGGAAAATCAGTACTACCTCAGATGGCTTAGGAATGAGCTCAGCATTCAACGGAGATGACTTGGTCTCTTCAGAATCTTCTACTTCTACAGTAGCTGTTAGATACAAATGTTAAATCAGAAAACATTTAAGGAAAGATAAAAGACACTATTCATGCACATACTGCTACCTGTGAAAACATTCGATGTAAAAAAACATAAAACATTGAACCGCTAAATTATGCAACCATCATAGGAAGAAATCTCATGATCAGAAAACATAATAGACGTGCGTACCTGCTCTTTCTTCAGCTATGACAGTAGACACCTGGACAGCTTTCACAGATCCAAGATTTGTGCTCAGACTCGAATACTTCAACGACCTTTTTCCAATCAATGATCTTTGATTGTACGGTATCAATAAGCTTCCTGATCTTACTCTACTGAGGTTTACTGCTGAAATTTTAATTTTAGGAACTCCTAGGCTACCTGAAATAGACACCAAGATCCCAATTGGGGACATCAGCGAAAATAGGACGGTTGAAAAGAACAAAAAACCTCAATATGATAACTCGCAGACACAATCCGAGATAGCTCCACAAGGTTTCAACATTCAAGTACGTCAAATTAAAATGTCTAAGAATAAGCTCATGTTAACCAAGCTCCACCTCCACATATACTTAACAGTAAAAAATAAGTAATGCTGTTCAATCTACAGTAGCTTTTATATTTTAACAATGGAATTGTAAACTACGAAACAAAAGAACTTAGGGACAATGTACAGAACAGTCGTACTATAACCCTTCTCTATTTATCCTGCCACGTATGTACGTACAGAGAGGGAAAGAAGTAGGGAAGAAAAACACACAAAAAAAAACAAATTTACTTAAAACTCACGAACTCTTTCGAATGATTAACCCGTTATGACAATTGGTATAGTATAAGGCTTTATTAAACATCACAACTCAACCTGAGAGCAAGTTCAGTAACTTGAATCTCATCAACAATGAGACGAAGACTGAAGAAAAACTTGAATCTCATCAACAATGAGACGAAGATTGAAGAAAAAATTTCATCTTTACATCTCTAACTAATACCAAAATCAATCTAATTGTTTAAATTAAGTCCCTTTCTGAGTCCCTCAACTTCTCGATTTAAAATGATTTTATGAGAACAGAAAAATGTGAAATCATTCAAATTTGAATGTCCGAACATAAAACCAGTCTCGTTTACGATCCCAAGAAACAACTGCAAAAAAAAAAAACAAGATTTGACAAGACAACAGCAATACAGCATAGAGGTAGAAAAACTAACAGGAAGCCATGGAGGGAAGAGGCAAGAATTTGAGACAGAGAATATTAAAGCAGAGGATGAGATTATAAGCCGAAATGCACGAGGAACACGATTTGATAAGAGATGATCAAATCAAATTTGAGGTTAAAGCTCATCGTCGTTGGTTGGATACGCTCGTTCGATACAACCAGAGTGGTCGAAACACGGAAGATGAACTTTGATTTGATTTGGGCTTTTCTAGCCCATTAATATGACTACAAGCAGCTTTTTATCTTTTCACAATATTTTCATCTTTTAGTTAATAGTTTTTTGTATAAGTACATTTGAACCGTAAATGACAAACAGTAAAAAACAAGCCAGGAAAGGTGATTCCATAATGGTGATTATTGTTATTTTGGTTTGTTAGAAAAAATGGAAAAAATCAGTACCAATACATTGATATAATAACTATGAATCGGGGAAATTAAATGTTATATAAACAATATGGATTTTTGTTATGGAGTGTATAATTTAACATTAGCCAGATACAAAATTTGCAACAAAAGGAAATTTTAAGACATTCTTGTCTCCTTACCAAATTGTCACTAGAATAAAAAAAATCATCCATGGTTTTCGCCTCTTCAACCACCGGCAAGGCTTTAGGGTCTCCATTTACCTTTCCTATTGATGTATTAGCCTGTTTCGTTGTGCTTTCGGATGTGGACTTCGGAGTTGTAAGTCTTGTCGGTGTGCGATTCTCGTCGGAGCAGTGGTATCTTCTGCAGTCTATGGCTTCTGCGTTAGCATTGCAAATTTGCGAATGATATTGATTATAAATAATATATTTAAGCGTATGTTAGCAAATAACAATTTATTAGAAAAAGTAACATATGCTTTTAAAATTAAGTAATAACTTACATTCTAAAAGCTATGTACAACAATCTTGTATTTCCGATTTGAATCAATGAAAAAAACTTTAAAGACAAATGTCATAATTTCTTTGTCGGTATAAATATAAATATTGAAGATAAAATCTAGAGAAACAAGATGTAAAGAAATCATTTAAAAAGCATTACACATATTTGAACATATTTTTATTATTTTCGAACGTTCTGAAAATCTTGTCTTACTCTTAGGCACTTCGTATTATCCTCATTTTAAAAAAAAAAGATCCGTATAGTCCTCTAAACAATTTTAAATTCGGATTTGTAAAAACACCTTTAAATTCGGATAGTTTTTTTTGTTCCTTAATTTAAACTCAAGTGAATGCATAGTATAGCACCTATAGTCTATTAGGACATAAGTTAAAAAGGCTGGACAACAAAAAACCAAAAAAAGTAGCAACTCATGTATAAAGCGATGAAATTGAGAAGAGAATCTTCTTTTAAGAAAGACATGCAGCGTACAATGATTAGAATAATAAAAGACTTCAAAAGAAACTGCCAAAAGAAAATTACGAATTAAGGAAGAAAAAGAAAAGAAATGTAAAAAAAATGGATAATACATCCAAAAGCACGACAACTAAAGTTACAATATTGGCTCTCATTGCAACATCTAACAAAATTATCAACTTTAATTCTTTGTTGCTCTTGCTTCTCCTTTCCATTGATTGAAATGGGTGCCTGGGTAATATCAAAAAGAAATAGTTAAATCTAAGTTTTATAATCATTGACAAAAAATGTTATTTGTGTAAAGATAAGATGGTTCATAGTCTTGGTCTTACAAATTAACAGTAATAAATAAGAGTACGTAGAGTAATACATCAGAATTAAATTACCCGAGAAATTGGAAACAGTTACTTCAAAAGCATTTGAATGACTTAGAAAGAGGTTCTGTTGGTGAAGTCTCTTGGTGCATTGCATCTGAAACATTCCATTCTGCTTGCAAAGTTATGCTCATTGCAACCAATCCTGTTTCCATTTTTATAAAATTAAAATTTACATAGAAAAACATATATTATATTCAAGATTAGAGTTATATATATTATATATAAACCAAATGTATTATTTTAGTACCTAGTGCAAATCCAGTCACCGGATTTCCAGCTAGAGCGGCCACCGTTACCGGATACTCTAGACCTCATAGCTTCAGCATCAAATATGGCGGCACCGCCGATGCCACCACCACCAGCGGATTCGTCCTTGAAAGTGCCGCATTTGAAGCAGGTGGAGCGGCTGGCGAAGTTGTGAGTCCCGCAGTTTCCGACAGTACAGTACCAGTCACCAGGACGAACGTCAGAGCCGGTGGTGAATCCGAAAGCAGGCATAGCTCTGCAGCCGAGACCAACGAAGTCTAAGCCACCAACTCCACCGGCGGTACCTGAACGAGAATCGCCGCATCGCTGACAAGAGTCACGGCGTTGGAAATTGAGGTGACTGCATGACCTACAATTCCAATCTCCGGGTCTGCTCATCTTCAGTTCTTGTATGCGTGCGTTAATATTATTTTCTGTAACATGCATACAATATATGACTATTTCTATTAGATAATGTTACCACATATCATGAAAAAAAACAAAAAAATGATCGATGATTGACCTCTATATATATGAACACTGATAAAATAAGTAGTAAAATGTATAAATAGTGACGAAATATTAAAAGAATGACCTTGTTGAAGTTAGAGATGTGATTATGTGTTGGGTGAAAGAAAACAAGACGCGAGGCTTTGAAAGAATGATGTGAAGAGAATGTGCTTAAATAGAACTTAGAAGAACAACCAGTGGCTCGTTTTTTAAAAATGAAATTATAATTATATAAAAATTAGTTTCTCGTTTTTTTGTCAACATAATAAATTACTTTTTCGTTTTCTTCACCTCAGTTGTAAACACTTTCGTAAAAGAAGAGAAAAAAAGAGAAAATATATAAATAAACCAGGGAAAAAAAATCCCGGCTGGGATTTCGAAGCCTGAAATCAAATTTTGAATCGAATAGAATTTGTGTAGTTTACTTCAGTGACATGTTTCATTTGATAGTCTCTTCAGAACATTCGATCAAAATTGAATCGATACAGATATGTTTCATTTAATTTATTGACAATTCTAAGAATTTTTTTTTTATTCTAGTTTTAGTCGAAAATTAATATTTTAATTGATAATTTATAAATATAATTTTTTTAATAATAAAAATGAACTAAATAACATAATTAATATTTTAAAAATAGATTTAAGTTAACTCCAATAACTGAAAAACAATAGAATAAATATATTTATACATTTATATCTTTTACATATTTCTGTTTATAATTAACTTCTAATTTATTTTCATTTATATTTTTTATTTTTTTATTTTCCATTTAACATCAACAACATATTTCATATAAATATATATATATATACATATATATATATATATATTATTTACGTTTTCTATTTTTTCTTATTATGCTTCAATACAAATTAAAAGTATTTTTAATAATTTTATTCATATTAGTATATTGAGGCATGTCAAAATATGAATTAATATAAATTTATGTCGAAATTTTTGAATTATGATAATTTACCTAATAATTTTTTATTCATACTAATACATAAGCACATGTTAATATATATATATATATATATATATATATATTTAAACTGACATATGTAATAATCCGATAACTATAAAAATTTTATATATGAATACATTGAACATATTTAACTTTATATATATAAAGTATATAGTCAAGGAAAACTCAACAATTAATGGCAACTTTTGTGATATTCACTCGAAATGTATTTTTGACACTTGTTGCTCTTTTATGGTCTTGGCCACTTCATATTCCACATAACAGTTGCGAATTATTTTTGTTTTAATTTTTATTTAGTAATACTCTATCAAATCAAAGTACATTGGTAAGAATCTTGGGTCAAAGTATATTGTAGTTTTAAGTAAAATAAGAGTGACAACAAACAACTTATAGGAGCCCACATCCAACTAAAAAGAAAGAGATCTTGTTAACCTCTTCCTCTACAGTCCACACAAAAAGCTCTTTGACTCCTACTTTTTTAGTCTCTCTTAATTATCTCTATTGCAATTCATAACTTTATGTTATAAAGTTATGTGCATAAACACAAAGGAAGGGTTCATCATTTAGTTACCAATATGAACATTGAACAATACAGATAATTCAAGTAGCTAGGCAGCCTTGTTAATTAACGGATCACAATTTTTTAATTAAATACACATTTTCATTGACGTTAATTAGTAGAAGTTACAAATAAAAATATTCTAATGAAAGTGTAATAGCAAACTAACGGTCTTGTTTAGAAATGGTAGGTGAAATTATGATGTGTATAAAGATGCAATGTCTTTGAATAGAGAATCGATTCGGTATCTTGTAGGTGGAATAAGCTTTTAGTTGATATAGAAAAAGCTGCCTTAATCTCTCAATTATATTATGGTAAGTCTCTTTCATTTATACTTTAAGGAGGCAATTTAATCGACATCTAAGACACCATTCAAAATCTATATTACTTTTGAATTTTGAATATTCACTTCTTTTTTGTTTATCCTTTTTTCTATATAATATATTACAAAAATTAATCCCCCTTTGCTTAGTAGCAACGTAAACAATATTTGTAATCTTCACAAAAAAAGATCCATGAAACGGAAACATTTGTTATAACCAAATAAATTGAAGTTTGTAGATAGCAATTTTCATTTTTAAGAATTATAAAATATGATAACTAAAAAAAGGTTTTCACGTAAGATATTTAAGGAAATTTTTCATAAGAAAAAGTTGTATAAACAATAAAAATATTTACATGTGTGGATGGGATAAGAATGAGAAACCATAAGAATATAATAATGGGAAAATTATAATGTAATTACGGGTCAAAAAAAAACATAAAAAGAGGGGAAATGAAAAGATAAAGGGAAAATCAAAAGGGAAGAGGCAAAATAGAGAGTTTCAATAAAGATAAATTTGGGTGATAGTGACGGAATAATTCTTCGATGTTTTCGTTTTGACCATCTTTTTTCCTTTATTTCTCACTTTAATTTTCCTTTATTTCTCTCCCTGTTTATATTCCAACAAAGAAGAATTTGGCAAATCTTTCATATATATAATTTTGTATATAATTAAGAAATAAAAGAGGGGAAAAAATTGCTAAAATCTGGAGTCCATTCTCTTGGAGAAGAGTAAAGTGGGCAATTAAAAAAAAAAGGAACTGAGCTGATTCGATTCTCTTTGGGACTCCCATCCATGCATAGCCTCTCCACCTTCTTTCATTTTTCTTTTTCTTTTTTCTAATTGTAAGAACAATCCATCATTAAATAAAACCTTTGTTGGGGTCTCAAACTCTCACAAAATATATTACCATTTAATAAAAGGTTTCGTAACTTTCGTTCAATACAATTTGAAACAAAGACGTGTAATTGGGATTATTCGATGGTTACCGTTTTGGCGATATGATTAAGGATTTCTATTACATAAAACTAGATTCATATCCACGCCATGCATGGAGAAAAATATTCGTAAATTATATTTTATTTATAAATACAAAATAAATATTTATATAATTTTAATTTTTATTTAAAATTACTTTTAACATTAATTTTTGTATATAAAAATTAAGAAAAGAAAAATAATTATTTTTTACGAATTTAATAGTATTTTTTTTGTTAGTTTAAAAAATATATTAATTATATAACCAAATTAATAACAATGATATACTTGTAATTATTCTAATAAATTGAACTCATTTATATATTTATTTGAAATTTACTTTAGTAATGACACGTCAGCATTATATTTCTGTTAATAACATGTGAAAATAAAGTTATTTTATTAAAATGTTTCTCAAATAATATATTAGGGATTATTGTAGTAACTTAAATCTATTTATATTTATTTGAAAATATTTATAAACTAACGTATAAAAAATTTAAAGAAATAAAAACTATTATTTTTGAAAATGTAATAGTATTTTTTGGTTAGTTGAATAAATTATATTTATTCTCTAACCAAATTAATATCAGTGGCATGTATTATAATTATTCTAGTAATTTAAACCTTTTTATATATTTAAGCCGAAACTCCTTGTGGGATTGACATGTCAGCATGATATTTTTGTTATTAACACGTCAGGATAAGGTTACTTTGTTAAAAAGTTTCTCAAATAATATATTAGGGATATCAAAAGTTGGACAGAATTTCCATCGAATATGATGGACGAATATTTGACAGTTTTTTGAATTGTCAATTTTTAGTCGAAAATTTCCGGAAAAATAAAATATGTTGCCATATAACTATTGATATAACTGTTTTATAATCTTTAAAAACCATATTTTTCATCTATTAATACCATCTTACAAAGATTGCTACAAAGTTCATTCACAAATTTCAAAACAAAAATCATTAAAATATCATTTTCATATTTTTTGATTATTTTCAATTGTATATGGATAAATTTTAACGTAATTTGCACAAAATATTCAACAATTTATATATTTGCATTAAACCAAAACATAGTTTTACAAATTGGTAATATGTATTATTCTTATATTAAATTTTCAAAATCTTAAGTTTATATCTATATTTACAGTATCAAAGCATTTGTATAGCAAAGTAATTATTTCGAAATACAAAATTTCGTATGTGTATAGAAAAAAATAATTTAACGATGAATTTTGTTACTATTAGCGAATAACAATATTCATGATATGTTAGAAAACGAATAACAAAAATTAGAAAAACATAAAGATTATATAAATAGTAAATAATAAATAATATAATCGTTCAATGAAGATAAAAATATAATAGAAAAATCTATTCGAGAAGCACTAATGTTTTTGATATGGTAGTATCTCTAAAAATGTAAAGAGGATATTCACTTTTATCATCTGCAACTAGATAATAACCATATAAATATATTTTAATATGACCAATGATTGTGTACATGAACTAATTAATTTTATAAAAGATATTTTGCATGAATATGACTCTTTACTAACTCCATACTACGAAATTTACAAACTATTAGCTAGTTTTGGTTTGCCTTATTAGATAATACATTTGTTTATTAACAATTATATGTTTTATTAGAAAAAGGACACACGTCCTTTAACATGCCAGTTTTATTGCAAATCTTAACATTAAAATTTGTAATCCATTGTCTCAAATTTTCTGGTTTATGTTCATCACGAATTTTCGACGATATAGATTCACTGGTAATTTTACCGTCAAAAACAGTTATTTTTGTAATATGCCTTATTATTCACGTTTCGCCTAAAACGATGGTCTTGAGTTATAAAAACCTAAAAACTACAGAAAAAAATAGTTTTTAAATATTTAATGAAAATGATATTTTAATATAGTGAAATCTAAAGAAGAAGAAAATACCGTAAATCTACACTTAGATTGTTTGACTCAAAAGTCAAGACCAGCTTTACCAAAGGCGATCATCGCAGCTTGGCTACGTCGTTGTGCCATACTCTTCTTTTGTTTTCGTGTCACGTTTCAATTATTCAAATTCAACTCATTTGGACGAATGTAGTTAACCACATGAAAGTGAAAGTAGAAGACATCAATCGCTGAATTTTTTTTTGTAGAAACAATCCGACAAATAAAATATGGTATTATATATAGAAAGTAACTTTTCTTGAATTAAGTAATGAAAATATATCGGTAAAATATGGTATTATATATGTAACGACCCATACAAGTAATGAACAAAATGAAAATAGCAATATTATTAACATGCGGGGACGACAATTATGGTTTTGCCACGTAGCAAGGATGTTCCTATTAAAACCACGACGTGTCGCGACATCAGAGGATAACACGTTCAAGACCAAGAAACCGGATCTAAACTCACAAAGCCAACACCCCAAACTCCTGATTCAATTCCGTTTTAACCTTATTACACCACGCAGCTATACACGTGTCTTTCACTCTAACACGTGTCTTGTTCTCCAACCGACCAAGACATTCTACAAATGTCCCGATGGTTTTGGGAGACCATGCAGAGGTTCTACACAACGCAAACACTTAGAAAAAGCTTTTAAAAAGTACTGTATTATTTTACGCATTTTGAAGAAATAAAAATGGCGTCTAACCAACAAAGCTACAAAGCTGGTGAAACCAGAGGCAAGGCTGAGGTAATAACGACATATATATATGTATGTATATGCATCTTTGTATGTAAAATAACATTTGATTACAAGTTGATACGATAATTTGGTTCTTTTAATAACAGGGGAAAACTGGACAAGGTATGGGAGCAATGAGGGACAAAGCTGAAGAAGGCAAGGACAAGGCTCGAGCGACTGCTCAGTCGGCAGGAGACAAGACCTCTCAAACGGCCCAAACAGCCCAGAAAAAGGCCCATGATACGGCCCAAACAGCCCAGAAAAAGGCCCATGATAAGGCCCAAACGGCCCAGAAAAAGGCCTATGATACGGCCCAAACAGCCCAGAAAAAGGCACATGATACGGCTCAAGCAGCCCAACAGGAGGGCCATGATACGGCTCAAACAGCCCAACAGGAGGGCCATGATACGGCTCAAACAGCCCAACATGAGGGCCATGATACGGCTCAAACAGCCCAACAGGAGGGCCATGATACGGCTCAAACAGCCCAACAGGACGCACATGATACGGCTCAAACAGCCCAACAGGACGCACATGATACGGCTCAAACAGCCCAACAGGACGCCTATGATACGGCTCAAACAGCGCAACAGAAGGCCCATGATACGGCCCAAACAGCCGAACGAAATGCCCATGATACGGCCGAAGCAGCCCAACAAAAAGCCCATGATACGGCCGAAACAGCCAAACAAAAGGCCCATGATACGGCCCAGTTAGCAAAAGATAAGACATCTCAGACTGCTCAGACGGCCCAGAAAAAGGCCCATGACACGACTCAATCGGCAAAGACATCTCAAGTGGTCCAGACTCAAGACAAAGCCCGCGAGTCTAAAGACAAGACGCGAAGCTACATGTCGGAGACGGGTGAAGCCAAAAGGAACAAGGCTCAAGACGCGGCACATTACACTAAGGAAACTGCTGAAGCCGGTAGGGACAAAACCGGGGGGTTATTGAGCCAGACCGGTGAGCATGTGAAGCCGATGGCCATGGGTGCAGCTGATGCAGTGAAGCATACCTTTCGGATGGATACGGAAGAAGAAGACAGAGAACGTCTTCCCGGCTGTACTACGACCACCACTGCTCATGGAACCACTGATCCGACTCATGAGACTCATCAGAGGAAGTGAGAAAAGTTAGATTGTCCTTCCTTTTGTTTCTGAATGTTTGTTTCGTTTTTTGAATTCTGTGTTTTTAGTTGTGTAATTTGCGTTGGGACTTTTGTGTTTCTCGTTGTAACGGTGATCCTTTCAGACTGCCTTATTCCTAGCAAATATATTTTCCATGCCTGGGTTTTCGGTTTTTTCGGGTCAATCGGGTCGGGTTTTTCGGATTTGGGTTAATTCGGTTTTGAAAAAATGAATCGAAAAAAATATATATATTTCGGTTCAGTTTGGTTTTTTCGTCGGTTAATCAGTTCGGTTTTTAATATATAAAATTATTTCGAATTAAATTGAGTTATAAATAAATTTTTGGTTTAATCGGTTTAATATTTTGGTATTTCAGTTTTTTTAGTTAATTTTAGAATAATTTGGTTTAATTTTTTGGTTTAATTCGGTTAATTTGGTTTTTTGGGTTAATTTGGATTAATTCGGTCTAATTCGGATTAATTTGGTTCAATTCGATTTAATCGGTTCAATCGGTCCAATTCAGTTCAATCAATCCAATTCGGTTCAATCGGTCCAATTCGGTTCATGAAACCATATACCCAAATCGCCTTTCTCTACATACTGTGTATGCAAGAACCCTGTGTATGCAAGAACCCTGGAATTCATATATATTTGTGAATCTGATACATTCTAAAAGAGTAAAGTATGCGATTTTAAAAGACAATCGGTTCAATTTTGAAAATTAAAAGTTTCTAGTTACTTGAATATATAAAAACGCGATTGAAATAAAGAGTTGATATCAATATAAACATGTCATATGAGGAGAAATCCGATCGAGGAGCATAAATACAGCAGAACAAACACTTATAAAAGACCATTTTAAGAGTAAGATTCCTTTCTATGGTAACAATGCAAAATTCTTTTTTATGGTGACAATGCAAAATTTCTTTCTATGGTAACAATGCAAAATTCCTTTCTATGGTAACAATGCAAAATAATCATTGCAAGAGTAAGATTTTTCTCAATGCAAAATAATCATTGCAAGAGTAAGATTTTTTTCATCAGATTGTAACTGAGAAAAAATCACAGCAGGATAAGAAAAAGAAAAAGATGAAGAAAAATAAGATGATGAAGAAGAAGAAATCATTGTAAGAGTAAGATTTTTCTCATCAAACTGTAACTGAGAAGAAATCGCAGCCAATAAGAACGAGAAAAAGAAAAAGATAAAGAAGAAAAAGATGAAGAAAAATAAGATGAAGAAAAGGAAGAAGATGAAGAAGAAGATGAAGAAGAAGATGAAGAAGAAGATGAAAAAGAAGTTGAAGAAGAAGATAAGAAGTAGAAGATGATGAAAAAGATAATGAACAAGATGATGAATAAGATGAAGAAAAGGAGAGGAACTCGGGCTGGCTTAAGGGTTACCGACTTGCCACAACAGAGAAGGGGTTATGATTTTTTAGGAAAAAATTAGGGTTGCTGACTTATAAAGGACTCGATTTTTCGGTTTTTAGAAACCGATCGGTTTTGTCTTCCCGAACTGAACTGAATTATAAACCGAATAAAATTAATTATTTATCCGATCGGTTTAATGATTATAATTAACCTAAAATAAAAAACCGAAAATTTCGGTTCGGTCGGTTCGGTTTAATCGGTTATTGCCGAAAACCCACCGCTAATATTTTCATTTGATCACCGTTACAACGAGGTATTACAACTTTGGCGTCAATAAATTACAACTTTCGTGTCGTCCAATTTGTATTTTTTTGTTAAAAATAATACAGTTGTCAATGCGTTGTGTATATCACCATCCATATCAATTTGTATTTTAAGCATTGGTATATTTAAAATTAGCAACCAACGATGATTCAAAAACCAGATAAAATAGTAGTGACCCCGAAAATGTGGTGCCTCATTATTTTCGTCTACAAATAACCTTACCTTATTCTAGTACTTAATTGATGAGTTGATAGGACTGTATTTTCCATCTACATAACGACCATTTTTACATTAAACACAATAACGAATGAGATTTGCTTTACACATTCTATTCCTATATTGTGTTTACCAGTTATAATTTCTTTTTTGGTCAATATAAGTGATTTATAACATGGACTTACTATTTTGTTCAGTTTTTACAATATTTCAGAATCAAAACTAAATTGATTTGTCACAAGCAATTATAAATTGTGATTATCTAAACCGAAGCTTTGCACAGGAAAGAAGAAGTAAACCGAACCAAAAGTCAAGAAGCCAGTGGAATGAAATAATGAATGCTTTCGGTGACAACCATATACGACACCGTATTTATAAATTCCTCCGACACGACATCGTTTTACGGTCGGTCAGATGGAGAGAGAAATGATCGCGACATTGTAACATTTAGAGACATCTGTAGCAAATTTCCTGAGCACAAAGTCCTCAAAACGATCTTCTCTTGCTAGTCGAGTCTTTTTTCGGGACGAAAATTTTGGGGACGAAACTTTTCTCTTCCCTGTTCTTTGGTTGATCAAAATCGCAAAACTTTTTTTCAAAGGTTGAGTAAATCTGCGTGATTCAGGGATGGCGGCTGCTTTGTCAAGCAGGTTTCTCAAGGAAATCGCTAGCCTCCAGACTGTTCGTTATGGTAGAGTGGTTAGATCCTCTTCGAACTCCTTGTTCGATGATATATTTGATGTGCTCAATCAATTTTTCTTTCCCCCCATCTTCAATCACTTTAAATGCGTCTTATAGCATTTGGGTTCGGTTAATATTGAATTGAGTACGCGAGCTTCTCGTCAACAAGAATATGAATTTGATGTTCTTGTGTTGCCTGTTTTAATTTTGAATTCAGTGAAATCGAATTGGTTTTCAATAGAAACATTGTTTGGTAATTGATAATCATGTGGTTTCTGTTTGCAGGCTTCTGCATCAGTCTATCAAAATGGGATGAGGTGGTATTCTTCTACAGTGCCCAGTGATTCAGACACACATGATGATTTCAAGCTTACACACAAAGTCACTTCCTCTTCTACGGACTCACTCAAGGGTGTCGTTGAGAATGTAACTCACTGCTTTCTTATCTGATTTGAAGTTGATGTTTTTTTTTTGTTTAGCCATTTATTTATCTGATCAAGCTTTTGCTAATTCTTGTTTATCTCTTGTTTGTGTAGGATGTGAAGGAAAACCCTGTTATGATCTACATGAAAGGTGTCCCTGAATCTCCTCAGTGTGGGTTTAGCTCACTAGCCGTGAGAGTTTTGCAACACTATAGTAAGTTTTGGTTTATCCTTTGTGATTTTTTCTTCTATACTATTGGCGTTGGGCTCTTCTTTAAACTATTTTTAGAATCTAATATGTTCTGTTTCTGATGATGCTATCATGTGCCTCTTCAGATGTTCCTATCAGTGCTAGAAACATTTTAGAAGACCAAGAGCTGAAAAACGCTGTGAAATCCTTCAGGTAGTGTGTTGGCACTTTGGAAGTTTCATACACAGAGCTGTTCAAACTCATTCTCAAAGTTTTACTCATGAAACTTGGAGGATAAACTTTTCTTGATTGTCAAAGTTCTTTACCGGTCATTTATTAATTCTTTCCACTATGATATGATCTAAACGCTCCTTGGACCAATTTTTTCGTTTTAAAAGTCCTAATTTGATTCGTGAGTCTTTCTTGTGTGCAGCCATTGGCCTACGTTTCCACAGATCTTCATCAAGGGAGAGTTCATTGGCGGCTCAGACATCATTCTTAACATGCACAAGGTTAGTTTCACCACGAGGAGATTCATTTTGTTTTCCACTTTTATCTTATATTGGCTTGATGATCTCAAGTCCCTTTTACAACAACAGGAAGGTGAATTGGAGGCGAAGCTTAAAGACGTCTCCGGAAACCAAAAGTCTCAATGAACTTCGAAAGATGGATCGAGGCCAAAGTTATGCTGACTGGTGGATGAAGATGTCATTATGTATTTTTGGTTCTTTTTTTTTGTATAAGAATGTCTTTTGATGTACGGCAATAATGTTTCAGAAACTTAAAATATTTGGATTTGGGTATGAAGAAAACTTAGGAAATCAAGAGGGGAAAAAAAGCACGAAGAAGTCTTTTTTTAATCTATTAATCATAAAATCACGAATGGAAGAGCAGAAAAGCAAAAATAAATCAAAACAAGAAAATACCGAGCCAAGACTTGATGCTTCTACACCATTGTAATATAGCTATAGACAGATGCTTGCAGAGTTTAACGGGATCGAGACCAAGACTTGATGCGAGCCAGTGAGTAACCTCATCCATTTATTTAGGAACCGTATAGTGACCAAGCCTACGCACCACAAGTTATTTTTTTTTTCTTCTATGATATGAGGGCTTATAGCTTGTTAGGTTTTGTTTTGGTTTCACTCGCTGGTCAATTATTTAAAGAAAAAATACTACTCTTTTAATTTCTGCTTGGTTTTTAATTGTAAACAAATATTGATGTAAGAACAAAAGACATATAAATAAATAAGAAACGGCAAAAGGTGAATATATAGTAAGCAATAAGCAAGAATGATTCGATTTAGGAATATTACCAAAACAAAAAAACGGTCGTAAGATTTTTTGGCATTTGGAAACTCGGATACCGAGTGTTGGTCTAAAAGGATCAAAAACGTTTTCAACCGTGTTTTGACAGCAGATTTTTTTATTCCAATCATAAAAATCAAATATATGAAAATGAGTGAAAAAAAAAACAAGACTCGCGGTAAGGGAGACGCCGGAATCAGTGGTGGTGCTCATCTTCATCACCGTGTCCATCCGGCGGCCCACCAGGGCCAACCACTTCCAGCTGCAAACAAACATTTTAGCCAAATTCAATATTCAGAACGGAAAGCTCAACGAGTTCTTTGCTTTGTTCTATCACACAAGCCTTTATCATTTGCTAATCCTTCGTGGACCCTATGATTATAAGATGAGTCTCGGTTGATTTATATACCATTAAGAGCATCTGATTCGGGATAAACATTACCTCAAAGTACTGAGTGCAGACTGGGCATTCAAATGACTTTCCTTTTTCCAACCAGAACCACACAACATCGTGCTCGTCCTCTGCAATTTTCAGGAGAATATAGATCATATAAATCATTGGTAGATAATATGTGTATTGGATTGTTTGTTACCTGTATGACATATATTCATTGACGACAACAACTACTGATAAAAATCGTTTCATTATATTTATACTGAAGTTTGAAGAAGAGATGAACATACCGCCTTCACCACCAGGACATCCCACAATTCGCTTGTCATAGTAGGACTTCACAATAGCAGGAGCTTCCTACGGTAAATACAATTGTTAAATGAATATGTTATATATTAGATGACAAAATTGTTATCAAATGGTAGCCAAAACAAAATAGTGTCCACTCAAGATATAAAATGACAAGGGAAAATGGAAAAGATCAATTGTCACGATTAAGTTATGTAATATGCAAAATTCACCAAATATACTCCTACAGGATTTTGGTAATTTGGAAAAGATTACTTGAAAATGTTAAGAATTCAATTTTCATGACCTAAATATATACTTTCACGTGTTGTATGGGACATCTGAAAATGTTCGTCATCATCGTGAACATGATCATCACAGGCAGTGGAGCATGGTAAACTAAGCTTAGAGACTTGGTGTAATCACCAAACTAATGCTTCATATTCAAGCTATTACTTGACTTCATTCACGGAACTAATACTAAGTATATTTTTCACAAAAATTCTTGAAGATGTGAAGCAACGTTATGTGAAGAGAGTCTGACGCGCAGACAATATTCAAGTATATGTTACAGAGCAGTCCTGTGTGACAGAATATTATGGACCAAAGAAAAGGGTGCACGTTGATCCACAAACCAGCTGGACTCAGTTCAATTTTGATAAAGCGGATAAGTCTCGGTTTATTCTGGTTCGTCTGATGTCACTAAAACAGCTAAATTGGTCTATACTATAGAGTCATTCATAATACTCGAGTTAAGTGAAGTCTCCTTGGTTTGTTTGGTGAGGTTTGTTTCAGTTATACCCCGAGTTCTGGTGATGAACATATAATCTATATCATGCCTAGAAACATTGATGAGGTATAGATTATGCAGTGAAAATAAGGTTAAAATAATCAAAGCGAGAGTCACGACATATCTCTGGTTATAGAAACTAAACTAACCTTTGTTCCAAAAGGACCTTCAGGGAAGTCAATGTCAAGCAGCTTCCTCCCCTATCCCAAGAAAACAATGAAAAAATTCAAAATTAGTTCGAGTGTATTATCGAGCAGATGAATATATATTCAGTTGTTATGCAAAAGATTATCTAGGAGTGACAATCATGTTACAGTGTGAATTATACTAAGATCTTAAAATGCCTAAGAAGAGAATATAAGCAATTACCTCCAATTCAGCTTCAAGCTCCTCCCTCTCATGTCCAGTTGCAATGGGCATTATTACATCCTCCACTTTCTTCTTCGCAGGGGTCTCTACTGCAAAATAGAGGATAAAACAGTCATTCATCTGTTGCCAAGCTCCGATGGAGAAGAGAACAAAACAAAATTGCAGAGAAGTAAGAGTAATTTGAGTAGACAGAATTATTAGACTAACAGAGACATGAGCATTAAACTAATCTACTTTGTTCCTTTTTGGCAACGCATTTCCAATCCCAGAGACCAATACATATTTACAAATAGATCCTCTCAATCTATCCAAAGAAAGAAAACATCGAAAGTAAGATTATACAGCGCGAATTGAATCTAAAGCCGAGATCTGAAACAATTCACCTGATTCGGAACTGAAATGGCGAGGGATAACAAAAGAAGAAGCGGAAATGGCTGATCGATTGGCAGCGAGATAGAAGCAAATGGGCCTCGCGGTGGCGGCTATGGATCGAGGAGGCGAAGCAGCGACGACATCGGCGGCTAGGGTTTTAAGATGAGAGGAGACGATTCTTCTCCACATAGTGACGACGACTCGAAAGGCTCCTTCGACTAAAGATTGTTTGTGTCGTGAAATCAGGTCACACTTCGAAGGATTAGCGAAACCCCA
Source organism: Pugionium dolabratum (assembly GCA_018901945.1). NCBI lineage: Eukaryota > Viridiplantae > Streptophyta > Magnoliopsida > Brassicales > Brassicaceae > Pugionium > Pugionium dolabratum. The sequence continues at coordinate 281,172 of JAEVFF010000146.1, forward strand.
GACAATTCTTTTTAATTTATTTCAAATCTCTTCACCGAGATGTCCTTCTTTAGTGGCCTTTTGAGAGAATTAATTAGAGACTCTGATTTGGAATTAGTCATTCACTCTTACTTACTCGTACGTGCGAAACTACACAGTATGCACGTGTCAATTAATTTTGAGATGCTTTTCTCGACACTGATTCAGTAGTGTAGTATTATAAGTTAGTTGCCATCCTTGTCGCTGGTCGTAATCGCTGACGTTACGCAATCAAACATGTCTATTCACAAGAATGCTCAACGGTTGCAACGTAACTATTTGAGTTGGTGCGTGGGAAGTCACATACCCTTTGAATAATTATGGCCAGATGATACGATCATTTATATAGGTTTGGAGCGGTTTACAAGATGTATTTATCCACTTCACGTAGAATTTAAATCATTAATATATGATGTCTTATTTCGGTTTTGATGACTAGTCTTCCGTTCGAGATAGACGGTACTGATTTGCTAATGAAATGTTCTTTTTTGTTACAGGTAATGTTAGCATCACTACAAGAAAACAACCGTTTTGCGACCACGGAAGTGGTCGCAAAGTAGTCGCAAAACTGTATTTTGCGACTACTTTGCGACTACCTGATGTGGTCGCAAAATAATAGTCGCAAAAAAAATTAGTCGCAAATCAGTCGCAATTTTGCGACTGATTTGCGACCACGGTCATAGTGGGTATTTTGCGACTAATTTGCGACCACAACCGTGGTCGCTTTTTTGCGACTAATTTGCCACTGAATTTCCGTAACAAATATTGCTACTGTTTTGCGACTACTGTTGTGGTTGGTAAATTTGTAGTCGCAAAACAGTTGCAAATTTTTGTGACTGATTTGCGACAACGGTGGAACCGCAGTTGCAAATCAGTCACTGTTTTTTGTGACTGTTTTGCGACTGCAGGTGAACCGTAGTCGCAAATCAGTCACAAAAAACAGTGACTGTTTTGCGACTACAGGAGAAACGCAGTTGCAAAACAGTCACAAATATTTGTGACTGTTTTGCGACTACAGGAGAAACGCAGTCGCAAAACAGTCACAAATATTTGTGACTGTTTTGCGACTACATGTGAAACGTAGTCGCAAATCAGTCACAAAAATGTGTGACTGTTTTGCGACTACAGGTGAACCGTAGTCGCAAATCAGTCACAAAAATTTGTGACTGATTTGCGACTACACCGTAATTAGATTTTAAAAAAAAATATTAATATATTTTTTATTTTTATTATTGAAATAATATATTAATAATTTAAAAATATAATATTAATAAAATAATATTAAAAATATAATATTAATAATTTTAAATATATATATATATATATTTTACTACTAAAATAATTTCGTATATTAGTGAAATATAATATTAATATTTTTTAAATTATTTTAAAAAAATGTAAAATAATATTTAAAAATTAAAATTTCAATAATAATTTAGAAAATTAATTTGAATAATAAAAATAATTATTTGAAATTAGAAATATTAATAAAATAATTTAGATTAACTATTAATATAATTGGTTTAAAATATTATTATAATATTTATTAGAATATTTATTAATTTTTATTAATAAATTAAAAAATTTATAATAATAAATGAAAAAAATATGTAAAATAAATATTGAATTAAAAAATATACAAATTTAAAATTTAACATTTATTATACAAAATTTTTAAATACATAAAAACAAATTCTAATTGTCCGGTGGCGGAAATTGGAAATCTGATGGCGAAAATGGGGTGGTTGGCGGAGCCGTCGATGGTTCCCCTGTACAATCGTTATCCCGCAATAAGGAGGCGAATGCGGGATCCGTCCGTTGGATATATCCGAGGAGCATCTCCAAGCTCGAGATCTTCTTCTGGTTTTCTCTGTTCAGCTCTTCAATCTTCTCATATTTTTCCTTTATCTCCGCGTTTTGTGCTTTAATCAACGCGTTTTGTTCTTGAAGAATAACGTACTCGGGTGAATGGGTTTGTACCCCACTACTTCTACCCGTAGACTGTACGCGGTTGAGGCTACCGAGTCCATAAAGACGGCCTCGTTCATCAGGAACAGATGACTATAAAATTACGAAAACGTAAATTATATAATAAAAGTAATTATTTTGTAATTAGGAAAATATGTAAAAAGGAAAAAGTTTGAAAATTTTTTTTTACCTGTAAGAAGATCTCATTCTTCTGTGCTTGAGTCAGCTCAATTGGACGGGAGGTTCCATCGGATGTTTCTGTTGGATCGACCTCCACGATCGCCATCTTCTCTTGGATGTTTCGTTCGTATGTTTCACAGATTTGTTTTGCTTTCAAATCTACATACGAACCATCCGGTCTTGTGTGAGTCTTTATAAAGACCTCACCTATTGAGACTGGTCGTCCCAAATTATGTTCCTTCACAGATATTAAAATATTAATTAATTATGAGAAAACATAATAATATGAAAAAAAAAATTTTACTTACCATTTCCTGCTGGACCTGAATGTAGGATTTTTGGCCCGATAAATGTTTATGCGGGCCAAGACCGTCCCGAGCGGAGTTGCGGTTATGAGAGGATTTTGTACTCCTCTCGGTAGATGTTTCGGTTGCCCAATGTGCAGTCATAATACTGTACAAACTTGGGGAAATCCATCTGGGACGTTTTCCGGTTGTATGAACCGTGCTCACCATCCCTTTCATCCGCCTTACGCAGACGGCCTCGAACTCTTTTCGTACCACCGAGGTGATCAAAGGATCCCAGGTGTACGATTGCTTGAAATTAAGTTAAAAAATATTAGTATATATTTTTTATATTTTATTAAAAATTTACACAATATAAAAAAAATACTTACCGCAAATTCTATAAAATATTTCTCCTGCCTCTCAGGAGGTACGACGGTCCAACTGTAGTACGGACCGTCAAACTTATTTTTCAAAATTTTTGCGATTTGACGAGTAATAGACCCGTTATCGCGGTCAAACCTAATATTTATTACAAAAATTTAAAATTATATTAATATAATTTAAATTTTAATAAATATTTATTAAAAAATTAGCTTGTAATAAACATACTTACCAAGTTGTATTCGGAGCCGCATCTGGAGAAAGCACAGTCAAATACTGTTCGCGACCCGGAGTTTGTAACAAACTATCAAGAGTGATAGTTTGTTCATCCGTTCCCGTTTCGCAATCGGGAATTTGTTCGTCCTCGTGTTCATCCGATTCCTGAAACCGTGGAGGTGTTTGGGTTTCAGGAACGGCATGAGGAACAAAGTTGTATTGCGGCGGGAGCCGCGATGCCGCTCTATTAGCGGATGGTGATGGGTTCGAGGAGGCCGAAGAGGTTCCTCGGCCGGAAGACGATCCGAAAGATCGTCTTCCACGACCTCTCAACGACCTACCACCACTTGCCATTTCTAGAAATTTTGTTTTGTTAAAGTGTTTAGGAAGTGTTTTGAGAGAGTTTTGTAATGTAGTTTTGAGAGATTTGTGAAAAATGAGGGAAAACCATCGGGTATTTATAGATTTTTTTGCGACCACGGATGTGGTCGCAAATCAGTGGCAAAATACCCGTGGTCGCAAATCAGTCGCAAATTTGCGACTGATTTGCGACTACCAATTAATTTGGTGGGAACCGAAAACGTTCAAACTCCCTCCGAATTAATTCGTGGTCGCAAATCAGTCGCAAATTTGCGACTGATTTGCGACTACCGGTACATTTATCGAAACTGTTACTGTGGTCGCAAATCAGTCGCAAATTTGCGACTGATTTGCGACCACGAATTAATTCGGAGGGAGTTTGAACGTTTTCGGTTCCCACCAAATTATTTGGTAGTCGCAAATCAGTCGCAAATTTGCGACTGATTTGCGACCACAATTACATTCATCGAATGTGTAAATGTAGTCGCATATCAGTCGCAAATTTGCGACTGATTTGCGACTAACAGTTATTTTTGGGAGTTTGAAAGTTTTCGATTTTGTCACAGTCCCACCAAACTAAATGTAGTCGCAAATCAGTCGCATATTTGCGACTGATATGCGACTACATAAGCATTTCCGACTGATTTGCGACTGCACATCAAATGTATAGAGTGTAGTCGCAAATCAGTCGCAAATTTGCCACCACTTTGCGACTACATTTAATTTTTGTGACTGAAATGCGACCACATTGCCAATGCAGTTGCAAAGTGGTGGCAAATCAGTCGCAAATAATACCCTAAACCCTAAATTTTGAGATTTTGAGGAATGCATATAATTCTATAAGATTGAGTCATTGATTATAAGTTATAAAAAATTCAATTACTATGAAAACAATAACATTTCCCAAATTTTCAAATAACTTACCTAAATCCTTAACAAATTTACTTAACCTTATACTTCTTATATACATTCTATATGTTATCTAAATATGAAATCATTAAAAATATGGTTTTCAATATATGTTATCAGTTCTAATGGTTAGTAGTCTTATAGAATAGAAATACAAGTTTTAAATGTGGAAAATACTTAGGGAAAATGTGAATTAACCATATGTGGTGGCAAATCAGTCGCTAATTAGCGACTGATTTGCGACTGCGCATCAAAAATTTTGAATGTAGTCGCAAATCGGTCGCTAATTAGCGACTGATTTGCGACTACATTTAATTTTTGTGACTGAAATGCGACCACATTGCCAATGCAGTTGCAAAGTGGTGGCAAATCAGTCGCAAATAATACCCTAAACCCTAAATTTTGAGATTTTGAGGAATGCATATAATTCTATAAGATTGAGTTATTGATTATAAGTTATAAAAAATTCAATTACTATGAAAACAATAACATTTCCCAAATTTTCAAATAACTTACCTAAATCCTTAACAAATTTACTTAACCTTATACTTCTTATATACATTCTATATGTTATCTAAATATGAAATCATTAAAAATATGGTTTTCAATATATGTTATCACTTCTAATGGTTAGTAGTCTTATAGAATAGAAATACAAGTTTTAAATGTGGAAAATACTTAGGGAAAATGTGAATTAACCATATGTGGTGGCAAATCAGTCGCTAATTAGCGACTGATTTGCGACTGCGCATCAAAAATTTTGAATGTAGTCGCAAATCGGTCGCTAATTAGCGACTGATTTGCGACTACATTAAATTTTTGTGACTGAAATGCGACCACATTGCCAATGCAGTTGCAAAGTGGTGGCAAATCAGTCTCAATTACTTAAAAAATCTATATATATATGGATATTGGTAATACATTAAATTATATGAAAATCATATGTACAAAATACCTAGCATAACAATATTTATTACATTTCTTCGTTCTCATCATCATCTGAAGATGAAATATTACATTGAAATTCATCTTCTAGTTCCGCATCTCCGACATCGAAATCAATTTCTTCAGTATGGTTAACTGTATCGACCAACCGATCTACCTCTATCTCTTGAACATGCATTACGTCTTCATCATTTTCTTGTTGCAAAAGGCCAATCTCGTCTTTGTTTTTGTATTTCCCCAAAATGTTAGATCTTGGATTAACTTTCAAAACATTGAGCCATGTTTGTTTTGATGATGATTTCGTGTGTGGATAGGGAATATAACAAACTTGATCCGCTTGAGATGCTGATACATCGTACGTTTTGAAATATAAATTAGTTATAAATTTGTAAGAAAAAATATATATTAAATTATTACCGAATACGTACGTACCGAGAATAAATGGTTCGTATTTGTAGTATTTCCCTGATGATAACACATCAACGACACCATTTTCCGACTTCCGAGTACCTCTCGAGGGTGTAGGATCGTACCATTCACATTTAAAAAGCGTGATCTTCAAATTTAGGAGTCCGACATACTCAAGTTGAATGATATCTGTTAAAATACCGTAGAAATCAGCTTCATCAGATGCATCTGAGTAATTGTCCCCCTTCACACAAATACCGTAGTTACATGTCTTTCTTCTATGTCCATGTTTCTTCGTGTGGAACATATAACCTCTTGTAAAATACATCGGCCAAGTGGATGCTTTATTCATCGGACCTTGAACTAATTCTTGAGCCCATATAGGAAAGGCACGTGAATCTGTGGAACTGCATGAATTGACCTTTAATCATATATCAAAAATTAAACTTAATTAGTATTTCCAAATTAATAAATAAAATATAATATATATATATGTCAAATAATTAATTAAACATACATAATCTCTAACCCATATGTGGAACTCTTCCTCTCTTTTAGATGAAATGTCATCTTCCGAAAGATATGGATACGTACATCGAATATGATCTTCAAACATGCTAGAACAGTAAATATTGAAAATTAATATATATTTCTTAATACAATGAACTGAAATGTAATAAATACAATTAATTGTTTTCATATACCCTCTCTAGTGGCCGAAAATATTCACAATTCCGTAATACATATGCATGTGCATATTTATATTCTTTTTCGGAGAGCCATATTTCTTTACATTTACCACTTGGACGACCCATGTGCGTAAATATATCCGGTACTCCGGGATCTGGATATACAGGCACGTCACCTTCATCGAATCTTGTAGACCTGTACATATATATATATATGCATGGTTTATATATATTATATATATTACTTATATATTATATAATAAAATAATTAATTCATAAACGTCATAATTAACATGGTTACCTGTTTTTCGTGCGAATGTGTTCAGCAAAGTAATGTTCTGAGAAGTAAGATATCTCATCATTCACATATGATTCAACAATCGACCCTGCAGCATAACGTTTGTTCTTCGCCTTGCTCTTAAGTTTTTTAAAAAACCTTTCAAATGGATACATCCACCTATATTGCACAGGTCCACCAAGTTCAGCTTCGTATGGTAGATGTACAGGAAGATGCTCCATGACGTCGAAAAATGAAGGCGGAAAGATCTTTTCCAAATTGCACAAAATTATGACTATATTTTCCTTCAGAATTTGGACACGGTTTTTTTGTAATGATCTGGAGCATAAATCACGGAAAAATCCTCCAATCCCTATATATATATATATTATTATTACCATCGAGAATGAATTAGTTCAGGCAATTATTATTAATTTACGTACGTATTTCCAATTAAAAATATAGTTATTACTATATTTACCTGATAATGCTAGATGAACGTTCCGTGGTAAAAGTTCTGCAAATATGAAAGGGAGAAGTCTTTCCATAAAAACATGGCAGTCATGGCTTTTCATGCCCGAAAACTTTAGTCCATCCATATCCACACAATTTGCTAAATCTGCCGCATAGCCGTCCGGAAATTTGACATCATTTTTTATACATTCCAATAACCGTTCTTTCGCTTTTTGGGTCAATCGAAATATAGGGAATGGAGCATTACCCCGACCATCCACGTGCAACTCTTTTCGAGAGCAAAACTTCGCAATATCCAACCTTGACTTCACTGTATCTTTTGATTTCTCTTTTACATTCATAATAGTATTAATGATGTTATCGAAGAAATTCTTCTCTATATGCATCACATCAAGATTATGTCGAAGGTTAAGATCTGTCCAGTACGGCAACTCCCAAAATATACTTTCTTTGTGCCAATTATGCCAGCTGCCATAACCTTCTTCTTTACTTTCATGACCGTTTCCGCCGCACTCAGATGTTCTTAAAGGATTGAGAGTTTTTATTCGCTCGTACAAAACTTGTTCACCTGTCAATGATTGTGGAGGACAGTCATTCAAAGCGTGCTTCCCTTTTAAAAAATTTGTTTTATTTTTCCGTAACCGGTGACCATTAGGAAGAAACCTTCGATGACAATCAAACCAACACGTCTTTCTCCCATTTGGTAATTTAAATGCCTTCGTATCATCCATACAAATTGGACAGGCCAGCCTTCCATGCGTTGTCCATCCTGATAACATTCCATAAGCGGGAAAGTCGCTTATCGTCCAAAGTAACACAGCTTTTAGATTGAAATTTTGGTTGAGCGATACATCGTATGCATCAACTCCGATAGACCATAATTCTTTCAACTCATCAATCAAAGGTCGTAGGAATATGTCCAGACTAGCACGCGGATGATTTGGCCCCGAATTAAAAATAGTTAGAAACAAATACTCTTTCTTCATACACATCTCCGGTGGCAAATTATATGGAGTGATAATCACCGGCCATAATGAATGATTACGAGACATCCCAAATGGGTTGAAACCATCAGTACATAAGCCAAGATAAACATTTCGAGATTCAGCAGCAAATCTAGGATGTAAATATTGAAAATTTTTCCACTCTGCAGCATCAGATGGATGACTCATTTCTCCGTCTTCTGCTTCATGCTCTGCGTGCCACCTCATTGCCTCTGCGGTTTTCTCGCTTTGATACATTCTTTTAAGTCTATCACCTATAGGTAAATACCACATACGACTGAAAGGTATTCTCGTCCTGCCCTCGCTTGGCTTATACCGGGGGGAATCGCAAAATTTGCATTTTTCCCATTTCTCATCTTCTTTCCAGAATATCATACAATTTTTAACACACACGCCAATTGTATAAAACGGGAGGCCTAAATTTCGCATCAATTTTTCGGTTTCATAATATGAACCCGTCGCCTGATTTTCGTCGGGTAAATATTCTGTAAATAGCTCCGCCCAAGAATCCATGCATTTTTCTGGTAAATTAAAATCAGATTTGATGTTCATAAACCTAGCAGCTAAAGATAATTGTGAGTGCCCTTCATGACAACCATCATACAATGGATTTTTTGCAGCTTCTAACATGTTGTAAAACTTTTCTGCTTCTTCATTAGGCTGTTCTTCTTCATAATTATAATTATAATTTTCTTCGTTCTGATTATAGTACTGCTGCTGATCATCAGTCGTTGTCTCACGAAATGCATCCGTCACCATTTTAACATATCTATTACCGGATATACCAACTGTTTCATCACTACTACAATCACGTCCCTGATTTCTTGGTACATCACCCCGACTAGTACTACTCGTCCCTAACTGAACATTCAGCTCTTCTCCATGTTTATACCAAATATAATAATTTGGCATAAACCCTCGACTATATAGATGACTCCATATTTTTCGTCCCGGAATAAATTTATCATTTTTGCAATTAATACAAGGACAGAAAAACTTACCTCCACTACTTTGAGCTATAGGTTGACTACTTGCAAAATTCATGAACTGCTCCATGCCTTGTGCAAATTCCGCCGAGATATTTCTTGTTTCATTATCTATTCTTCTGTACATCCAATCTCTCGAATTGTTATAATTTCCCCACATGTTTTACAAAATTTTTTACTTTTGCTTTTGCAAATGAGAGAATGGGATGGTGCATATATATACAACATTTTGCGACTACTTTGCGACTACTTTGCCACTGATTTGCCACTACTTTGCGACTACACCTATGTAGTCGCTTAAATGTCGTTATACCTAACCCGCACATGTTTTTTATGCTCGCACTTTGCCACCATTTTGTGACTGCAGAGCCACTACATACCGTAGTCGCAAATCGGTCGCTATTTTGCGACTAATTAGCGACTACCACGTGATTTTCCATAAGTAGTCGCTAATTAGTCGCTATTTGGCGACTGATTAGCGACTACCAGGATCAGTCTCAAAGCAGTCGCAAATCAGTCACTAATTCGTTGCATATTGCGACTGATTTGCGACCACAGGTATTGGTCACTTATTTGCGACCAATTTGCGACTACTTGGCCGTAGTCGCAAAATGGTCGCTAAACCACGGCAAATTTGGTCGCAATATTTGCGACCACATATGTAGTCGCAAATCGCAGTCGCAAATTCGCAGTTTTCTTGTAGTGCATGAAAGTTATCGTAAATTACTTAATAACATGGTTGCAGAGCAGTGGGAGTTTGTACTATGCTGTAAAGCTCAAATAACGCCCAAAGAACTAACACATACATGAATGATATATCCACAATGACGTTAATTTAGTAACCCATTGTTGCTTTTGGTGTGGTTATAGACCTTAATGTTAATTAGTCTTGTGTATGTGTTGATAAAGTAAGGTGTATTTCTTGTTTTGCAGTTTCCTGTTGGAAGATGCGCGCATAGACTGTTGATAGGTAGATCAATTGCTCACCGACGCGTTGTCACAAGCGCAGCGGTTTACGCAACAGCCATCTTGGAGTATCTAATCGCATAATAAGTCTTAATTGGAGCTGTCTGGTCACGAGAGCAATGATCTGAAAGTGAAACATATTATAACACAAAGGCATTAGCAGCTAGCTATCCTCAGTGACCACGAGTTCAGTACTTCTCATCAAAGGAAATATTGCTGGTTCACAATGAATCTAAGACGATGTCTTTGCACCAACTCTTCCTATGGGGTTCGTTAATTATGGTGAAACAGCTTCAACATTTTTTCATCTTTGCATCAACTATTTCGTTGAAAGCTTGCCAACAAAGTTCTTGCACACAATTAAAAAGGAAACGACGATAGGTGTTACTATATATATGTTTGAAAGCTTTTACGAAACGTGATAGCTAAAAACCATGCGTCTTTGATCTTTCATCAACACCATGCACCATGCAACTGCTTTTGTCAACACTCATGAATAGGTTCCACAAATAATATTTATTCTCAAAACAATTCTACAAATTATGGCTACACATGGACTAGCAATTCTCAAAACAATTATTTTTAAAACAAATTATCAATAGTTCTTATTACAAAAAAAAATACCAAAATAGTTTTCTTATAAAATGACAATAAATAACATCATAGACTTTAAATTAAAATTAAAAAACTAAAACCTGATATTTATTTATTTTGTTAATTATTTAAGATAAAATATTCTGATATTTTTGAAATAAAAAATAACAAAACTTTTTTTGGATTCAAAATTTTAATAGTATTTAATGTTTTTCATATTAAAATCTAATTGGAGTATCACGGGAATTTTCTTGTATTCCCTTGAAAGCTCCTGTGGCCAATTCATCTCTAACTAGATAGCACATAAATTTTAAAATCTAAAACATTTTCATACACATAATTTGGTATAAGCATACTGTGTCTGTTGGGATCTGACATGAAATCAACAAATGACATATACGCAATTGATCTTCATTTTTTGATTTGACACAAAAACACCCCCTTACTGAATTTCACCACAATATTCTTTAATAACTCTCTCACACTTCACACGCTTGGATAAACCCTAGAAGGGATTAAACTCTGTAACTTTTTGTCGGGTAGGCCGATGACTTTTCTCCGACGATAATTTCTCTCTCGAATCGTAAGCGAATTCGGTGGTTCGTGTTTATTTTACGAGAAATGGGATTCGATTCTTACAAATGATATACTACTGTTGAATCTTATTGTGCTGTTTGCTTTTCAGGATCCTCAACTCAATTGGTTAAAGGAAGTAGTAATGTATTCGCTTTCGAGGATTCTGCCAAGGTAAAAAACCGTCGTATTTTATATTCTGGGTTCTGGGTTTTGTAATTTACACTGTTTTGAGGTGGACTATGTGTATGTGATGTAGGAAAATTGCAGTATATCGATCTCTTTGTTAACCTTTCTGTGGATTGTAAAGTGTTTTTCTTCTTCTTATTGTGTGGTTTAGGAGTCGAAGGTATAACCTTGCTCCCTCTTTGTTTGGTGCGGTAACTAAACTAGAAAAATCAAGTGGTGACGAAAGGGCCTTCAAATTACCTGGATTGATTTATAATAGATCGCAAGGCTTAATCAGACTTTATTCCGCAAGAGGAATTATCTGAACCAGTTGAGACATTTGTCACATTTCCTGCTTCTGCGGATGTAACAGAGGGAACGGAAGATGATTCCTTATTCGAGTCTGAGCTTGGTAGTGATGTAAATGCTTTTGAAGATGATCCTGAAATCAAAGTAGAGCATTCATATGAGGGAAAAAAAAGAAAGAAAAGAGTTTACTCTGAGCTGTTTGAAAACATTGTTTCCCGTAAATCAGTGAGTCATGTTCTTGAAATGTGGGTCAAACAGGGAAAAGATTTAAGTCAAGCAGAGGTTTCTGTTGCTATACACAATCTGCGTAAGAAAAGATCCTATGCTGAGTGTTTACAGGTAAATGTTCCTTCTTTTTCTACTCTTGCCACATAGTTTTATTGTATTGTACATCAACCCTCTTAACTTGTATGGCTTTGCTTTGGTCTTACAGCTGTGGGAGTGGTTGCAATCAAATACAAAGTTCGAGTTCACAGAGGCAAATTATGCTTCTCAGTTGGATTTGGTGGCAAAGGTACATAATTTACAAAAAGCTGAAAACTTTTTGAAGGATATTCCAGAACCTTTTAGGGGAGAAGTAGTTTACAGAACTCTGTTAGCAAATTGCGCACTTAAGCACCATGTGAAAAAAGCTGAAGACGTTTTTAACAAAATGAGAGAACTAAAGTTTCCAACAAGCGTATTTGCCTGCAACCAGCTGCTTCTTCTCTACGGTAAGCATGAGAGAAAGAAGATAGCTGATGTTTTGTTACTAATGGAGAGAGAAAACATCACGCCAACTCGTGATACCTATCAATTTTTAATCCATAGTAAAGGTTTAGCCGGGGACATAAATGGAATGGAGAAGATCGTGGAGAAAATGAAGGAAGAAGGTATTGAACTAGATCCACAAATACAATCTAGCCTGGCTAAGTACTACATAAGAGCTGAGCTTAAAGAGCGAGCGCAAGAAGTTATGAAGGAAATGGAAGGGGAAGGCTTGAAACAAACTCCATGGGTATGCCGTTCATTACTCCCCCTTTATGCAGAAATAGGAGACAAGGAAAATGTGAGAAGACTGAGTAGGTTTGTTGAACAAACATTGAGATATGATAATTGCATCTGTGCCATTAAAGCATGGGGAAAGCTGAAAGAAGTTGAAGAGGCAGAGGCGGTGTTTGACAAACTTGTGAAGAAATACAAAATTTTCCCAATGCTGCCGTATTTTGCTCTCATGGAGATATACACGGAGAACAAGATGCTAGTGAAAGGCAAATATCTGGTAAAACGAATGGCGAATGCAGGGATTAAGATTGGCCAGTCGACATGGCACGCACTTGTGAAGCTCTATATCAATGCCGGAGACGTTGGAAAAGCTGAATTGATATTGGACAGGGCGACAGAGGATAGTAAGACAAGATCTTTGTTCATTTCGTACATGGTGATTCTTGAGGAATATGCGAAAAGAGGCGATGTTCATAACGCAGAGAAGGTCTTCCTGAGGATGAAAATGGCTGGCTATGCGGCTCAGCTTATGCAGTATGAAACTGTTGTCTTGGCTTATCTCAATTCGAAAACTCCTGCTTATGGGATGCGTGAGAGATTGAAGGCAGACAATATATTCCCGAATAAGACTCTTGCTACGAAACTGGCTCAGGTTGATCCTTTTAAAGAGAGTCCAATGTCTGTTTTACTTGACTAGTTACCATAATCATCCTTTGTTTGAGGCTCAAATTAAACTTTGCTAAGGGTATTGTTCAATCTAGGTGGAGTAAGAAACAGAGAGTCGTTTATCGTCAAATTAAATTTCTCACTTTGAGTTTGTGTAATTTCATTTGGTTTTAGAAGTGACATACTATAAACTCTGCAGTAAAGCGATGGGAATTGGATTTAAAGAACCACAATGATTAGATGGATAAGTTTTGTCGTTAAAAAAGGTAGATTAGATTTTAGCATTGAACTTGACAAGCGGTTAGGTCGAGAAGCTAACCGAATCGAACCATTAAATTCGTAAAGAAATAAAACACGTAGAAACCGACAGATATCAGTGTGGGACCCACATTTGGGAGACGGTTTAAAAGCAAGAATTTGCGGTGAGCGTGGATCGAACACGCGACCTTCAGATCTTCAGTCTGACGCTCTCCCAACTGAGCTATCCCCGCTTTGTTGATATGGAAAGAATAGTTAACTATTAGAACGTCTAGATATTCTACTTTCGTTTGGTTAAAAAACACACGGCAAAGAAATCTCCGGTAGTCGAAGATGAAATCGTTCAAGGAAGAATTCACGTTGGGTTCGTGCCTGTTTCACGACCGATCATCCTTTCGATCTACTATTGTTTCTGGTTGATTCGAAAACGAAATAGTCAATTACCTTATCTCTTATTCGCAGATGAAAGGCTCGCGGAATCGCGGGAGATAATTGCTAAGTATCCTACTCGGGTTCCAGTAAGTCTCTGCAGTTCAGTTTTATCTACTTTAACTGCTTGTTTTCTGATATGTTCAACTATTGGGTGTTTCTGTTGAATGGATATTTTGCAGGTAATAGCTGAGAAGTATTGTAAAACCGATCTGCCTGCGATCGAGAAAAAGAAGTAAAATTCATCCTAAGTTGTACTTTCATCATCTCTTATTCATATCTTTGCGTGGGCTCATGACTTGTTTGATCTTGTCGTATCCCTGGACTCATGCCCAATTGCCCATGTTTAGGAGTTGAATTTCCGATTAATTTTCAAAGTGAGAACATTTATGAAAAGTTTCAATCTTTCTTGGGAAGTGATGATCTGAGCTGTCTTCCAATGTTAGGTTTCTGGTTCCACGAGATATGTCTGTTGGCCAATTCATCTACATCTTGAGTGCTAGGCTGCACTTGTCTCCGGGTAGAGCCTTATTTGTGTTTGTGAACAACACTCTGCCTCAGACAGGTGACTTTCTGCAAATGGGTTTTGCTTGTAGGCTTTCTAGGCATAGTTGTTTGATGTGTTCTGTTTTCCCTTGTCAATAAAACTCTCTGTGCAGCTGCTCTAATGGACTCGATATACGAATCTTACAAAGACGAAGATGGATTCGTTTACATGTGCTATAGCAGTGAGAAAACCTTCGGTTGAACCAAATGATGTTCACTACATAACAAAACACATACACTTGTTACTTGTAAGCTTATATGACTACTTGTTTATCCATAAACTTGGTTCATCTGTGCAAAATCTTTCTATCTCAGTTCCATCTTGTATTTCCTCTAAATGCTCTCTTTGTCATCATTGTTCATCGTGCTGAAAAAAGCATACGACCACGTAGGGGAAGAGCGTCACAAAGTGGCAATCCCCAATAGTGTTCTAGCTACATTTGGAGTTATCGTTAATAGATTCTGGTCCAGGCTGTGGGTTACAAGCATAAGAACTAAGATTTTGGCATTGTAAATTTGTAAGGTAAAAAATTAAGAGATTCTTGATGAAAAATTGAAAAATTGTGAACAAAAATCGGAAGAAGTATACACATGTATTTACACAAAAAAGAAGAAGGAAATGAAACAAGTGTATATACGTGTATTTCTTGTGTAAAAGATTCCGCGTGATAGTATATGCCAAGTGTTCTTTATATTTTCGAGTGTGACTTTTTCTGTTCTTTGCACCTTTTCGTTCTTCTTCTAACTACGTAACGGCTTCAAGAACTCCAGTCTTCTGCTAAGTTAATCATCTACCAGCTACCTTAAAGCTGTCACCTTTACTGGTTTGTTTGCTGCTAAGTGTTCATGGAAAACAAATGAAAGCTTTTTTTTTCTGACCAAAGGTATACTTTCATTACCATCAAAAGCCATCAGAACCAGAGGTGCTTCAAATGGCTTAGGGCAGAGAATTTTAGTTACAAATTTCAAATGTTTTCAAGGTTTTCAATGTCTTCACTGGTGGGGCTTTCTTTCGGTGGTCACGACCCAGCTGTTCAATTGTCCGTACATCCCCGTCAGCCACTCCTTCAATTTCAGGTTGCATGGACGGCGTTGGAAATGTGTGTGAAACCGGAATGGGCCATGTTTCAACAGGAAGGTCTAATTCCTCCAAAAGGCTTGTATGAGTGTAGACAAGGCTCATTTCATTACCGAGAATACTACATCTCGAGACACGGAGAATTTTTGTGTATCCAAGTCGAATAATCGCCAACCCTTCTGCCCAACTGGATATCCAACGAATATACACCGTTGTGTTTTCGTGTCAAACCTATCTCCTTTCCGATTTTGATTCTGAGCAAAGCATAAGGAACCAAAACCCCGTAGATGTCCGTAGCTCACTATTTGTTGTGAATTGTATGGAAATTTCCTTGAAGCACAGACGACGGTGTGCGATTGATTAGATATCAAGTGTTAGCGTTGAAAGTGTGGCTAACGGTGAAGAATTTGGTGACAATTGAAGGAGCAGATGACTTGATGCACAAACAATCAAATTGATCAGAACAAGATGTTATTTACACAAGGAGGCGTAACAATGTTGAAGTCTTTATGCACAAACAATCAAATTGAGCACACTAACACAAATGCATCCATGTGATCTAAAATCTGACAACTCGTTTGATTGTTTGGAAAGATGACTTGATGAAGTTGTTTTTAACAAGATATTCGCTCTCATCGTCCTTCCCTGAAACCACTGGCTTCTTCCTGATGCAGTCAATCCCCTTTTTCAAGATGAGTGATGGAGATGACGGAATCCTTCTGAAAGTTCTAGCACTCTCTGATCTCTTTACTACTTTCTCTGTGACATTCTTCTCTCGTGTGTTCTTCAAATCAAAACTCATTCTGCTTCTACGAATGCTTTCAGTTTTTGTTTCCACCTTGCTTGTGTTGTTCTTTGCCTCCTCAGCTTGCAATTCTTCTTCTTCTTCTTCAACCTTTCCAAGTTGAGGTAACTTGTTGTCCAGTTTCTCTATCATTTCATCAATCTCCTTGCTTCCTTCAGATTGAAGATCGTGTGGATCGTTTTTGCTGTTGTTCTCCAGTAAAATCTGTAGCCATTTCTCAACATTTCCTTTCCCTCTTTCTCTCTTGCTATCATCATCTTCTTCACTTTTGGGTTCCCTAATAACAGGGAATGCTCTGAAGCTTCTGCTGCCTCTCTTTCCTTCATCTTCATCTAGCTTTGCTTCAACTGGGCTCTTATCTTCTAATGCAACTAGAGACTTCTCAAACAAATCTGGATTCTTCTGTTCCTCTTCCACCTCCTCAATTTCCCCTTGCTTCTGAATTTCAATTTCCCCTTGCTTCTGAATTTCAACCTCAGGAGCTGGTGCTTTATGCTCTTCCTCGAAGTATACTCTTAATTCCTTAGCTAACGGTATTTCTTCACTTGTTCCTGGAAGATATAGAGACAACTTACTGTCTGTATCATCATCTTGATCATTCAGCAAAATTCTTGATCTTTTCCTTGCTTTCTCCAAATCAGGCCTCACTTGATTCTCCAGCTCCTCTCTTTCTTTAAACTTCTTGTGAAGCTCCCTCTCTGAACCATCACAAATCGCTTTTTGTGCCTCTAATCTAGCCATTAGCGCACTACTCGCAGCCTGGTTTAACCTCACTTGTTCCTTGTACACAACACTCCTAGAATACAACAAAGTTTAAAGAAGGCAATAAAGTTATATACAATCTCTTTCCCTAAAATAATCGCAAAAGCAGTAGTTTATTGCGAAAATGTCTTACTGGTGCATGGCATCCCGGATCATTTTCTCAAGTGTATTCCTGTACGAGCATTGAGCTTCAGCCAATCTCCTGCACTTTTCTGCTCTTCTTCTCCTCTTAATCAGCTCGCTCTCCAGCTCCTGAATGGTAAGCCGCTCTTCGTTGTTCTTTCTTGTCAAATCATTTGTTTCATCATCCAATTTTTTCATTTCGGCTCTCATATTCTGTGCTTCCTCTCGGTGTCTCAGGGAGTCCCTCGCAGCAGCAATGGCTTGATACGGGTTTTTCATTAAATCTGGAGTCTCATTCTCTTTGGTTGCACCACCGAGTCTCATCTTCCTTGCTGCAATTTATATAGCAGTAGTTATTTATCTATAACCAAGAAAAGCCGAGAGTTGTAGTTACTTACCAGGTGTTTGACGATTGTGATCAAGCGATCTCAAGACTAATGAAGGGTCGTAAGGATCTCTTCTAGAAACAACAACTGCAGCGGATGCAAGCCCAAACTTTTCCTTTGATTCGTAGAAGTGTTGCGGGAACTGGTGCGTTTCGACCGTTTGTGAACCGTTAAGTTCCTCGCTTTCACCTTCTTTGAACAAGAACGAAAACGCTCTCCTCCTGGTAAAAACCAAATTTTGCATTTTATAAAAATGTTTCATCAAGGAGATAGAAATATATACAAAGCTTATTTACTACACCTGAAATCAGAACTTGAAGCAGCGAAAATGGACAGGAACTGATTCACTGAAATGCCAACTTGAAGATCCCACCATGGTACTAGGAACTCAAGTTTGTCCTTCTTGTTCTTATGTGCCTGCCATTGCACTATCCTTAAGTTGCTTGGTACTGTTAAACCTCCTCCTACAACAATTCAGATGCAGAGGAAGCTTTAATAAATCAATCAGACAAGAAAGAGAAACTCAAAAACTAAAACAAATGGCAGATATTTGAGGATATTTATACTTGAGCAAGGGAACCAATGATCAAAACTCCAAGCAAGAGGAGAAGCTGAATCAGCGTGGAAATAAACAACATTCCCATATGGATCGATCCGAATAACAGCTGGATCAAACCCAGCATTTCTGCAGAAAAAATATATATTTTAAGCATCAGAAGTTGGCTCTAGTTTTAGTGTGTCAATTTCATTGTGTGATGAGAATAAGCCCTCACCCTAGATGATTAAGTTGTTTCCAAAGGAGACTGAGGAAAATCTTGGGTTTTGATGTTGGTCTTGCTTTCGGATCAAGTACTGGGAACATCTCATCTAGTTCTCTGCATCTTAAATTCTTCAGGACAAAAAACACAAACAAAAACTTGTTGTCATTACGGAGAAAAAACACTACTCCAATTCCACATCTCAGTTTTTGTAAGAAACAACTACTTTTTGTGAATCAAATTGAACAGAATTGAATTCTGGAAAAGAAAAGAATCACTAATTTCCACCCAAAAAAGCAATCTCGGTAAAATTACCTCTTGCTGCTGGAGAATGTACGGCATGAAGGTGAACGGAGGGCCATTACTATACGGAAAAGCATCAAAGTCGCGACAGATCTTTGCGTAAGCTCTCGGGTAGCCCTGAGCTTCCTCGATAACCATATCTTCCTCCGTTATACCATAATCGCCCGACATAATAACGCAGATAAGCTATTTCTCTCTCTAGATTTATTTGTTTTGACACCAAAGGAAAAAAGGGAGTCTTTGAGTTCTGTTTCAGGCAACAAGAAGATAAACTCATACAACGGTCTGATTTTCTGTGTGTTAACGACGACGGACCAGCCCCTTTCTTTTATTATTTCGATATTTTTAAATAAGGAGAAGAAATACTAAAAAAAGCCGTGCCACGTAAGAATGTAAACGGCGTGTGGGACTGTAACGGCTATATATGCCACGTCGGACCCACGCTCCTCTTCTTCCTCATCTTAATGGAGAAAGATACTGGTTTCTTGGCTCTATGACGTTGATTTCTCTTGTGAACAAGAAAGTTTTTAGTTTGTTACCTGCGGATCTTTTTGAATTTTAAAAATGTGGATTGAAAAGGAGTAGTGATTACAATTTACAACAATCTTTAGTGAATTTATTACAGGTGGATCTTTAGGCGTATTAAAATAAATTCGAATGTGACTTAATTTGTAGTTTTTTCTTTTGTCATGTGTGTTGGTCTTTTGGGCCAAATCGTATTTGAGCCACAAGTGATTTTGATATAGAGGGTCCATTAAGGATGTTAACTACTACTCATATATAAGGATTATGGCTGGCAAAATTTAATAATTGTTTACGTTGAATATTCTTTAGACATTAAAAGCTTTTAAGCTCTAACTGGGTTGTATTTACTGGGTCTTCTTCCTCTGGATTTCCTTGCAAGTTCCTAAACAGTGTTTTGTATTAGCCAGTGGCCATGTGAGACTGTGTTGTGTACCACTAATAAATTTGAAATAATTCGTCGATTTTAATGAACTTTTATTCGAGAATGCATAAACTGACTTTAAAAGTATCTATTGACTCCAAAAGAGCGATTTCAATTCTATATGTTCATAAATTCTCCACGTAAGATTAAAAAGTGATGTTAATTTCTATATGCATTTTGTTGTATACAAAATAAATTAAAATTTTTTTTTAAAAAAATAAATGTTTAAAAACTTAAAGTTCAAAATGATGGATTTTCTATGATAAAATAATAACATATATTGGAAATTAGAAAATATTTTAAGTAACATATGTATATGGTTTAATTTATTTTATTATTAATTGATTTTGAATTGAAAACTAACATAATTTAGCATGGTATCGAATTCGATTCAAATTGTTCAACTCTATAAATAATCAATTTGATCCAAAATAAGTATATCATTTTTTAATATATTATTAGATCATATATAAACGATTATATTTATTTTTAATTGATTTTGAATATAAACTAATCTACTTAACTAATTTTTTGGGTCTATAAAACAAAATTCTATGAAAATAGAAAGAATAAATCAAATTCGAAGTTTATTTTTAAACATTTTGTGAAGTAAATTTTTAATGAAATTCATATATTAAAAAAAAATAATGGAAACATTACATTTCCTACATATATATCATATATGAATCGGAATTACATCGAGTTTAAAATAAATTATCTTTTTAACTCAACATTCAAGAAACAAATAGTATACAGAGCTGTCTTTGTGAAGAAAATTATGCAAATTAACCATAATATTTTGTTGAATAATAATACTATAATATATATATATAGGAAAGATGTTCTAAAGGATGTTGATGATCAAGATTAAGGTTATATTAATTAACCAGTTCCTTCTTGTTTCATTCATCATCACGCGTCTATTCCTCTAGGCTGCAGCCCAAACCCAATCGCATCCGATCTTTTCATAATCCTCAACCTTTTGCATGAATCTATAAACATCCTGTTAATTAACACATCCAATATTAAATTAAATTTAGATTTTGATCTAAGTTTATAATGATGTAATCAAGCCAAAATCTTTTCAGTAAAAGAATAAAATCTTTGCCAAAATGTTTCAGGTTATATATGAACATACCCCCAAGGTACATCACCGGCGAGCATCCAATCTCCGTCCTTGTCCTCGTATATAGTAACGTATTCGCAGTTACCACCATCCTTCAAAGCTACTCCTGCACACACATATATATATATATATATTAATTATGCTGACTATATTTCAAAAAGTTTTAATTAATTGTACAAGAATCTCAAGATTCAGAACTGATTAACAAACATGAATATGGAGATGAACTGAAACCTCTAGTTGTTCTATAAGATATAGTTTTTAAATAATATGAAACCGTTTTGGAGATGAGCCAGCAAAATCATCAAAAGCTGAAACTCACAACCTCAGATTTCTACGACTAATATGTCCTTTTATAACACTTTTTTCACATAACGTATAAAACACGTTACTTCTTTGTCGGATTTCGTACATATTTCTCATGATATAATTACGGCTCTAAAATAAGAAAACAATTACTAACCGATGCCACGGAATCCAAAGAGCTTATCGAGAGCAAAGGCTAAATCATCGTAACCATGGCTCGAACCAAGATCCATTTTCCTCAAGTAAGGTACACCATCCATGCTCACTTTCACATACCCTAACCCTACTTTTGTCGTCGAAGCTTCCTTACAGCTGTTTTTCCTCCGGTAAGAGCAAACCGGTGGCCAACCAACAACCTGACTTTTAGCGGGTGGAGAGTGATTTTCCTTCTCAACATTGCCACCTGATGAAACGACGCCGCTTTCGCATTCGTCAGTACTATTGCTACCCGAAGACGTCATGATCATCTCTGTGAAACCTCTCTTCTTCTTCATCATTCTCTCCGCCACATCTCTCCCCGGAAGACCCAATCTCAGCTCCGTTATCTCAAGCTCGAGTCCATCTTTCTCCATTTCTTAAAAAAATTTTAATTACTATACGATATAGTTATGAAAAAATGAGACTTTCTTCTCACACACTTCTCTTATTCTGATAATGGCACCGCGTCGTGCTTTTTATATGTTGCTTCGTTGGTCCACACGATAAAAGCAATGAGAACTAATCAGAGCTCGACACGTGGAGTCATTTGATATCTGAAAGTCTTTCTTCTTCCTTATTTTCTGTTTGTGTGGAGAGACAAAGTAGGGGCAAAGACAGGTCAACTGAGGATGCGGTGGTCGGTCACATGAGAGACATAAGTTTTGTTGCTGTTTCTTCTTTCAGTCTTTCTCAAAATTAATAAAGATCGGCATTACAAGGTGGTTAAGGGAACAGATCCTACGGTTGTTAAATTTTCTGGAAATTTTTCTCTGACCGTTGGATTATATATTGGAATCCGAATCTCCTTCTCCTAACATCCCATGTGTCTTCCTTTTGTAAAGATTCTTGTTCTAACTAGTAAATCGCAACTATAGTATACTTTAAAATAAAATGAGTTTATGTTAAAACAAAAATTTGTCTACTTGGTCGCATTTCTAATGAGAGCATGGGGATATTAAATCAAATCCTACCATTTTGGGATATGTTCGTTATCTCTCTTTGCATCTTTTTTCGCTACTAACTAACGACATTTAGCTTCATAGTAAGATATTTAGCAATGATTTTGATTGGTCACCACGTTATTCTCACATGGAGAGTATATATACACCAAATATGCTTTGTAATGGATCGGTACAAAAAATGTTCGAGTTTACTAGTTTTGGATTATAGAAAAAGTAGTAACTAAAGAAAGTTGTATATGCATATCTTATCTGCAGCCTTCATGTGATATATGCATCTCCAAAATGTTAGTCTCGAACCAATGACTTCGAGCGGAGCAACTACTCTCGATTAGGTTCAAACTCAGCTAGCTACACCCGTATTGTTTGGGTTGTGTTATTAACCATCTCATCATTATACCAATACAATAGAAGAATGGGGTTTAGAGATGTAGGGACACGAGAACAGAAAAAGAGATCGACCGTGTGTATGCGCGTAAGTGTGTGTGGTTTCACTCTTGTCTACAAACTTTTGATCGATCGATGACAGCAACAAGTTGGGCCACGTGAAATTATATGAAATACAACCACATAAAGAGAAAGATGTATCAATATTCCCTTTAAGAAGAGCCACGTCAAAAGACACTAGCTAGTTTACTTTTAGTGTTTCCAATGGCCAACAAACGATATTTGTAGCCCCAAGTTTTTATATTAATAAATACCATTTTACAGGTTTTGAGTCGGAGCAGTGTCTCGTTTTTCATCATCAAATGCACAATAACCATCTTTAAAAAACTTATTATCAATAAATAAACATAATTTGAACCAAACAATCTCTTCCAAAATGTGTTTTTCACTATATATACGAGTCTTTGTTGGATCTATAGAACGTAGATTATATCTTTCCATACATACCACTTTAAACTCAAAGTCAGACCATTAACATCAATTCATATATGTCTAAATGGATAAGATCAAAAGGCTGTTAAACAATAGAAAGAAGAAGGAGAAAATGGAAGACGAATGTGTTTGCCAAGCTGGCACGTATGACACAGTTTTGTCATGTAAGGTGAATTATTAGATAAAAATCTCAAAAGAATATGTAAATGATTATAATATATTAGCTGAATTCTCCAAATGTTCCGAAGTGTTAATGCCAAAGAGAGCTGCATATGTAAGAGGAGCCATCGATGGTAATGAGAGTGGAGGAGAAAGAAACTCTGCGTCTTCAAAGGGATATAATGTTTATAAACGAGATTGCCTTGTTTTTCCTATTAGCAGCCTCTCATGGTCTTCTTTAAAAAAAAACAGAAAATTAAGAATCTAGAAGATTTTAAATAAATGCTTTCTATATTTAATTTGTATAGGGTATATTGATAATTTAGATATAAAAACTAGTTTTAATTTTAATACGTGTGTTAGTTTTAAAAATATATAAATTATATAAAAAAATATTAAATCAAATCTCTCATATATATTTCATGTGCTTGTACTCGAGTTTTTATCGGAAAACTTTTATTGTGATTGTGACCTGTCGCATGTTTGCTATACGTTAGGTATCCACGATTCTCTTGCTTATGTTTTCGATTAATTAATAAAATATAATCAGTCTCAACAGTCATAATTATGTTCCAAATCCCACATACATTCGAAATACGTATCTCTTGTTTATAGTTGACGACCAAATACAAATTAAATTACAAGCACGTTCCCACGTCGAAATATATTAAAAATTGTAGCTTTTTCCGAAGTTGTTTTTTAAATAAGAGCTACAAAATTTCTTACATCTGATTATTTTTTTTCGAAAATTTTAAAATCATAAATAAGTCTTCACGATTAGTATAAAACATTGGCCGACAAATGAGCAACATGCTATAAAAGGAAAGCACGAGTGTTTACCGGACGCAATATTCTCTATGATCGACCAATATATATTATTTATATCTGATGTACTATAGTCGTCGGTTACTAAATTAACCGAAAAAATATATGCACTGTTCCAATATTTCATGCGAATTAATATCTAACTAAACCATATTTAATAAATATAAAAAATTAGATTTATATCTATGCTCATGGAAAAAAATATTTGTAAATTATATAATATTGTTTATTAGTAAATATAAATTAAATATTTATATAATTTTAACTTTTATTGAAAATTATTTTTAATATTAATTTTTGTATATGTAAATTAAGAAAAGAAAAATATTTAGTTTTTACGAATTTAATAATATTTTTGATTAGTTTATTAAAATATATTGATTATCTAATTAAATTAATAATAATGATATATATTGTAATTATTATAATAATTTAAATTTATTTATATATTTATTTAAATTTATTATGATGATAATACATTAGCATGTTATTTCTCAAACACACTTAGAGGGAAGGGGTTCCTCCCCTGACTAGCCTACCACGATCTAGTTCTCCACTCTTTAAGCTAAAATTATTTTATTAAAATGTTTTAAAACATTTTAAAAAACTTTTATAAAGTATGAAGGGCTTGGCTCCATAAGTATTGATTAAATATCTCTTGATACAGTTTATAGGAGGAAATATGATCTAAAATACTCTTGATCTTTGTGAAATCCGATACGAAGAAATGCAGCTCCTGATTCGAAAAGTCTATCGAGCCATTCTTTTCTCGTGTAAACTAAAGAGAAAAAAACACACATCAAAGAGTTGTATACACAACAAAAGTTTCATGATAGTTTATAGATATTTAACCAAATTAGTGGCTTACTTACATCGCGGTTTACTAGGAGTTTCCCACCAGGTTTTAGACAGACTGAGCAATAGAAACACAGTCATCATTACGAAAAACAAGAGTTTATTAGCCATTATTTAGTTGTAAGATCATATATAAAGAAAACTGAAGAGAAGAGATGATTTATATAGACCATCTTCATAGTATTACAACATTATTATATTGTAATATTGATTATTGACCATGTCAAAACTAATATGGTCCTTACACTTCCCACTAAGACACGATACAAAGACTTACTATTTTCTTTTTTGGTCCTTGTTGACGTTTCGCCCCTTTAAGCACGTTGGAAGAAAAAATATATTTTTTTTGGTCAATTGAACCCAACTTTACTTCTATCAATGTAAAAAGATTTGTTTTCTCCTCCAAATTCCTCATAATCCCATTTTTCTTTTTATCAGTCACATCCTTAGATAATTCACATTCCACTTGATGTTGTCTAATCAGAAGTGGAAATATCAATTTTTTTCTCGTGGAAATTTCAATTTTTTTAATCATTTTGGTTGAAGTAAATCTTATAGATTTGTATAGCAGAAGAAAAGAACGAATAGCGTAAAAGTGGAATGCATATTATTCGTGATAATGACTGTAAAAAATTTCAACGGATGAGGGCGGAAAGTGAGGAAGACAAAACCCAAAACTAATATGTCTTCTATATTTATATTCCTTAAAACACTACCTTAATAATAAAATTAAAACGATAAATAATATTATGTTATGTGATTAATGTCACATCGAAACTTGTTAAGGATTTGTGTGTCGATTTTGGATTCTGAAAATTTTCTTTGCCACACTTATGAGCTTATAAAATTTTATCATAAGCCCAAATGATGGAAATATGTCACAAAATTTAATCATGTCAAATGGTGGCCATATGCCTGCATTGTTGTATTATCAATGGTTGGTGTTAGTCTTAATTACCAAAAATAATTGCAGACGAATTGCTTTCCTTGCACCACGACTGCACCGGGAACACAGTCCCTCCACCGGTTTCCTTGCTTTCATCTTCCTCTTCTAGTCCACCAAGAAACAGAAACACCATTGATCTTGACCCAAAATTCAGAAACAAATGCAGTAGAGTTAATATAATATTATAACTACGCAGGCTTGGCTCGATGATTCCTAAAAATCTAACAAAGCAGAGACAGAACAAATGAAGAATATTGCTGTTGGTGTCTATTGATGAATGATGATGCAGTTAGGTTGGACAGAACTGAGACGACGTGATAATTGTTGAAGTGGTCCACACGTGTATATTCTAGAACAATATTAATGATTAAGAGGGACATAACATTATATAGAGTGATCTTTGAAACAGTTTTCGACTGGAATACGCAGGAGAGCCACTTCTTAAATTTTTCATTCCGATTTCTTGATATTTAAAGCACAAAAGTTGACGTTAGTGTTTTGAATTCTAAATCAAATTCATTAATATGGCATTTCGCCATTTTATACGACAATCGATTGAATCACAAGATTGAAATTGTCCAATGTTTTTACTACAAATTTTTAAAAAACAGTGGACGATTCCAGTTTGCACCTCTCTAGTGTGCATAAATGGGCTACCTTATGAGCCCAAAGTCTGATTTTTCCAAATTTTGTATCTGTTATATATTTAAGGGTCTTTTCTTATGGCCCTCATTTCAGGCTTGCAATCAATATTTTTTCTTTATTGTCGTGAGTAATTCGAGCGAGTGATAATAGTTTTCACGGACATACAAATTCGTGGCCTATTTAACATCCATTTTAAACATTTAAATTTGAAAAACCGGAATTTCGAATTCCATATGCATAGGAGTTTATAGATCTTTCTTTACACACGTTTTGCCAATCTAGCCCTAAATTCCACTCGATACGACATTTGAGTCATCATAGAACACAGAGATTTCATGACATCAGAAGTTAGATCTTATTGAAATTGTGGAGATTTCCCTGTCATTAGCTCCAAGATTATTTTCTCTATTTCGGTTTCGCTAGAAAAGTGGATGGACATATCTCTAATATATTCAATATAAATACAAATATTTACATCACCATGAATTAACATATTAAAAGAAAGATTTATGGAGATTTATGGGTTGGTTTTTTTAAATGGAAGTTGTTACATATCTATATTATAATATTCGTTTGCATATCGTCGATATATGCGGTTGTTAAAATATTAAAAGATAAGATGAATTAACATATTAAAAGATAGATTTATGGAGATTTATGGGATAGTTTTTTCGTATACAAATTGTTACATATCTATACTAGTAATGTTCGTTTGCGTATCGTTGACATATAAGATTATTAAAATATTAAAAGAATCGATCCAATATACATACATATATTCAGATCATGATGAAATAAAATATTAAAAGTGTATTTGAAGCGGGTTTTTCAAACAAAAATTGTTATATATCTATATTGGTAGTGTTCTTTTATTTATGGTAAATATATACGATTGCAATTACGGTTAATGTTATGGTTGTGGTCGTGACTATGATTAATGTTACGGTTATAAACGGAATGTACTGCTAGCTTTTCTTGATGGGAGATCGACAATCATCATCGTGGCTCTCGTCAAGTGGAGCAATGAGACACTTTTTCCATCACTTATATTAAGTCTTCCACATGATGCATATTAAATTATTATAATACTATAAATATGCTTTATATATTTATCTGTCTTCTGTACTCTTTGAATCGGAAAATCTTTGTTAATATCTATTTTTTATGTTAATATCTCGTATGTGTGGTACAACGTGGTGACACTACAAGAAAACATTAACATTTCTGACGGCATTTCCGACGGAAAAAAAACCATCGGTCTTTTCCGACGATTTTACGACGGATATGCGACGAATACCCAAGGGAATTAAAACCGTCGGAGGTCCGTCGGTAATTTCCGACGTCGTAGAGATCATCGGTAAATCGATGGTGAAAACTGACGGTAACCCGTTGCGTTTCCGACGATATTCTAATCGTCGGGATATCCTCTTGAAATCGTCGGAATATTACCGACGGCTTCAGATACGTCGGTAATATTCCGACGAGTTCGTGACGGATTCTGTGTTTTATAGCCCGTCGGGAATCCGTCGGCAGAAGTCATCGGAAACCCATCGGAACTATCCGACCATTGTCGGATACAGTCGGCAATCCGTCGAAAATATACGTACCCTGTTAAAATTTTGTGTTTATCCATCGATGGTCGGACATCCGTCGGAAATCCGTCGGTTTATTTTGATAAGATTTATTCGAAATACGTGAATATCCGGTTGTGGTCGGTAACCGTCGGAATTCCGTCGGAAATAGAGAATATTCTGAAAAATAATCTTTTTACAGTTCGTAATTATCTGTTAATAATTCTTAATAATCTGTTAAAAATCATGATAATATCTATTTTTCAGTATAAATAAGCTATGATCTTTCAAAATTTTAACAGAACCAAAATTTTTTAAAAAATGTGTTCTTCGGGTTCTTTTGAGTATTTTCGATCGTGGATGGATAAACCTCGATATGATTCAACCACGGGGGAATTGACTGATGAATTTGCGCAAGGTGTTGAAGAGTTCATGACATTTGCATCAAAGAATAGCATGACATCGGAATACGGTAAAATGTATTGTCCGTGTATTAAATGTCGAAATCATAGATTAATCTCTATTAGAGAAGTACGTAATCATTTGTATAGGAATGGATTTATGCCGGGTTACAAAATTTGGTATTCACATGGAGAAACTGATGCAACGATGCAATATTATGGTAGTACTTCAAAAAGAATAGATAATACTAATGTTAGGGTAGAGGAACCGGCATCAGAAGTTGATATAAACGGAGGTATTGTTCAGATGGTGAATGATGCATTTCGTGAACAAAGAGAATCGTACATCGAAGATATTAGCAGAATAGAGGAACCTAATATGGAAGCCCGGAAATTTTTTTGATATGTTAGATGCATCCAAGCAGCCTTTGTATAAAGGATGTAGAGATGGATTATCGCCTTTATCTGCTGCAAGCAGGTTGATGACGATAAAGACGGATTTCAACTTGCCTGAAGATTGTGTGAATGCGATAGCTGATTTTGTTAGAGATATATTACCTGAAGATAATATTGCACCTCCTTCATATTACGAGGTTCAAAAACTTGTATCTGGTCTTGGATTGCCATATCAGATGATCGATGTATGTATTGACAATTGCATGATCTATTGGAGAAATGATGAAAACCGCATGAAGTGCCGATTTTGTCACAAACCTCGATTTCAAGAGACAAGCGGTAGAGTACCTATTCCGCATAAACGGATGTGGTATTTGCCATTAACAGAGAGGTTAAAGAGGTTATATCAATTTGAACACACAGCAAAACCTATGAGATGACATGCAGAACATAATTCGAATGGAGAAATTGTGCATCCTTCGGATGCAGAAGCATGGAAACATTTTCAACAGGTTTATCCTAGTTTTGCATATGAGCCTAGAAACGTATACCTCGGGTTATCTACAGATGGATTCAATCCTTTTGGGAAGCATGGGAGGCAATACTCGTTGTGGCCAGTTATCGTTACACCTTATAATTTGCCTCCTTCTTTGTGCATGAAACGAGAGTTTTTATTTCTAACAATTCTCGTCCCTGGCCCAGAGCATCCTAAGCGATCGCTTGATATTTTCTTGCAGCCACTAATTCATGAGTTAAAAATATTATGGAAAAATGGTGTCGAAGCATTCGATGTTTCCAACCAACAGAACTTCTTGATGCGAGCTGTACTTATGTGGACGATAAGTGATTTTCCAGCATATGGTATGTTATCAGGATGGTCGACGCATGGAAGATTAGCATGTCCATATTGTCAAGATAATACTGATGCGTTCCAACTGAAACACGGACGAAAGACTAGTTTGTTCGATTGTCATCGTCGATTTCTACCACAAGATCATCCATATCGCCGGAGCACGACATTGTTTAGGAAAAACAAAAAAAATTTTGAGATGGATGTATCCTTTTGAGAGATATATGTTCCACCTAAAGAAAAAAGTTAAAAATCTTGCGAGGGTTGAAGGTTCAATCGTCGCACAAAGTATTAATGAAGAAACATCTAACTATGCTAGCTACTATTTTCCATCGCAAGTGCAAACAAAAAATAGACGGCCTTCACGACATGATGATGGAGGAGAAAAACCAAACTATCCAGTGTATGTGCCAGAAATATTTGCACAAATTGGACGTTTAAGTGGAAAAGGGAAGATGCGACGCCTATCAGAGGAGGAACACAATCACTTGCATTTGTATATTTTGACAAATTGCGATGACGTTTTGGAATATGAAAGGTACATTCAATTTAATTTTGTTTTTAGTTATTATTATAATTTATTGTTAATTTATTTTTTTATAATTAACAGGATATACATGGAACAAATACGTGTTCATTATTCAGATTACAGCGAGAATGAGTTGGCCGAACTTAAAAAAAGCGAATTTGCAAAATGGTTGCATTTTTATGTTAGTGTTACCACAATTAATTACATAATTTTCAATAATAGTTTACTATATATCTATATATATATATTTATAATTTACTACATTCTATTATTTTGTAGGTTACTACAGGTCCTTCTAGGAGCATAACGTTTCCCACGTGGTTAGTTGAGTTGGTGAGTGGTCCTACATTTACTGCAAAATCTTATTCAATGTACTGCACTTGTGGTTATGCTTTTAAGAGTCATCGCGAAGGAAACTCACAAACAACTTGTAATTATGGTGTATCATCTCAATCGGAAGAAATTGTATACAATGGTATTCTTCGTGAAATATTAGAAATTCACTATCCAGGAATGATTGATTTGAGGTGTATTGTGTTCTATTGTGACTGGTATGACCCTGTCATGGGTCAACGTGAAGACGAATTCGGTGTTACATCTGTCCACTCTCGTAAGCGACATCGAAAATATGATCCTTTTATACTTGCATCACAAGCGGACCAGGTTTGTTACATTCGATATCCTCGTGTGAGAAACAAGCAAGATCCTTGGATTACAGTGACCTCAATACATCCTAGAGGAATGGTATGTGGTATTACCGAACAAGAGCCTATGCAACAAAGCACAATTGGTAACTTAGGTTCCATAGACACTTCTCTTGAAGTTAACCTTATTGTTGATGACACCACAAATGAAGATTACAACGTGTTTCAAGATTCAGAAGAAGAGATTGACGAGTTTGACGACCAAAATTTAGCTAATTCGGAATATTCATCAGATTCAGATTAAATTTGTAATAATAAGATTTTTTTCCATACTTTAATTATATATAAATTATCTTTTCTAAATTCATATTCAAATTCAGATTTAATATTTTTTTTTCCATATTTCATTTCCATACGTTCATAAATGCTTACACACTACATATTCAAACTTTTTTTGTTATTTTTAATGCATTTTGATATATAATTTTTTTATCTGAAATTTTTTTTTTAATAATTTATAAATATTTCTTAAAATATTGATAAAAATAGCGATGGCTTTCCGATGGCTTTTGTAACTCCGTCGGCAATCTGTCGGAATGAACAGAAACTATTTCATAATATATAAATATGTTACCGATGGCTTTCCGACGGCTTACGTACGTCCATCGGAAATCCGTCGGAATACCATCAATTGCAACGTGTGCAAACTATTTGTCGATCATGCACAGGTTTTAACTTCATCCTTGGATTACAGTGATCTCAATACATCCTAGAGGAATGGTATGTGGTATTACCGAACAAGAGCATATGCAACAAAACACAATTGGTAACTTAGGTTCCATAGACACTTCTCTTGAAGTTAACCTTGTTGTTGATGATACCATGAACGAAGATTACAACGTGTTTCAAGATTCAGAAGAAGAGATTGGCGAGTTTGACGACCAAAATTCAGCTAATTCAGAATATTCATCAGATTCAGATTAAATTTGTGATTTTGTTTTGATATTTCTGATTTTAATTTTAAATATTGTAAATAAATATTTATGATTTTATTTTTAAATCTATGTGCACAAACATTTCACAATATTATAATTAAAAAGTGCTTTTTTAAAAATAAATTTATATATATATATATTGTAACTTTTTAAATTAAATAGTTTTTTGAAATATTGATTAACATTACCGACGGCTTCCCGACGGCTTTAGTAATTCCGTCGGGAAGCCGTCGACAATTTTATAATTAAAATCATTTTTTTGAATATTTACTATACTGTCCGACGCATTTCCGACGGCCATTGTAATTCCATCGGAAATCGTTTGCAACGTGGGCAGACCACGTGTCAATCATGCATGGCGTTATAAAAAATCCGACGGATTTCCGACGAATTTAAGCGGTAAACGAAATTAAAAACGCGGGGTTTCGCGAAAATTAATTGATGTACCGACGGATTTCCGACGGAATAGTCCGTCGGAAATATCGAATATAACCTACGACTTCTTCTTCTTCTTTCTCTCGTCGTTTCGCATTACCCTAAAGATTTCTTCGGTTGATCGCCGATTCCTCCTTTTCGCCGTTGCTCCTTGCCTCCGTTTTTCTCCTCGTCGCCGCTGATTCGCATCCATGTAAGTTTTATCGAAACGATGTGTTTATATAACAAAATTTTGCGATGTGTTTATATAAAACTATGTGTTTCTCATTCATGGTTATTAAGAGTTGTATAATTTTGCTTTGAACAATCCTATAATCTTAGTTAATTAGAGTTTCTATAGAACATACATTAGAGTTGATCCGTTTTGATTTGATCAGTTTTGATAATGAAGAAGGTTTGATTTTACTGTTAATAAAGAAGGTTTTTTTTACTGTTAATAAAAAAAGTTTTTTTTTTACTGTTAGATTTAATCAGTTTTGATTGCTTTGATTTTATCACTAATGCTATCGAATCCCTTGAAGCTCATGTTTTAAAAAAAGAGAGATCATAAGGGTTTTGAACTTCGAAAGTTAATAGATTTGTGTTTATGAATGAGAGACTTTTCTTTTACTGTCAAGTGATGATAATCCACATATAATCTTCAAAATCCATCGAGTACCATTAGGGAAGCATAAGAACAATCTAGGATTTTCTAAAAATTGTTGCTTTAAGTTGTTGTTTATGTCATTATTATAAAATAGAAAGTTTGCAAAATAGAAACCCAAAAATATGATTTTATATTTTGGTGGTTTATAAATATATTAGCGAATTATTAAATTTGTAACCCATTTTTAAGAGCAATTGATAAAAAAATTTATAAAATTAGTATATTTTAAATTTATATTTTTAAATATATTATTAATTTTTAAAAATAATAAAATTTCATATTAAAATAAAAAATCTTAAATTAAAAAGTAAAAAAGAATGTAAATATAATATCAAGATAGATGGATAAAATGTCACAATCATAATGTTTTAAGGTCGTATCAAGATTACCAAAGACGTGGTGAGTCATCGACTCCGAGTTTTATACCAACTCAAGTTCCAGAATCTGCAAATGATTTTTTCTGACCAATGACAATTGAAGAATTGGTTCAGCAGCCTGGTCGTAAACTTCTCATATTTCTCGATCCGAGACGTCAAGGAAACTCGACATGGTAAATTAAAACTTCTATAATTATATTTAAAATAATTATTTTAATACTATTCTATAATTATATTTAAAATAATTATTTTAATACTATTGTAATAAAAATTCGTAGGTTTTGGTATTTCAAACAATGGAATAAGCAAATCTATATTAAAGATGCTTCATTCTCTTTTGAATAAATCATATACCAAATTTCGAGATATTCCGTACGAAGAACGTCAGATTTGGTTCAGGACGTTTGCGGTACGTTATTTAAATTTTAAATATATAATTATTTTAAATATTTTTTAATAATAATTTTTTAGTAATATATATTAAAATTTCGCAGCAAGAATTTACATGGGATCCCATGAACACAAAATTGGTGGAAGACGCTTTCGAAAAAGAGGCTGCAATACAATTTTCCCGCCATATGAACGAATGGAAACAAAAATGGAAAAAGGGAAAAGATAAACCAAGAGGGTTGAATGAGTCGGTTTGGAACGACTTTATTCGTTATTGGGAATCTTCCACCGCTGAGGTTATCTCGAAAACTAATTCGGGAAACCGGAAGAGCGACCGAGGAGGCAAAGGCATTTATATTCACAATGCCGGATCGACTAGTTTTCTCAGACGAGCCGATCAATTGGTAAATTAATTATTATATTAATTATTTATTATTATTTAAAAGTTTTAAAATTATTAATTTAGAATTTTTTTATTTTTAGGCACAAGAAATTGGAGCGCCTCCAGATCACTTGCAACTTCTCGAGGCCGTCCACACAAACAAAAAGACTGGTCGTATCCAAGATGGTCTCGTTAGTGAGATCATCGAAAAAGTAAAAAAGAAAAAAAGTGATATTCTAACCCAGCAATCTCAAGTTGGTTCTTCATCTTCGGTCGCTGAATTGCCGCGTTCTGAGATTAACCGTCTCGTTCTTGATGTAAGTTTTTTTAAAAAAATATATAATTAATATTATAATAATTTTTATTAAATTTTTTAATAATATTTCTTATTTTTACAGGAAGTACCATTTTCAAAGGGTCGTCATCCAGGACTCGGGAGAGTTGCAGATACTGGTGGCGCAACATCTGCAGTTAGAAACGAGGAAAATGAACAGTTAAAAGAAGAAATGGCGTCCATGAAAATAGAGATGAATAATCTCAAAAACTTTGTAGAAATGATAAAAAATAAATTGCCTGATGACTTTTTTTCTCCTCCTTCTCCTCCTGCTCCTCCTTTGTAATTTGTAATTTAAAATAAATGTTTAATAATATTTATATTTATAATATTATTTTTATTAATTGTATGATTATTTTTAATAATATTAATTTAAATATTAAAATAAAAATTAAAAAAAATATTTTTTTAATAATTATATTTTTAAAATATTTAATTAAATAATTAAATATTTTAAAAATATAAATATTAAAAAATTAAATTTTTTATTTTTTCAATTATTTGGTGTTTTTGACGGCTACTGTCGTAGGAAATTCCCGACGGAACAAGCCGTAGGAAATGTGTTGCTACATCCCGACGGTTATAAACCGTCGGGAAATATCATCGGACAATATTTCCAACGGCACAAGTTATCGGAAAATACCCTCGAAAATTCGTCGGCGTTTTCCGATGTATCCGGACCATCGCAGATCCGTCGGTTATTTGCGACGGAAGGATGTCATCGAACATTCGTCGGAAGTTTCCGATGGCACAGTTAATCGCTAATCCGTCGGAAAGTCTCGATACCTTCCCGACGGAAGCGCATTTCCGACGAAATAGTCCCGACGGACTAGTTTCATCGGAAAGTAGTCGAGAAACCGTTTTACCGACGTATTTCCGACGGATACAGCCGTCGGAAATACGCTGTTTTCTTGTAGTGTGAGTTTCTTTGAAAATAATTGTTAAAGCAACACCAAATTGTGTAATTTCAGTTCAACGGGATCAGTTTCTCTTCTCTAGAAAAGTTATTCATAACTACATTCATAGTTCTACTAAGAAGTATACTATCAGTTACTCTCATTTGTGAATTGTTGTTTCCATTAGTAGAGCTTGCAATTTTCCTCAAGTATAACACTTATAATCCATAGTTTATTTATTAATTAATATCATTGTATATAAGATGATTTGATCTGGAATTATACAATAAACCATACCCACTTGTCTCTATATTATAATTTATTCGATAGATTGGTCGAGGAAAAAAGTTTTCAAAAACAAATCGGCACTATCGTGAACTTAACTAATGGATAAGTTGGACGTTAAGACAATGTGTGAGGTAATGATAATAAATGAAGAATGACAGATAAATAAATAAATAAAAAAGTGTTGAGAACTGAATTACTTAGTCAACGAAGAGTTAGGTCGCTCCTATGTCTACCAACTAATCAGATTTAGATTCTTGCTTTTAATTTTCGACAAGTATCAATTTAAAAATATAACTTTTTATAAGTGTTCGCATTTTTTTATTTGTACCTCTACCAATCTAAATTATTGCATTTTCTACCTCTACAATTTACATTATTTTCCCACAATATGTGAACACAGAAGATCGACACTTTGATTAAATAATATTATTATTTAAGCATTTAGTCTTCATTATACACCGCCGAGTTAATTATCTTTATTTTCACAACATTAAATTGAATTTATACAGTTTAAAAAAATGAATTATTCGATCT
Organism: Pugionium dolabratum; assembly: GCA_018901945.1. Taxonomy (NCBI): domain Eukaryota; kingdom Viridiplantae; phylum Streptophyta; class Magnoliopsida; order Brassicales; family Brassicaceae; genus Pugionium; species Pugionium dolabratum. The sequence continues at coordinate 317,494 of JAEVFF010000146.1, forward strand.
CGCCTGGCAACTGTTTTGGCTATAAACAAATGCCTATACAAAATAAAAATAAAACAAGACGTTTGTAAACATTACCCAACTTCACGAGTAATAAAAATAACATAATTTACGTATTACTAACGATAAATTATCTTAGTTGTTTCCATAGTGGTCACTAGTCCGTGCGATAATAACAGTACGTACAAAGGTACTTACCACAACCCACCATTTTGTTCATCGATTAGAATAACATATACAATCGAATACTCTGTTGAATTTTTTTCCTGTTTCCATATGGAAATAAATTAAAAGTAAACAAACAAAATCCAAGATGGAGACATGTTTTCGAATAACTAGGGATGGAGACTCATATTTGCGAAAATAATAAACTTTTTGTGAGAAAGAAAAGATGATGTAGCAAGTAGGAACGTAAGCTTTAGACTTTTAGTGTTTGCTATTCAAAAAAGATCACTTCATAAAGTCGGTGGGGATAATGAACAGTAATGCCTCTCCTTCTGTTTCCCATATCTATTTTACGTTCGTCAAACCAACTTTTCTGAGTTCACATTGTCATTCTTTTCTTGTTATAATACTTTTGTGCTTTTACGATAATTCTTAAAAATACCATATTTTTTTAAAGTATTACCAATAGTTTTAATAAAATAGCAGATATTTTAAAGTTTTTTTTTATCAAACACTACTAAAACGCGTGAATATTCAGCGGGAAGTCTGATTAGTGATTAGAAATACTCCACAGTAATTATGTCAGCAATTGCACTGAAATAAAATAAAAGAAGATACTGAGTTAATTAGCAATTTAAACAAAATAAGGTCGGTTTCGGTTTACAAGATTCGTTGATAACCCGGTTCGAGATTGGTTCCTTCCGTAATTTCAGCGATTAGCAGAAACTCTCGGGTTTGTGTTTCGTATAAAAGGGACATAATTGGGAAAACAGAAAATGGAATAAGAATCTAGTTGCTGTCTGATCGTAATTACAATGGGCGTTTTCACTTAATACCACAATTATCGGAGAATCATATATTGACGACGATTACACGTTTCTCCTGGTAAGTGGTGGGATTACCAATGTACGGTTGGGATTTAACGATTGAACTTAACACTGATTCCTACATTTTTTTAAAGCACCCTATTTTAATTATAATGTAGAATTAGGTAAAAAATTTCAAATATTGGAGAAAATATTGTATTTTTGCGCAATGGAGATTTTCTCCTTTGTGAAATCGCTAATGATGTCACCTCCTCTTACATATATATTTTCTCTAACAAAACTACGGCTTCACAAATTCTATGATATTAATAAAATAGATAGTTACTAGTTAGGATTTGATTTAATAATATAAGAGTAGTACCATAAAATAATATTATTTTAATTTTATTTTCCAAATCTAATATATTAAAACTAAATTTTCAAAAATAACATAAATTATTATGTGAAAATAATTATTTATCATAAATAAACTATATATACCCAATAAACATAAAATAATTGAGTGTGAATAAATCGAGTAAATAAGGTTAGTGTAAATCAAACTGATTGATGACAATAAAAGCATTGCATCACGCATACATGATTATCAAATTTTACAATTTATGTAATAAAATGTTTACAATTTATGTAATAAAATGTTTACAATTTATGTAATAAAATATTTATAATTTATGTAACAAAATATTTATAATACATTTACAATTTGTGTAGTAAATTATTTACAATTTATGTAGAAAACATTTACAATTTAATAAGAGTGAGATATTTATATAAAAACAATATTATTTTTACAGTAAAAACAACATTATCTTGATTCTTCTTTGAACAGACTCACATGGACATCGTCTCTAATTCTTAAATTGACGTATTTTATATCGTGTTCCAAGATAGACTGTAATAAAATATACAAGTTACTGTACTCATTAGTTTATGACGTGGCAACATACCAAATGAAACTACGAAACAATCATGAGGTAAATTTTCTTAACATTAATCAATGATCGAGCTCTTCGTTTCGTAGCCGTATAAATCTGTGGCTGCATCATACGATCAAATATTGTTCGTCTGATTATCGCAGGTTTTTGCTGTCAAACGCTGCAGTCGACCACAAAAAGTTGCGGTCAAAAATTTTAATCGCTATAAAATTATAGTGTTTGCGATCAAATAATTCGATACAACATGCGTCGATAATCTGCGGCGATCAAACGAACAACAATATTATAGCGTCTAACCACAGCGTCTGATCGCATGTCGCTGCCATAGATACTGTGGCAGACAAACGAATAACGCTGATATTTCCATTTAATGTACGATGTAAAAGTCAATTCAATAACTTACCGCAAATGATAAGATCATCAAGAAATTAGAGAAATACACTATATAAGCTGTTATAATGCATGTCACTAGTCATACTATATTATAGATCTGTTCATTTTCAGGATAATTTGGTGATGCGTTAATATTAATATTTACTATATGTATAAATCTGAGTTCTGCAGTAATTTTTGTTGGTATATACTGATTAATAAATAGCTAAGTACGTAATGATAATTAGTCAGTGGTTGTTGACAAAATCATAAACTAACTCCAATTAAATATTATACTTGACAATTGTGGATGTCGCAACATTTGTAAATTATTTTATTTTCCAATCTGAATCAAGTAGCAACAAAAGAATTAGTTGCTAACCAAAGTTATAATAAAATTAACTTCAATTAGTTACGAAATTACGAAAACAGAAAACTTCAGTCATTAAATCTATCTTAACACATTAATACAATTCAAAATCTTGACTACAATGCCTTAAACAATATAAACGAAACACTAAATCAACTTGGTTTGACATAGGGACATCCCTAAACTACAATATATCCATTCAAAAGGGTTTATTTTAAATGACTTTTGGTTAGCAACCTTCGAATTAAAAATCTAGCGACTTTGCGGGTTTGAAATTTAAAAAATGAAATCAGTGGTTTGAAAATACGGAAACCGACAAGAATAGCGAAAAGAAAGCGCGTGAAAATGGCAAAACCAAAAGGTGGAAACATATCCTTTTCATCATTTTTTTTCTTTTTTTTTTACCATTTTTCTTCTTCTTCATAAGTTCACTCTCTCAGCATGAACTTCTGACGATGCTCTTCCACTTACCCTTAACATCATATCGACTTCTTTTTCATTGTCCTCGTTCTATTTGTATTGCTGGATTGGTGTTTTTGTTCTGAATTTGAATTTAAAAGTGAGATTCAAACTATCGACATCTATTTCTTTCCCGTTGAAAAAAGCTTGTTTTCAGAATCTCTGGATCCTCTGGTACTTTGCTTTTGCCTGATTTGTTAGTTATAGTTTCGTTCTTGGGAGTTTGAAATTCGAATTTCAAATGTGACGAGTTGATAGATTCAGTTTTTTTTGTTGACTCAGATTTACCAGAGTTTAGCTCTAATCTTGTGATCGGAATCTGGAAATTGAGAAACATATCAAATGGGTAAAACCGCCGGGAACAGAGATTGGACTCAGATCTACGCGATTTACGGGATTGAACAATGGCAGACGCTCATCTTCCTTCTCTTCCATGCCTTCTTCTTCTCTGTCCTTTCAGTTCTCTTCCTCATCTACTTCGACCAGATTTGTCTCTTCCTTGATTCCTTCTTCCCCTCCGGCGCGGCCAGGTTAGCCGCGGGATTCACAGGCGCCGTCACTGCTCTCTCTGCCGTGTGTCTCCTCTTTGCCGCCGCTAATTTTGTCTACTCCGACGTTCCTCTCCAGTACGAGATGGCTCAACGCATGGTCAGCTCCATCAGCGACTGGTCTTGCGTCAAGACAGCGCTCGATCTGGGCTGTGGCCGCGGCATTCTCCTTAATGCCGTCGCCACACAGCTAAAAAAAACGGGTAGCTCGGGTCGGGTCGTCGGGTTAGATCGCTCAAAACGCACCACTCTCTCTACTCTCCGCACCGCCAAACTCGAAGGTACATGCATTTCCCCCAGTATCTCTCTTATTATTTGATGGTTTGCATTTACTCAGTCATCGATTCAACATCCGAATTAAAATTCTCATGGTTTTCGTTATTCAATCGCGCAGGTGTGCAAGAATATGTGACTTGTCGAGAAGGAGACGTGAGGACATTACCGTTCGGGGATAATTACTTCGACGTGGTGGTCTCGTCGGTGTTCGTCCACACGGTGGGGAAAGAGCACGGACAGAAGTCGGTGGAGGCGGCGGCAGAGAGGATGAGGGTGCTAGGTGAGATAGTGAGGGTGGTGAAGCCCGGAGGCTTATGCGTGGTTTGGGATCTTTTACACGTACCGGAGTACGTACGGCGTCTTCGGGAGCTAAAAATGGAGGATATCGGAGTCTCCGAGCGAGTCACGGCTTTCATGGCCAGCAGCCACATCGTTACTTTCCGGAAACCAAGCGAACTCGTCGCCGGTCCCCGCGAAGTCCGGCTCGATTGGAGATGATGACGTGGCGTCAGAAAGCTTTGTATCGGTTCGTTATATAGAATACGGCACGTAGTCCAGTTCCCGATGCTCGAAACGTCATTGTGATATATTATTACGAATCTACACTATAAAAATGTATGAAGCGTCTGGGGAGGCGAAGCGGAACCAGATGCTTGTTTGAAGAGGCACAAAACGCTGCATTTGCGTTTGCATTGTCGCGTTTTATAAACCAGTAGTATGGTGCTATTAATCTATTATGCTGCTAAAATCTCAGAAATGTCTAAATGGTGCGGATGTAAGATATGTAATCTATGATTTTACTATACTCTTTCTTTATTAACAAGTGAACAAAAATGCTAATGTTGAAATGAATAACATTATTAACAAATGAACAAAAATGCTAATGTTGAAATGAATAACAGAAATATGAGTAAAATTTATGGTTTTACCAAAAATGTGCGATTAAGAATAAGACATGAGTCTTTTAATATTGCGTTAGCGTTTGTCAAAAAAAGTGTAGGATGAAAGAAGAGGAAAAAAATCGACCTTGTTGAGTGAATTACAAGAATGTCATCATGTAAATATCGTTGGGCATTGAATGTTCTGTCGTTTTCATTTTCATATCGATGTGATGTTTCCCTATTTATTATTTTTAATTTAATCGTAACAAATCCAGTTGGGCCACTTTTGGACCAAGCCATTTTGTTTCCATAAAATAACGGCAAAGCATGCACTGTATAAGCGGATTCTCAAAACGTCAAGTTGTTAAACCAACGAGGCAGCGAATATGAAAGAAGCAATGTCATTGGTACTCTGCGTAAAAGAACACCAGACCGTTTTCTAAAACTTTACAGGACGCCACGTGTATCCAATCACATACTCCCGCGTAAGCGTTTAGAAGATGAGGCGCGCCAAGAAGAAAGCTCATCTTTCTTTTCTCTATCCTTTCTTCTCTCTGCAATTTCTATGTCTCCATCAATGGCTTCTGCTTTGTCTACTTCCACCGTCGTTTCTCACCGGCTTATCTGTCTCAACCCTTCGCCTCTTATTCGCAGATTCCACTTCATAAAACCCGAATTACCCTTCAGTCGAACAGTTTCCGGAGATTTCCGCATGCGGATACATTCTAAATCGAAAGAGTATGACTCTAAGGTCGGGTTTAAGTATTCTCGAAAGATGTCTCTCTTAAACGCGTGCAATGCTCTAGATAAATGCTACATTTACCTCGAAGTAAATGGAATTTTTTTCCTTTTTAATCGATATCTAGGATAAGATTTGTTCTAGGGTTTAACGATAGCACAATATTTGAAGATTTTCTGGGTTCGTGATTACTGAAAATTCATTTTCAGCAGTGCAGGAACTTATACCTTCCTTCAATTCTTCAATTGATTCGAAGTTGAGCACTTTTGAAGCTGGATCGAAAAATATCGAGAAATTGGTTGCAACGATCCTGATATTTGCTCAAGTTTGGTCTCCATTGCCCTTGTTTGGTCTAGACTCTCCGTACATCTCACCTGCAGAGGCTGTTCTTTACTCTCCGGACACGAAAGTTCCAAGAACTGGGGAACTTGCTCTAAGACGGGCTATTCCTGCTAATCCAAGCATGAAGGCTTTACAGGCTTGTCATTGTCTTAGAATTCAAAATTTGATTGTTTGTGGTGGTTTTTTTTTCCGAAATTATTGATCTTCCTACTCTATTATTTGTCCTTAAATTAGGCTTCATTGGAAGATATTTCATATCTTCTGAGAATTCCCCAAAGAAAGCCTTACGGTACCATGGAGAGCAATGTTAAGAAAGCTCTAAAGGTAAACTTCGTCACCCTTTGTTCTGTCTATAAAAGCTTATAGCATTTTTTAATCTTGTTTTAGGCACTTGGTTTCAAATGTATTACGTTTGCAAGAATAGTGGAAGCGCAATTTGAATTTCTTCATTTTCAGGTGGCTATAGACGATAAGGACTCAATATTGGCTAGTATACCAACAGACTTGAAAGAGAAGGGCTCAGAACTGTATGCAACTCTGACTGATGGCAAGGTACACAGGAATTAAACCGAAACTCTGTTCTCAAGTTTATGGACTGTAAACCCTGTAATAATTTCATTCAAATTTGGTGAAAGATTACTATCTGGTGGTGTATATTGAGAAGTTCTCGTAGTTTGCAATTTATTGCAATAGGCGGTTTTTATGTTCTAGATTCATTTGGTTTTGTTATAAGTGGAATTAACCCCTTTATATGTTCCTTTGTACGATAGGGTGGACTGCAAGCACTTTTAAAATCTATTAAGAATCAAGATCCTGATAAAGTATCCCTTGGCTTGGCCTCATCACTAGATACTGTTGCGGAATTGGAGTTATTACAAGTATAAGCGATTCTTCTGGCTCAGATCATCTCTTCTAGGTATGTTGAAACACATAAGCCCAAGGCTTTGTTGCTGACGTTAAAAAGTGTTGTTGCAGGCATCTGGATTGTCATTTTTACTTCCTGAACAATACTTAAATTATCCCAGGTGAGTCTCATTTTCTGTCTCTGCCTTAAACTCCTCTTAATAAGCCTGCCAATGAAACAGATCTTCTGTGGAACTGTAGGTTGGCAGGAAGAGGAACTGTGGAAATCACCATTGAGAAAGGTGATGGTTCGACATTTTCAGCTGAAGCTGGGGGTGATCAGAGAAAAAGTGCTACAATTCAGGTATCAAAAGCGAAACCTGATCTTACATAAGCAGTTATTCTTGTCTTTTATGCCACAAACTCTCAAGCTGTTCTTTCACGAGGTGCTGCTTTTGCTTCTATTATGAGTATATAGGTCGTTATAGATGGATATTCAGCACCTCTAACAGCAGGGAATTTTGCAAAACTGGTAAGGTAGTTTATTCTAACTTTGAACTTTGTTAGCTACACATCTTGAACCTAAGAGACTGTATTCTTTAATCTTGAAAAGAAGTGGCACAAACTGTTTGCCTCTGGGGTTTGTTTCAGGTCACTAGCGGTGCATATGATGGAGCCAAACTCAATACGGTGAACCAAGCTATTATAACAGAGGATGGGAGTAGTAAGGTAGACAGTGTTAGTGTTCCCTTGGAAGTAATGCCTTCTGGACAGTTTGAACCTCTCTATAGAACCCCGTTGAGTGTCCAGGTATAACAAAAGTACAAAACCACTTCTATTCCCAAATCAAAACCCAAAAAGCTGAGTTTTTTTTGCATTTTGATATTGAAAGGATGGAGAGTTGCCAGTTCTTCCTCTGTCGGTTTATGGAGCTGTTGCAATGGCACACAGCGAAAACTCAGAGGAATACTCTTCTCCTTATCAATTCTTCTTCTACCTGTATGATAAAAGAAACGTATGCATCAATCCAAAACTGCTTTAACTTGATCCCATTTGAAACTAAAGGAGCTTGCTTTTGATCTTGTATGTTTTTTTTTCTGCAGTCGGGTTTAGGAGGTTTATCCTTTGACGAAGGGCAGTTCTCGGTTTTCGGGTATATATGTTTTAAAAGTTTGCTATTTGGAATCTTACAATTTGCAATTGAATGAATGGTTTTGCTTTTGTTGGTCAAAATTCTGCAGATACACAACAGCAGGAAGAGATATTCTTGGGCAAATCAAGACAGGAGATATCATCAGATCTGCCAAATTAATCGAAGGCCAAGATCGCCTTATTTTGCCTACTCTGAACAACAACACATCCACTTGATCCTTCTTCCTTCTTTGCCTCCAAAATGTTCCAACAATTTCTTGTCCCGTAACAGAGTGTTTCAGGTTTTCTTACACCACAGAATGTTTAAGTTTCAAATCTCTGTAATTGGGTCTGAATCTTATTAGATTTTCAACATTATCAAAACAAAAATAAAAAAGTTCTGAATTTTATTTACATTAAACCAAAAAAAGTTCTTAGCTTCGAATCCCAATCTTGTAATCAAACGAAAGACATTTTACAGAGTCGGCTAGGTGTTGGTCGGAAATTCCACCACCGGAGATTCATCCGCCGGATCGGAGGCGTCAAAGCTCTCCGTAACAGCTCTCTGCTTCCGTCACTCGCCTTCCGCATAAGCCTCTCATCGCTTGGTACCATAAACCCGTGGCGTACGCACATCACCGAGCCAGGCCGTCCCAAGCACGTGCAAGCCATTCGAACCCTCAGACCCGATGCATGGCTCCTCCGTCTGACCCGGTTCGTCTCCGATCTTCCCAGCATCTCTACACCTTCACCCGATGGGATCCTTTTCACAACTTGCATTAGTTATTATGATTATCTCTCTCACTTTTCTTAACCAAAAAAAAAAAGAAGTTTGGTATAAATTGGGTGTGAGAGAGTGAATGAGTTTGTTCTCTGTATTATGTGGAATTAGAGAAACACCATTGACGTGGCTTACATGGTTTACTTTTAGTCTAATTTCAAATTCTGGACGCTGCATTTGTCAAAAGTTTGAACGTTTGACCAAATCCAGCTCACCAACAGGTCTCAAAGGCGTATCTTTTAAAGGACCAAATGAGAAAACTCAATGCTTTTTGCCAAATTCTACTTACTTAATTAATTACACCGTATTTTGGCTCTGCACATAATACGGTGGCATTGATTCGTATAATTGCAATCATTTCGTATGTGGCATTGATTCGTGAAGATAGAAAGAAAGTTTAAGGGAAAACCAAAAGACACTAATGTGATACTATAAGATCTCTTTATTAGATCTTATAGTATAATCGCAATCATTTCGTCACATCTCTCGTTGCTATGATCGTCTCGTCGGCGTCTCACCGTATGAGGTTCCCATTGTTATTGTAAGTATTTTTGCTTTTCTCTTTTTGCTTATATTTAATCTATTATTTTATACGTATGTCTCAATTTTAATGTTCATTCGTAGACATATACTTTAAATATGAGCTTAGTACCAATTTTAATGGTAAAACTAGGGATGTCGTCATTGGTAAAAAAAACTTTATCGAAACCCGCAAAAATCAATTTTTCTTACCAAACCCGCAAAAATCATGTTTTTCGCCAAAAATTTTTACATTTGTCTGTCAAAACCATATACTCTTGTTTTCTGCCAAAATCGCAAAATCAGATTTTTCTATTAAATTCGAAAATTTATCAAATTTTATTTTTGATAATTACATATAAAATTTTAAAGAATAAAAAATTGTGGAAACATATTAGTATAAAATGATTTCAATAGTTTTGATATATAAAAAAACTTATAAGTATCCTAATCCCTGTATAGAGTAAACTGGATAGCTAAATTAGATAACATGAGACGTCCATTTTAAACTCAAGTAAAAAGAAATAGTTGTGGACTTAAAATCTCTTGAGGGATGATTAGGGCACTCACCGGATGTGCAATATCCCTAATTGAAACGTTTATATATATAGCGTTTATCGAAGAACCCATTAGTTTGGTTAGAAATAGATTTAATGTTGTAAATTTGTGTAATGTATGAAAGTGAAGCTTTATGTGTTACCATGCAAACTCTCTTCTCGAATTATTATCATCTATGAATTCTTTGTTTTCTGTCATATGAGATTCTATAAGTTTATAGTATAGTTATTTAGTGGGTTGTGTAATTGTTTATGTTTATGTTTGTGTCTATTTTTTAATCTTTCTTAGTTCATAAGTTTTTTTTTTTATTTTCAAGAAGACGAGAGCACTGAATTTCAAACTTTGAACAATTGCTTTTCTTTATTGACGCTTTCACATAAATTTTTAAAGACTTATTTTTTTCTTTCTTTATAGGATATTTTTTTATTTTATTCCTTTTAGTACTTAGAATTCGTATTTTGAGTTATTCTAAATTTTCACAAATGTTATTTAAAAGTTACATAACACGTATTCTTGTCATATAAAATAAATATTTGAAACTTTTTTTATTATGCGTGATATATGAGATATTTTTTAGATATACCATCTAGAATATTTAAAATTTGGATTTGGAATATGAATATAAATATCATGAAAATTTAGGATAATCGTGTCCATCCTTAGGTATTAAACTATAAAAATAGTTTGTTCAAAAGTAATATAATATAGTAATATTATAAAAGAAAAAACAGAAAATGAATTCATATGTATACATATTAACATGTTAGAAAATATGGGATTCAAATCCTTTACATACATGAATCCTTCATTCATGTAACGATGACTCAAGAATTGTGAAAAAGTGTTAATTACGATCCTACAAATATAATGAGTGAATTAAATAAGATTTTGGAGGGTTTATAAAAATTGAGTCCTTTGGTAATAAAAGGATCGTCATGTAGCCAATAGAGAATTGAAGACAACGTTAGTTCGAATTCCCCTATCTGTCTATCCTTCCTTTTACCTCTCCACCAACCATCCCTTTTTTTACCTTTATTATTATTATTTTTTTAAAATCAAATTACCATTCCTCAATATACAAACTTATTATCCTCAATTATACATATATATGGATTTTATAGTGATATATATAGGGCAATTAACTAAAATAATATTATTTCAAGTTTTAGTTCCAAATATATCACTATTTATTTAAATTTTTAAAATAACAACAATTTAATATTAAAATAATTAAAAATTTTGTTAATGAAAAAAAATTAAACCCCTAAATTAGAAAAAGTGAATTCAAACATTATGTTTTTTAATTTATGTATAGTTTATTTAAAGTAAATAATTATTTTTACATAATAATTTGTACTATTTTTGAAATTTTATTTTTATTGTGATAAACTTGGAACATAAATTTAAAATGGTATTATTTTAGGGTATTATTCATATATATATATATATTAGAAAATGAGCAAATAGTTTTTTACATATTTGGAGCAATTTTTACGTTTATTATGTGTTTTATACTATGTGACTTCATGCAAGAAGTATTTTTTTATTATTCCATAATTATTTTTTTACATAGTAATTAATGACTATGGTTATGATTGTGAGTAAGGTTTTTGAACTTGTTATAGGATCGGAGTGACGTTTGTTAATACGAAAAGATAGGACACAAATTTTGATATATCAATGTGTATTAATTATGTTATTGTGATTTTTGTGTGAAACATTATTATTCTCTTATCTTTTATAATCAAATTTTTTATTTTGTAATTATATATTATTAATAAATATATAAATTTGAAAGAATTGAAATTATTTTGTAATTATGTATTATTAATAAAGATATCTGCAAATCGCTGTATTAAAGAAATAAAAATGTTTAATTAATATTTTAGTGTTAGCTACAAAACTTTAAAATATTATATAAGTTGTCTTTTTGACACAATTGCAGTTAGTGCCTCCACTTTAATTCTCTTTTGTTTTTACTTTTGTTTACAATTGTTGTGAAAGTAATTTAAGTTGTATTATCTTCTAAAAAGATGTTAGCTTCACAAAGCTCAGATTTTAATTTTATTTTATATGAAATAATTTATCTTTAGAAATAACATAAAATAAATTTAAACTGAAAACAACACGATAATGATTTAAAACATGAAAACATAAATATTTTCTGGAATTAAAAATCTACAAAAAAAAAAGAGTTAGAAAAAATGATGTGGAAAATATGGCTAAGTGTGAGCTGAAATAAATATATGATTTCCAGATTTAAGTGGTAATGATATAAAAGTTTGTGAAAGAGGGTTTGTACTTATTATCCGTAAGAGGAATGTAATTAAAGACGTTTTTAAATTTCTTGGTTTAAAGATAATGATTCCTTTTGCTGATGTTGAAGCATTTGGTCCATTGCTGGCCATTGCTTTTAATTATCGTTTTTTTAATTCTTGTTTTTTCTCAAGGATAAGTCTCACACATTGTTTGAAGGTTGTCTACTTGCATAAGAATATTAATTATGTTAATAATGGTTTTAAGTAATTTCCCTTTTCTTGACATGAAAACTTGATCATCCAATATACTATGATTTCATGGGCAAAAATTATAAATGTTTTAATAGTTAATTACATCTAAAGTTTTCAAATCAATGTTGATGTTATTTAAGTATTGGAAAGTCTTTGTAAGAATATTTGCTATGGAGTTCTTATTTTATAACAAATAGTAATATTAAAATATGTAAATTTCTCAAATAATACTAAAGCTTACCTATAATATTTTCTTACATTATTTGAAAAGCTCACTTAAAATTTTTACAGATATAAACCCTATAGATGAGTTTTTTCTATTATTAAAAAAAATCTACATATTTTATATTTGTTATAGATTTGAAAACCTAGAAAGATACTATAGATATATATCCTCGATAATTTTGAGTGTTTTTCAAGGTGCAAATTTAAATGTCAAAAAGCATTCTAAAGAATACATACTATTTAGTTTCTGGGTGTAAAAAAGAAAGAATACATATTAGTTCTTTGGGTTCTAATTATCTTTCATGAATCACGACCTTTCTTCACAGTCCATTGTTATTTTTTTAAAAATAATTAATTATGATTGAGTTAGGATTATTATAGATTGTTGTTTTTTTAATAACGTTCATTTCTCAAACGTTATAATTGCGTTTCTCTTAATTATCACAATATAGAAAATTGCAGTAAATTAATGTCTGTGTTAGATTTGTATTATTCAAACTTTTAATCAAATATTACGTATGATTTATTACGAACATATCCAATTGATCGATCATTTCGAATGATCATTTTTAATAACTTTTATGTGTAGACAATATTATATAATTTATTAATATTTTTTTTAGAAAACATGGGTATAAATATAATATCTTAATATAATAATACTATGCTTTCAAGCAATTATTGAATTTTGTTATCTACACGACGTAGTTGATGCTTATCGTTACACTTAATTAGTTCAGCAAATTCAGGATGTTTTTAAACAAAACTTGTTTCAACATTTTGATAATATAATTATATAATATAATGCTTGCAGATACACTGTCCACTGCTTCGTTTCAAAAGAAGTTGGATATATATATTATAGAGTAAGTATGGACATACAGAATCCGCCAGGGTAATCACTATTTTATATTAAATAAACATTGTAAAATATCTTTTAATTTTAAATAATGTATAGACAATTCTAATAAATACATCAAAGAAATTTTGTTTAAAAATACCATTAACAGTTAACGTTTCAAAAAATATCTTTACAAGTTTTTTCCCAAAAATATCATAGAACGAAAATTATATTTTACTCCTAAAAACTAAACCTAAACTTTAAAAAAATACATTTTAAATCCCAAAAACTAAAATTTAAACTCAAAATACTAAACTTAAATCCAAATAATTTAAAAATAAACTATTAAAATCATTTTAGTGTTGATGGTATTTTAAAAAATAAATAAAAGTTTTATACAGTATTTTAAAAACTGTTATGACATATTTTGGAGTTTTATGATATTTTAAGTTATTTTTAATGATGTATTTACGGAGGATATTTCTTTTATAAGTATACAATCTTCTTTTGTTGCAATTTTTGTTAGCTGATGAATAAATTAGATGACCGATTTAAATTACTAGAAAATATTGCAAGTTTAATTTACAAGAATGATTAATAAGCGTCTAATTAGAATATTGATACTAATTTCTATTTCTCATCAATTAAATTTATAAAATACATTCCATAATTTCATAAAAGCATAATATATGTGAAGAAAATACAGTTACACAACTTATTTATTTTATTTATATTTATCATTGCCTTTACAAGAAAATACAAACTCAAAACATCATCGGAATCAAAAACTAACAACAGTCTATATATAAAACATTTAAGTATATGATTTATACGTTTCATCATTTAAATTAAGAATAGTAAATTTTTATAATCCTATGTTTCTATATGTGGCCTCACTTCTCCTCCTCTCTAACCCTTCTTCTTCCTATAATTCCTATGACCAATAAATTAGCCCAAAACATATACAAATAACTCAAATTATATAATGCAAATGATCCCACCAATCAGAAAAAATCATAGTCTGCAATTCTTGAGTCACCGGAGTTTTTTCCACACCGGCGGCGAAACAGAACGATTTAAGAAGTATACCAGTTTAACCCATGTAATTGGTACGATGTCGTTTTGAATAATCCATCCCCTAATACGCTACCTTGTTGTTGCAGCAATGACGGAGTCTCCTCCATTATCGAAGAAGTCGACATGTTCGAACAATCTCCTCCTCCTCCTACTCCTCCTTCGCCACCGCCATGAAACCGCTTGCTCGCAGATACATCCTGCTCCTCCTCTGCTATCGGCCAATACGGTACTGGAAGAGCCCGTTTCAGATTAGTCATCATCATCGGCCCAGACGACGAAGCGGTATTCAAACCGATGACGTCGACGGCGTTAAAGCCAGTGTTGTTCACAGAAGCTGCACCGCTGTTTCTAATTGCGATATTATCGTTGATCATGCTGCCGCCAAATAAGCCTGAATCGCCGTCTGAGAAACCCCCGTAACCACCGGGGAATTTTCCTGGGAAGAAATTCATTGACCTGGATGCATTGTGGTGGAGTCCAGTAGCAGCCGCCATTGATACCGAGGGAGGTATTTTTCTGAAGATGTAATCAATCATATCTTGATCCTTATCGTTATCAACATGTCGACCTGCGTTGTTCTTCTTGTAAATTCGACATAGCACCCAATCATCAAGCTACAAAAAAAAATAATTATATCACCAAATCAAAATAAAGATGGTTGAATCATAAGTTATATATATTACCCGGAGGGAGTTTTTCTTGTTGGCGAAATCACATCCAGGTGGTATGTTATTTGGTTTGTTGTCGATGAGGCGATACTCATGCATGATCCAATCGCTTTTCACGCCTTTTGGAGGTTTGCCACTGTAGAAGACGAGCGCCTTCTTCACACCGACCTTCTGGTTCCCTTCGGAGGCAAGCACCGGTTTATCCGTACCCGTCGCTTTCCAGTATCCCGACGTCGCCGCTCTGTTTGGCCTCGCTCCGTTTGGATACTTCCGATCTCTTGGACTGAAGAAGTACCATTCATGCTCGCCAAACGACGCCTTAGCTGCAACAAAAAAAACAGAAACCAAAATTATTTTCATTTAAAAAAAAAACAGAAAACAGTTATAGATCATACGTCACAAAGACTATCTTTGATCAAAAATGAAAAACCTCACAAATTCAAATAATTTGAGATAAAAACAAAAGAAAGAGGTGAAAACTTGGATGGTGAACAATTAACGATGATGATGCCGTACGAACCTGGAAGTTCCCATGGATCAAATTTATAAAGATCAACTTCGGCGATGATGGCCACGGGTAAAGGAGCAGACGCAGCTTTGCGTTTGAGGTAGTGAACCACGAGTTCTTCGTCTGTTGGGTGAAACCGGAATCCTGGAGGAAGGTTAGGCTGCGGCGGCGGACCACCAGAAGAGTCGGTGCTTTCCATTGCAAGTTCCTCTCCAACGTAAATCTAGCACCGTGATCGGAAGATTTCGTAGGCGTAGCTCATAGAACTCTGAGATTATTCCCCTTTTTTATTAGATATATTTTATAAAAAAAAAGCTGTGCTGAAAAATGCTTCACAGAGTCGGCGTTATCGTTCTTTTAAATGGCCGTATAAAATGCCAATTTTGTGGGTTTTAATCCTCTGTTCTTTGTTCCATATATATTATACACCCGCAGATATTAACGTAAATAATAATGCAAAAACAAATCTCTTTACAGAAAATAATATTCACTATATATTTTAAACTTTCCATTATTTACAAAGTTGATCGAAAGATTACGTGGTTATAATTCAAACGACATCTTGTAAAAATTAACTGGTTATCGTAGTTTGTTTCAAAATATAAAATATATCTGAGGATTTTACCACAACGATTCGTGGCAAGACAACATAGTTATTAAAGAATAAAAATGTCTTTAGTACGAATAAATTAAATTACTATACCCTTATTAAGTAAAATTTAAAACCGTCTATTTGATTTTAAAACAGTGATAAAATATTAAAAAAGGTATAAAATTTCCCATATTTCAGCCGATTGTAGGGTGGTTTGGTTGCACTAAAGGATCTAAATATGGCGACAATTCGACACATATACAAAGCCTGAGTAATCATGTCGAGTTTGTGTAATTACCAAATTAACCAAATTAAATTAAGTAAATTAGTAATTACTACCAAGATAATAGCTGTAATTAACCATATGGGCTGGATGCAATGTATTAACTCGATGTTAAAACTTTTTAACCAACAAATTAAACAAAACTAAATCAAACCAAAAAATAATATGGTTTTCTACTGGTTTTAATCTAAAACTATTAAATTATTATTATCTAATTTTTGGTTTAAATAGAAAAAACTAAAACCAAACCAAACATAATTTTTAGAAAACTGAAAGCAAATAGAAAACAGAAACGCGTAGCCCTAAGTATTAACTAGCACATGCATCCACTAAATCTAAATATAAAGGGATTTAGTACAGAAAAATATCTGGAAATGTTCATTAGATAAGCTACATCCCGCCATTGACCATGCAGATGCTCGACACGAATAAACTACGACAAGGTAACAGAGATGAGGCTTGGAATTAACGTTGAAAGCGATTTATCTAAAATCGTTTTGTAGGCTGTAATAAATATTAGTTTCTGTCAAAACTATTATTTACTTTGTATGTGGCTGGTGAAATTCCCAATGAAAAGTCGACACGTGTGATTCCTAGTGGGAACGGTTTTCATACGTGCCATTCGGAGAAGTGGGACCTACATAATCGCCACAGAAGGTAACAAATTGATGACATGGAAATGGATGGCCCGGTGGGTGTGCGAAAAATAAAAAGCTTTACGTTTCAGATGTCATATGTCACGCTTTTGTTATTGGAGATAATCGCACCACCAGATTAGTTTTATAAAATTAAATATAACGGAAACAAACAAATCGACCTATTTCTTTTTTTAATTTTGATTAATAATATATGTATTCTCTCATACATATTTATTTATAGTAATAAACAAAGTTAATACAATAAAAATTACAGACAATGTACTCTCTCCTATTTTGTCTTTATATCACTTCATTTAAAAATGAAAATAACAGGAAAACAAAGAAATGAGAAATATAGAATTGTGGACCATATTTTACACACGTTGTACCAACTTAAATAAATGCATGCCTGTAATATTAGTCAAATTAATTACATAATTTCTTAGTCACATTCATCAGATCAATAAGAAACATCCTATATTGCATTCATAGATATTTTCTAGTGCTTTGCATGGTTGCACACCACTTTTTATATGCTAACGTTCAGACAGAATCTCAAACACCACAACGCACATATGCGTATAATTTTTGATCTTATAACAAAACTTACACTTTATGTTTATATCTATGTTTTTATCAATAACATCATATGAAACTAATTTTAAGTATTACTTAGAGAATAGTAAATATGTTAGTGGTTACATCATTTCAAAATATATTTCAAAAATATGGAACTCGATTTCACATTCACTCATATGAAAGGCTCTGGTATAAAACTCATAAAACAAAGATTTTAACGTCAAATAATGTAAACTTTTAAAAGCATCGTATTCAATTAGTTGTCTTATGTGTAGTGACTAAAACTGTTATGCATTTTTTGGATTCAAATAAATTTTTTTTTTACGCTTTAGACATCCTATAATATTGGATATGATTTATATGTTTTATATGATAGTGTTAAATGTTCGTACGAAAATATTAAATTATTGGATCGATCCATTGTGGGTCACTGACCAAGAAAAAATATTATCTAAAACATATAATGACAGATGAATATTGGGCTATCCCATATGTCAAATTTTGTGGTTTAGTTTTAAAAAATCAACCTATAACAATTTTGATTGCTAAATATACCATATTAATAGTGATGTTCATTTAAACTCAAAACTGTATATATAATATTATTGTATACATTATTGTAATCACGATTTTCACCAAAAAATAATTCTAATTTCGGAATATAATTTTATTAAAGGGTTACTTGATTTCAAATTGGAAGTGTATAATTGCTTATATTGTATTAGACCTCCGTAAAAGGTTACACAATTATAACATATAAAAAGGTAAATTTTGGTATGAGACGAATGAACTAAACAACTATAATTAGAAATTCACATGTTGAAAAATTCATATTTTAAGTGAGGGAAGTATTGAGCACAAGAAGTTAAACGGCGTCGCACCCTCGATTCAATCTAACACAAGCTCATTTGGGACCGGTTTAAAGGAATGGAGACCGATATTAAACCAGCTTCCTTCCTCAAAAGAAAACGACAAGCTCTTTGACAAAACAGAGCAACAACCAAGGAGGTCGAAAATACGGAGGAGTACGGCAAATGCAATCCAAATTCATAACAGATTTGATTCCCTCTTATCGCAAAATGAAGATTGAATATTGAAGATGATTTTGACAAGTGTCGTTAGGGTTTTTCGTAAGTTAAGTTTGTGTCTTGTATAAATATTAGTTTTTGACACTGTTGTAATTTGCAGAGTGAAATGAATGAAGTTTTCTAAAATACATAAGTGTCTTTCAGCTTAACGATAAATTCTTGAGCTCTCTTCATGGTATCAGAGCCATGGTCGATACAACCATGGATCTGTTTTCTTCTCCTTCTCTGAACATTTCAAACTGTGTTACAATAACCTTAAACCAACGAAACTATATCCTATGGAAATCACAGTTCGAGGCGTTTCTTTCTGGACAAAATCTTTTAGGTTTTGTTACTGGAGCTACTCCTCCGCCATCTGCTTTCAGCACGATACCAGGCATCAATGGTGTTGACAATCACACCAGAAACCCAGATCTTCAGAAATGGATCCAAACAGATCAGGTGGTACGTTCTTGGTTACTTGGTTCATTTTCCGAAGATTTGCTAAGTGTAGTTGTGGATTGTAAAACTTCACAACAAGTATGGCTTTCTCTTGCTCGTCACTATAATAGAGTATCATCTTCCCGACTGTTTGAGCTACAAAGAAAGTTACAAACAGTCTCAAAACTTGAGAAGACTATGACCGATTATCTCAAGGAGATAAAAACAATCTGTGACCAGTTAACATCGATTGGGAGTCCTGTCACAGAAAAGATGAAAATATTTGTAGCTCTACACGATCTAGGACGTGATTATGAGCCTATTAAAACGAGTATAGAAGGTTCAATGGATAATCATCCCAATCCAACATTTGAAGACATTGTTCCTCGTCTGGTGGCCTATGATGATCGACTCCAAAGCTATATCACAACCTCTAAAGCATCCCCACACCTTGCTTTTAATACGATGACTTCTACAACATACTTTACTGGTCGGGGTCGAGGGCAGTTTTACAGACGAGGGGGACGTGGCAGAGGAGCTTTCTCAACTAGAGGCCGTGGATTTCATCAACAACTGCCAGCTTATTCAAATTCCTCTGCCTCTGCTGACACTGATACAAGACCCATTTGCCAAATCTGTGGTAAAAGAGGGCACCCAGCTCTTAGTTGTTGGCACAGATTTGATAATTCCTACCAACTAGATGAGCTTCCCTCAGCAATGGCAGCGGTCCGTATTACTGATGTCACAAGTCAAACAGGACATGAATGGTTCCCTGACACTAGAGCGAGTGCTCATATTACAAATTCACCACAACACCTTCAGAATGCTCGTCCTTACAGTGGCTCGGACACAGTTATGGTGGCAGATGGGAACTTTCTACCCATCACTCACACAGGCTCAGCACAAATAACTTCATCCACAGGTATGTTAAATCTGAATAATGTGCTTGTATGTCCTGACGTTGCCAAATCACTCCTGTCTGTTTCAAAAATTACAAAGGAATATCCTTGTTCTTTTAAGTTTGATTGTGATGGAGTTGTTGTTAAGGACAAGGTCACCAAGAAAGTGCTAATGCTGGGACGCAACAATGAAGGTCTTTATATAATGAAGGACTCAGCTTTGGACAGTACTCAAGCCTTTTACTCCAATGTTCAGCAAGCTGCTAGTGAGCACATTTGGCATAAACGGCTGGGGCACCCTAATGCTAAAGTCCTTCAGTCTCTATCTAGTTCAAAAGCTATTTTCATCAATAAGAAACACGATGTTATGTGTGAATCGTGTAAGCTTGGCAAAAGTCCGCGACTTTCTTTTTCTGTTTCAGAATTTGTTGCTTCAAAACCTCTCCAACGAATCCACTGTGATCTTTGGGGTCCTGCACCCACGATGTCAGTGCAGGGGTTTCGTTATTACGTTATTTTAATAGACAATTGGTCAAGATATTGTTGGTTCTATCCTCTCAAACAGAAGTCTGATTTCTGTTCAACATTCAAAGTGTTTCAAAAACTGGTTGAAAACCAGTTTAATGCTAAGATTCAATCATTTCAGTGTGATGGAGGTGGTGAATTTACGAGCAAACAGTTCACCTCACATCTAGCAGACAATGGAATTCAACAATTAATCTCATGTCCTCACACTCCACAGCAGAATGGAATGACAGAGAGAAAACATAGGCATTTACTCGACTTAGGCCTATCAATGATGTTTGAATGTCGTCTTCCACAAAAATATTGGGTTGAGGCTCTGTTTACATCAAACTACCTTATCAATCTCTTGCCTACTTTTGCACTACCTTCAATGCACTCACCGTATCAGCAACTATTCAGCACAGTTCCAGTATACACAGCTCTTCGTGTTTTTGGTTGTTGCTGCTATCCGGTTTTAAGAGATTATGCTTCTACCAAGTTTGATCATAAGTCATTGAAGTGTGTTTATGTGGGCTACAATAATAAGTATAAGGGGTATAGATGTCGCTATCCTCCTACTGGCCGTGTGTTCATAAGTCGCCATGTGATCTTCAATGAAGAAGAGTATCCGTTTCACAGCACTTACAGCCATTTGCAACCAAAATTTGGGACAGCTCTGTATAATGCTTGGCTGCAACGATATCTCCCAGAAAATTCTTCCTCCTCAGAGTGTCAAATGAGTTTAGATACTACAACTGAATCTCTGCTAGCTCCTCCTCTGCCAGCTTCAGTTGTATCTACTCCAGAATCCTTAATTGCAGAAAGTGCAGATCCTGTAGTTATCCCTGCAGAACAGCCAGCAACTCTTGAGGTAGCTCACGATGAATTTATTGAGGATAGAGTTGTAGACTCAGATGATCAAATGAATTCTAACAGTATACCTGCTGCTCCTTCACCAGCTGGAGCATCAAATCATCCCATGATCACTCGCTTGCGAGCAGGTATTGTGAAACCAAATCCAAGATATGCACTTCATTTGTCTAATGTCTCCTTTCCAGAACCTACAACAGTTAGTGCAGCACTTAAACATCCTGGTTGGCACAAGGCTATGACTGAGGAAATGGAGAATTGTGCAGAAACAAACACCTGGTCACTAGTTCCTCACTCTCCCGAGATGCATGTTTTAGGGAGTAAATGGGTTTTTCGGACAAAACTAAATGCTGATGGTTCACTGAACAAATTGAAGGCCAGAATAGTTGCACAAGGTTTCAAACAAGAAGAAGGTATAGACTACCTCGAAACTTATAGTCCAGTAGTTCGGACTGCCACTATTCGAACTGTGTTGCACACTACTATAGTTCTTCAATGGGAGATCAAACAGTTGGATGTCAAAAATGCTTTCTTGCATGGAGATCTCTCTGAACTGGTTTATATGAAGCAACCTGCAGGTTTTGTAGATAAAGCACACCCTGATCATGTATGCCTTCTTCATAAAGCCTTGTATGGTCTCAAACAGGCTCCTCGAGCATGGTTCGATAAGTTCAGCACTTATCTTTTGGAATTTGGATTTATTTGCAGTAAACCTGATCCCTCACTCTTTGTTTACACTCACAACAACAACATAATCATGCTTCTCTTGTATGTTGATGATATGGTGATAATAGGGAATAATTTTGAGCTGCTGAACAGTCTTCTCATCGATCTGAACAAGCATTTCAGAATGAAGGATATGGGGAGTTTAAGTTATTTTCTCAGGCATAATTTCATTCAGAGGGGCTGTTTTTATCTCAACAGAAGTATGCTGAAGATCTGTTAGCTACTATTGGTCTTCTGCAATGTGCACCTATGCCAACTCCCTTACCTTTACAACCATATCGTGTGCCAAATCAGACAGAACTCTTTGATAATCCAACATATTTCAGGAGTTTGGCTGGAAAACTGCAGTATCTTACTCTAACGAGACCTGATATTCAGTTTGCTGTGAATCTTGTGTGTAGGAAAATGCATGCTCCAGCGCAATCAGATTATCAACTGATCAAACGAATTCTCAGATATATGAAAGGTACCATCACTATGGGAATATCGTTTTCAAAGCACACTGATTTTACTCTTCGTGCTTATTGCGACAGTGATTGGGTTGGGTGTCTCATCACTCGTCGATCAACTGGAGGTTTCTGTACATTCTTGGGATGCAATTTGATCTCCTGGTCTTCACAGAAACAGCAAACCGTAGCCAAAAGCTCTACGGAAGCAGAATACATAGCCCTCTCCGAAACAGCATCAGAACTCACCTGGCTTAGCTCGGTTCTTCGTGAGCTTGGGATACCTCTGTTACAAACACCTGAACTTTTCTGTGACAATTTGTCTGTAGTTTATCTCACTACAAATCCAGCTTTCCACAAAAGAACCAAGCATTTTGAGACGCATCATCATTATGTAAGAGAAAGGGTGGCTCTCGGTTCACTTCTGGTAAAACATATACCCTCTCATCTTAAGCTTGCAGATATTTTTACCAAGTCACTGGCAGAAACAAGCTTCAAGACACTGAGATTCAAACTTGGAGTTGATGTTCCCCCAACGCCAAGTTTGAGAGGGGCTATTGAGCACAATAAGTTAAACGGCGTCGCACCCTCGGTTCAATCTAACACAAGCTCATTTGGGACCGGTTTAAAGGAATGGAGACCGATATTAAACCAGCTTCCTTCCTCAAAAGAAAACGACAAGCTCTTTGACAAAACAGAGCAACAACCAGGGAGGTCGAAAATACGGAGGAGTACGGCAAATGCAATCCAAATTCATAACAGATTTGATTCCCTCTTATCGCAAAATGAAGATTGAAGATTGAAGATGATTTTGACAAGTGTCGTTAGGGTTTTTCGTAAGTTAAGTTTGTGTCTTGTATAAATATTAGTTTTTGACACTGTTGTAATTTGCAGAGTGAAATGAATGAAGTTTTCTAAAATACATAAGTGTCTTTCAGCTCAACGATAAATTCTTGAACTCTCTTCAGGAAATACAAACCCTAATACATAAAAAGAAACATGTGAAAATTAAAATATTCACTTGTAAGTTTAAAATCCCTAGTTTAAAACACATGTTAAACCCCTTAATAAGTCTCATTATAGACCAATTCAAACATTTAATACTGACTTTTAGGTTATTTTGACATATATGTTTAGGGTTTAATTTTTCTTTGTGTATATTTTTTTCCAGCCATCTCTTATTTCTATGAATTCTCGAATCCAAGAAAGCATTGAAGATAGGGAATGTTGATCGAGAACATTGAAGATAAACTACAATTAATTAGATGTACTTTTATTTTTATTTTTTGGTTTAAATTGTATTGTTGATAATTTGATATGGAATGAAATCCTAACACATATACAAGTTCACGAGGTAGGTAAATTTCAATATACTATGAAGATATTGATAATGGTAAACCTAACTTCAAGCTTTATATTATATTTTAATTTCACTAATAAAAATAAAACTTAAAGTAGAAAAAACGACCTACTTTCATATTATCCAATGTGTGAAGTGGACTTTTGTAGCCATAGTTTTCGTCATGTGATACGATATTCTTATTCAATTTATAAAATATCTATATATAAGCCAATTAAAATTTCATATATTACACGGTTTTATGTAACGTGACAATCTAAACATTATACAATTATCAAAATATGTTTGACATTATTTCCTAACTTAGTTAACACTACTTAATAGTTTCAATTCCCTATAACCATATAATTTATAAGTATTTTTTTTTTAAAAAAAAACATATTTACTGAGAATAATATTAAAGATCGACAACACATGAATCTTATGACATCAAGTAAAGCTACACTTTCTTTTTAATATATCTTACAAAAAAAGATTTGAAAAGAGCTCTTTTTGCATGACTCTTTTAATTTTTTTTTAATGCGTGCTCTGTATATATATGTTTCACGAAGAAAATGCTGTTAGCTCTATTTTTCAATTAATATTTTAATTTCATACTTATCGAAATAATGAAATTAATCATATTGACTAATTATGTTGGTTTACTCACACATTTTCGTTTTCATTGAATACAAAGACTGAAAAAAGGACAAAAATAAAAATGTTTTATTTGTACCCCCAATGTTTGGCTATATATTAAACCAAAATAAAAATGTTTGATTAGATTAAAGTGAGTACATGTTTGGCCTATTGCCATCCCCTTTTACCTATCTCATCACGATTCCGAGTTGTATATACATATCATTTTCTTATTATATACTTTTACAGTACAAACGAGTTCCACGGAAACTTCTTATGAAAAACTGATAAAATATCGATGTAAGCCACATATATTAGAAAGTTTTCTACCAGCACAAATTTTGTCATAAAATCGTTGAAAATTATCGAAAAATCTGACATACAAAAATTGTAAAAAATCACCATTGGTAATCTGTCGAAAGATATAATTAATTCTACGTTTGTATATAGTTGTTGTTAGTTATTTGCATTCAAATATCTGTCGTAAATCTGTTGTAATTTTTATATTGTCACTTATAGTCTCTAGAAATTGTTCAGTAGTTTACAAGATTTCATCAAATCATGAGATAATTTTGCAAATAGATAAATATATTCTAGTTTAGTTAAATGTTAAAATCGTAATATGAACGCATTTGTATAGCACATGATTTATTTTATAACATAAAATTTGATATAAATATGAAAAATGATTTAATTGTGAATTATGTCAGTATTACTGAACAACATACTATGAATATTCTAAAAAAAAAAATTTAGAAGATGTATAAATTTCCGAACAAATATTCTTCGTCAGATGAATTCTAGTGGATCCGACCGATATAGTTTATTTTGTAGTTTTATGTATATATATATATATACTTATATATGTTTTATTTATAAAATAATATTTTAACTATTTTAAAACAAGAGTTTTAGTTTTATAGATTTTAATACAAATCAATTTTCAAGTCACAAGGTTTTGAACAGTAATTTGACCTTTTTTACCTTTTCCATAAATAAAAAATTTGCACCATACATATATTATATAGAGTAATACCCTAAAATAACACCTTTTAAAAAAAATTTCAAATCTAGCATCATAAAATTAAATTCTCAAAAATAGCACAAATACTTATGTGAAAATACTTATTTATTTTAAATTAATTATACATAAACTTAAAATATTATATTTAGATTTATTATTTCTAATTTAAGGTTTAATTTTTTTCTATTAAAATAGAGTTTTAATATATTTTAATCTTAAATTTGTGTTATTATTGGAAATTTAAACTAATTATATTATATTTAGAACAAAAACTTAGAAATGTGCTATTTTAGAGATTTGCACTAATATATATTATTCTGTATAAGATCTCTTTTTTCACTGACATCTTATTGAATCTAATTAACTGGAATACATGCGTACGACCTGACGTAAGCTATACGTAAATATTCTTTAGAGATAGGGTATAGGGATGGCTATGATTAATTATGCCTGATAGTAAAAAAAACCAATTAAGTAGATTAAGACGTAACTCTGCTGTATTGTTTCTTTACAATCCTTGTCTTTAAGCTTGATATAGAAATTGATTAAGGACCTCCTCAATTTTCTGCTTTGTTAAATTTACTTTGTGAACTTTATTAACTCACCGGAAGGTCACACAAGTACGGTTGATTCAACAACAAACAAAAACCATTGTCTATTGTCTATTGTCTATTGTCTAGGTTAAATGCATTTTATTGCAACTATGATTGCATGTGTCCGATATTTTGACGGATGTTTGAATTATATTTTTTTATTAAAGAACTCGGAATCGATGTAATTATATAACGGGATGCAGAAAAAGGTGTACAAAAATATTTATGCAAATTTAACTAATTAAAAGATTATATTGATTTTAGTTTGTCAGCCGCAAGAATTTACGGTTACGGATATGGTAAATTATTGTTCGTTTATATGCTCCAAATATATGCGGTTAATCGAAGCAATCAAACGCTGCATCTTACGTCACAATTTTTTTAACCGCATGTTAAAACATCGATACGAGTAAAAATCTACGATCAACTACAATCGCAATCATCGACAATGGATAAACGAACAATATATGCTACACCCACTGTATTGACTGCAGGCGCAACCGACATCGATGAGTAAACAAACAAGACTTATGTCTAGCGTCGATAAACAATCTTTAACATGAAAAAATACATTAACTAAAATCGGTAATTGCATATATTTTTTAACTATTGCAATTCTCCTTACGAAAAACTAAATTTTATTTAAAAGTAATGAAAATAGACGTTAAAAACAAAAGAAATAAAGTAAAACTGCGATTATTGATATCTCACATGCAAAAATTCTGGCCCAATAAATTGGATTACTTATTATTAAATATATAAACCAAAAACTATGCCGCATGGCCCAAAACATATATAAACATTAAATAAATGCATAAAGAATTATATAATTACATGTGGTATGGTGGAACGAATTGTTGTTTTTTAACATATAAAAACATCTTGAATTTGGACCACAAGTCTTTTATCAAATTCAAAAACCTTCGTTTTCATGTATTTACGATAGAATATGCTTCCAATAGGGTTGCGTACAGCTTCGCCCAACAAATTCGTCCATGCTTCTTTTCTTCATTGGAGTTATTTATCAACCGCAGTTACAGCTATATTTATATGCATTACATTTATTTGACCATTCTGATTATTCAGAAATCAGAATAAATGCATACAATACATTTCACGAATCGATAACCAATAAAAATAATCTATAATATATTAATTGAAAATCATTTTAACATAATAACTTTATGTTGACGTGTGATTTATAAATATGACATGTTGTGTCAAACTATTAGAACATTTTAATATAAATATTAATTAAGACATAATTTACTAGAGTATTTATGAAAATTGTTATTATACAGTGTATTATATGTAAATCCCTAATATTTCGACATACAATATATTTTGTCATACAATATAAATATAATATAAAACAAAATATAAATTTTGAAAAATTAGTCAAACAAAATATAAAACAAAAGTTTAGTTTAACTGAATATCTATGATATATATAATTTTATCCAAAACAAATACAATTTAAATTTATTTGTATAATCCAATTTTATTATCTATTTCATTTTCGTATAAAATATTTTAAAAAATTATTTTAAATATGAGACAAATTATATATATATATCTGATTTAAATTAATAAAATAAATAATTAATTATTATATGTGGGTCAAAATATAGTTTTATTTAAAGGAAAGGCTCTTAAATTCAACACTTTTAGATGATTAACCCTAGTTTGACAAAAAATACATAATTAATTAAATATTAGAATGCATTAGGAAAATGTATTAATTAGACGAGCAAAACGCGTTACTGTGGACGTTGAAAACAGCGTTGCTGTATTTGAAACTTGTACGGTATGAATTGTTACTATTATAGGAAAGAAATTATCCCAAACTGGTCAAAGAAGCAGCCCACGTTGACTCACACGTCCAGTTTCCGGAAACTCCAAACGGTCCGTTCTTATCTTCAATATCTGTCCTAAAGATTTGGCCATGTTAAATAGTCTATGATCACCACTATCCTATATAGTATCTATTAAACATCACAATATCAATTTTAAAAACATATTTATTTCTCTGACAGCCTTTGATATCTAATAGGAATTAAAAGCTTTACATGACTGTTTCAAACCTTACGTTTTCGCATATGTCAACATACATGAACCAACATATGCACACCTACCTCGTGGGAAATTGTTTTCTGTCACATGTTTATATAAATATTGAAAAACTGATCATACACATCATCACTGCTAAAACGTATATATGTTAGGTTGGTCCGGTTCGTTGTGAGGTTGTTAGCATTAACGACATGTGATTACAGCACAATATATTTTCTGTCGTTGGGAATTGCGAAGCAAACAACTGACTGTCGATATATATATATGCAATATTTTAGAAAAAAATATATTATAGTTAGCGAATACAAAGGATCCAGCTAAAAAATTGTAAAAATATATCTGGCAGGACAAATGACGAATATACAAGTGGTGGGGGAACCTAAACCTAACCCCAAAGAATTTTAATTCCACACTAAGTAAATAAGTTATGTATCTGACTCGGACAAAAATACAAGTTGTGTTCTTTTTTATTACATCACCATTATACGATCACATAAACCCGAACCCACTAGGTTGTTGACCCGAGTAACCGAATCCATTAACTGGGTCAACATTAAAACCTTGATGAGCCAAAACGTCCGAGTTATTAATCCGAGGAATCTCCTCAGCATGTTGCTGCGTTCTGTCACCCTCCTCGTTCGTCTTCACGTCTTGATAATAGCTACCACCACCGTCGTTGTAACGGAGATTCGAAACTTTATTACTCAGTCCGAGTTCTGAGACCGAGTTCTGTCTACCAAAATTTGACCAATCAAAGCTTGGCACCCTGGCTAAACCGTGAAACCCGGTTTTACGTTCGGTTACACCTTGCCCATTAGGCAGCGCGTTTGATGAACCGGCAGCAAATCTCAAACTCCTGTTGTCGATCTCATGTAACGACTCGAGAATGTCGTCGTACTGATGAGACGAAGATGACGTAGACGAATCATTGTTGCTGTATTCTCGAGCACTGGTCATTAGATTACCGTAAATCTGTTTTTGTGCGCTTGATTGCTTCTTGTATATTCGGCATAAAACCCAATCATCAAGCTGAAAAGAATAAAAAGTCACCAACATATATAATAAACAAACAGGATAGTAGTGATTTGATATTTATATATATATTTCATTTATTGTTTACCTTGGTGCTTCCGTTTCTACGAGAGGGTTCTATGAGACGATACTCATGCATAATCCAATTGGTTTTGGTGCCTTTTGGTGCTTTTCCAACGTAAAACACCAAAGCTTTCTTGATACCAACTCTCCTTCCCTCCGTCGAGATCACTTTATCCGTACCGGTGGCTTTCCAATAACCCGATCCGGCAACCCGATTCGGTCTCGACCCATTCGGATACTTCCTGTCCCTCGGGCTGAAAAAGTACCATTCTTTTTCCCCGAACAACGCCTTATCTACAAACATACCAAACAGAAACCATTAGAATACGCATGCATATCTACAAGAAGAAGAAAAAAAAGACAAAACCGGGCAGGTTAAGCTTACTTACCAGGTAAAACCCAAGGGTCGAACTTGTAGAGATTGATTTCGGCGATAAGCTGCAGAGAGAAATCTTGACCGGCGGCTTTTCTGCATAGATATTCAACCATCAGCTCTTCGTCCGTTGGGTAAAACCGAAAACCCGGTGGTAAGCTCAATTGGGCTAACGGGTCCAGTTCTCGGAGACCCATTTTTCTAACAACAAACTTGCTGCACTTTGATAAAAATGAATCTCAACAATATCTTTTGATATTTATAGTTGATTATTTTCTGTATTTTCACATTAAGATTTTTAGGCTCTGCTATTTGTATGTGTATATATAGAGAGAGATACTGGAGAGCACTACATCGCCGCCCAATCTTCGTTAACGTGCAGCTACATGAAGGGTCCCACTTTGATATTATCATGACAGATGGATCAATTAGAGCGTCGTGATCTATGCTCCTTTGGTTCGTTGAACCTATACTACGATGTTGATTTTTTGTTTTCTCTTTGACGTCACTGGAAAAGTTGATGACAGTAGTTCAATGTAATACTATGCCGTTTTTCCAAGTATTTGTTTTTTCTGGCAAGAATTCCCAAGTAAATTATTACTTAAATAGTTACACATAAACTAAAAATTATTTAAAATATCAGTAACAATATAATTGCATAGTATAAACCAAATAAAATTTATTAATTTATATTAAAATTAAAATTAATCGTGCCAAGTAGATTAATCCATCTAATCTGATCATATTTGGTACCGTCATATTTGTGACTTTAAAATATTAGATCTGCGTTGAATTAATAGTTATATGAAAATAACTTGTATTATTTACATAATATTTAAAATTAATATATATATATATATTTTATATAATATTTAAAATTAATATATATATATATATAACAAAAAAATTAATAAAATTTAATTATTAAAGTACTTTCTTAACCGAGTAACATATTTTTTGATCGTATCTGACTATCTGCCCTAGCATAATTAAACGGAATCGAACTTTCAGATTGTTAAATTTAATTGAGGGACCTGTTAAAAATAGCAATTATTATAAACTAAAAAAATATCAGTTATTAAGAAACGAATAAATTAAAATTGTATGATAATACTACTTGCTGCACTTTCAACGGGAAAATTTATTTGTTACATCACTGTGACAGAGGATGTATGAAAATAGTCGTATTTGATAATTTTAAAAGATACGTATATTCTGAAAAGTATTATTTACAAATTACAATGGGTATGTGCCAAATTGTAAAAAGGACACCTGTAATGGGATATGTTCACTTGGGAATTTGGAAAGCGTTTTACATACGGATAAAACTATGTAGAGACGACACGTGTTTAATTTTTGTGGGTTAAGTTAGGCGAGTTAGTTTCCACGTCAATAAAGCCTCTACAGATGGTTATGATTTTGTTTCTGCCTTTCTGTTATTCTCATTATTTTCCTAATTTAATTTATCAGATTATAATTTAACTTCAGATAACATCAGATTAGGATATAAAACAACGAATAATAAGAAATTATTATTCTTTCATTTGTGACTAATGGAGTCCCTATAACAAAAAACTCCCTGTAATACGAATTAAAATTTAATTAATAATAATATGGATTCTTAGTTAGAAACGACTGTCAGCAAATTTTCAGAAATACACATTAATGTTATAAAATATATGTAGGGAAATAATTATGTTTGTTGGGATATTTTTCTAAGTCAATGAAATAACTGTGTGTGTGTGTGTGGAAATTAAAATACAAAGTCAACTATCAAATTTAAATTTAAATTAATATATTGTGTTCACGTGTACATGATTGCATAAATATATAATTCAAAGCGAAAAAGTAATTGAGGTTTCTTTCACTCAATAGCTTTCGTGTCACGGGGCATCTTGTGGTGTTAATTACATCCCTTTTATATGATTTCTCTTGGATTAGTGATAAAGAATATGGGTTGGTCAAAGTTGTTTTTAAAACTTTGTTTCTGGGTGAACGTATCCAGACAATTATATAAATTAAAATACAAAAATATGTTAATAGTAATGCAGTTATGCATATATCAATCATAACGTGTATGTCATGCTTAGGTCATAATTAAATCATAACAACTTAGTGGAAATTTAGGTCAAAAGACTAAAGTGTATGAAAAATTTGCTGACGTAGATTTTAAGATGATATAAGTTTCAAATTTTAATTTGCTGATTAAACAATGACAATACCAATATACTTCATGAATTTCTCAAACATATATAATCTGGAATTCAAATTTATTTGATTTTAATCTCAATCTCCATAAAATCTGCACTGAGCGACGACTAAAATTCGAACTCGAATATGCATGTGAAGATGCTTTAGATTTTATTGGATCATTTATTTTTCTATTTTACAGAATTAATTCGATAAAATGGAGGGTGATGGTTCTACACACAGCCTAACGTAATCGAATATATGATGAAACTCATCTGATTAAAGCTTTTCGATCTTTAATAATATCAGTCTTGCTTTCTAGCTATAAAGCCAAAATTATTATGTATCGTCTAATTATGTTAAGCTTTATAAGATTATACTTTTAAAACAAAGAGTAATTTTTGTAGCCTTTAATTGAAACCTTAAATAATTACTTTAGGAAAAGGAAAAATTAACATGAACAAACAAAAAAGACTAAGATTGCAAAGATTTTTCTGAGAGAAGTTAAAATACAAAAATTTTATTTAAAAATAAATACTGTAAAATTACTTTAGAAGTTATAACAAATTCTTACACTCAAAAGAATCAGACACCATTGTCTTTCATTAGCTCTTTTGTTGTTATTGGTATTAACAACAGCACGAAGAATTCTCATGTTACTGATATGTAGGCCACGTGTAACAAAAGTAGGTCTGAGCTGGCAAAGTATGGTCCACGTTGTTCGATAGCATCCTTCACCCATACATCTCAAAATCAAGCTGACTCACTCCTGGCGTAATATTATAGAGAGAAACTGAGAAAAGAATTGAAATATTTAGATTTTGAGTTTTCACAATTACTTTATTCCACGACGTTTTTATCAGATTCGATTTTCGTGGCGTTAGCGTTTTTACACGTCGCTTTGATTATGTTCCACATTTTTTCCAGTTCCTGACTTAGAAAAATGATATGAACATCTAATATTATATTTTACACCATATTGGCTAAATATTGTATAAACCCTATTGGCTAAACATTTTTATGGGAGGAATAAATAAACTATTGGTTATATTATATCTACGTTTGTTTTACAGATGTGAACTTCAACTCTATCTGTTTCGAATTAGAATCTAACTATCTGTTTTGAGTTAGAATCTAACTGCTTATTTCAAAAAGTATTATTCAATATTCATTATGAAAATCTAACGTAATTGGGGAAAACAAATATTTGTTTCTTGCGTATTAAATATTGTGAGATATAAAATTTGGTTTCAACCAGAGAATATTTTTTACGGCAATTTTATTCTGATAATGATTTAAATATTTATATAAATATTAAGATAAATCAAATTAATTACCATAAGTGTAATTTTTATAAACACATTATTCTAATATAAATATCATTGTGTCACTTACGTTTATTATCAAAGAAAGGTTCGAAATATAATTATTTTTTTAACAAAGCTCGTGAATTATCTAAAGTTATATGAATCGTTGTAAAGTAGGACTATGTTTGAACGAACAGTTGCATAGCCAACAACGTTACTCGACAAACGAGTTATATGCACTGTGATGGGAATTATCTCAATAAATGTTGCTTCCATTAATATCTTATAATTCACATTTTTAAACAAATCGAATTACATTCTTTATATGTACAAATCATTAAATTCTGGTCAACTACATAGATTTATATTATATTTTTATTTATTATTTGTAGTAGAACATAACAAATCAAAATCGATTATAAAACTAGTCTTACGATGTAATTTCTTAATGAATATGAAGAGATAAACAAAATAATGCAGATTATACGTTAAAAGGAGATATTGGATAAACTTGAATTTTATCCTGAGTTTAATGATTGAATTCTAATGAAAATTAACCTTTGAAACAGACAACAGTCTCACTCAAATTCTTTATCACATGAACGACGATCGATCTCGTCCTTGAGACTCTCCAAGATTTGGATGTGGAAACTTCGAATTCTCCTTGACAACTTTATTTCTCCTCAGCTTCTCCTTGTCAATATTATTACTTGAAGCTGAATCTTCATCAGTTACTGAATCCACAAAAGTAGTGATGTTGGATTGGGAAATCTCCATTACATTCTCTTGAATAATTCCATATTGCGGCACATTCGTGTCTAGAATCTTTACTATCTCAGAATTCACTAGGTTTCCTGGACGCAAATCTACACAGTCTTTGTCAAACTGAAGTCCAAATCTTTCAACGAACAAGCTCCTCACATATTGAAGCTCTTGAAGCTCACCGATTCTTGATGCGGCAAATATCAATCCGGCTATTGCTTCTCTACATCCTTCTGGTAAGATATGAACATTCCTGGCAAAATAAAAACAATATAACATAAAGAATTATAGGTTTTTGGAACCGCTTAGGTTTTCTACGTTACCGTGTGCCACAAGCCATAAAAAAGAACTTACTTGTAACGTATTATGAGAGGAAAATTATACAAGATGGATATGCAGAAATATTGGACATGATCGTAAGCCAATATCCTTCTCGCGTCTTCATAGCATTGCTTCGTCTAAGGTTTCAATTCGCAAACAGAAATAAAATATGATTTAAGAGGGAACAATCGATTAACTGGTTAACTCAAAGTGATCGAGATTTGGAATTTTCATGGACTAAACTCAGATACCTTGGGAAGTGCTTCTGATAAGCGGCCGGCGGGGAGAAGCTGAGCAATATCCGATCGGGATTGTTTTAGGATACACTCTCTTCGTCTCCGATGTAATTTGATCGAACATAGCAGATTCTGGATATGGAGTTTGCTGCAAACAGAATAAACATTAATCAAAATACTAAAAACCTTTACCGTGTAACACAAGTAAACATAATTGCTAACCACTTTGAAGCTTTTTGCCATCTTGAAGAACGACTCCTAACGACGAACACATGACTAAAGCAACCAAATTGCGATGTCATGGCAAATATTATCTCCTTTCCACCGTTGGAAGGTGAAGAGAGCCCTTTAAGTAAAGCCAAATAATGAAATATTGATATTTGTAGGTAAAAATCTATACATATTAACCTACAAAAGTAGTAAATTAAAATAATTTATTAGTAGGATTTACTTATGGTATTAAATCTGGAAAACCCCACATTTTCTTTTCCAATCTGGAATGTGAAAATCCAACTGCATTTAACCTGCATTGTTTGAATATATTAAATAGTATAATGAACTCCGAAAGCATTACATGAATTTCATCTAATCCACGGCAATTCAATCGTCGTTAATTATAATACATCTATCGTTTTATTTCTTCTATGTAAGTTTTAACATAAATTACCTAGTTTAACTTACATATATGTTTACGTTATTATTTAAAAAGTATATTTTAGAATTTAACATTCAAATTGTAAAATTAATATTATTTCAAATATCATTATAAATAAACAAAATTAAAAAGAAATAATATATATATATATAAGTGTTAAAATAGTCTATATATTATGAAATTTCATACTTAAAACATGATTTTAATTAATTTATTTGAATTACTAAAACACTAAATATCGACATGGTTACATATATTATGAATATTCAATAAAAAAATTTCTATAAAATTTAATGTCCAACCTTTAACAAATATAAAACATACTAAATTTAAAGTATTATATATCTTGTGTATAACAATGTTAATATTCATTAAGATCAAAATATTTCACATTTGTTATATACACTTATAGCATTCTATAATGTGTTAGCAATATTTCACTTAAATACATATAAATTTAAAATAACAATTTCATGTAATCACAATTAATTTATAAATAACACATAAAATTAATTTAACACAACAATTAACTTGCAAATTGAAACCAAACTAGCTAGTCAATTAACTTACTAGTTTAAATACATTTTTTTTTTGCAAATCTATTGCTATTGTACAAATCAAGGCAACACAATTTATAAAGATTTACATTTATTAAAAGTTGATAAACTAAAAATTAATTCATCAAATTCATACAAGTAAAAATGTAACAAACTATTATAAAAATATAACCCCACTGGGTCAAACTTTAGTAACTAATGAAAGAGAAGAATTACCAAGAGACAACTTAGTTTTTTAGGGTGTAATTAAAATTTTAATTTGTGTAAAAATGTCAACACAATGTTAGTGCATCAGGTAATGATGAAGTTCAT
Source organism: Pugionium dolabratum (assembly GCA_018901945.1). Taxonomy (NCBI): domain Eukaryota; kingdom Viridiplantae; phylum Streptophyta; class Magnoliopsida; order Brassicales; family Brassicaceae; genus Pugionium; species Pugionium dolabratum. Next base: position 353,587 of record JAEVFF010000146.1, read on the forward strand.
GTTGGGATTTAGTTTCACGTGTGTCTGTTGTTTCATATGCTTAGCATTAAGTGATTTTTTTCCAGATAACAAGCAAAGCTGCAAAAGAAGAAGAAAGCTCATCAAAAAAGATAAACTAGTTTGTACGTAATGCAAATTACTTCTCCAGAAACAGAATCTGATTTAAATGGAATGCTATGTTTCTTGATGGCTGGCGTTGATTAATTCATACCATAGTTTGTGCATGGAAGCTCATCCGAGGTGCTTGTCACATTGTCTGATTCATGGATCCGCGTTGTTGATGGAACTGATCTAATTAACAAACTTAAGTGGTAAACAAACAAACACAAGCCTTTAAAAGCTTCAACCTTTTTTCTTCTGTTACTTCATTCACGTGCCAAGTCTCAGCCTTTTGTCTTCTGCCCTTTTCTATTTTCAATTGTATAGAGTTTACGAACACAGATTGGAAATAGAAGGAAAAGGGAATTTCTTTTTCATCTCTATTTCTTTTTGTAGCTAACCTTTTCTTAAGGCCCATTAAATGTTCAAAAGCCCATTTGTTTTCTTCTATATATAACTGTTGTCAAGCTGCATGTGCCTTAGGTTTAACTCGGTTCTAAAATCTTAAGGGAATTTAGCGTTGTTTCTTTCTTCCATAGAAGAAAACAATGGGAAAGAAGAGAAAGCACAGCGAGACTGAAGCGGCTGTACCGGTGAAAAAGAACGATTCTGCTCCCGAGAGACCTAAAAGAACTCTCTTGGGTTGGAAAGATAAGAACGAAGATGCTGAGAAATCTACACCTGCGTCTGGATTCAGGAATAAAGAGAAGGTTCTCGTTACTTGTTCCCGTAGGATCAATTTCAGGTGAAGCTTGTTGAAATTATATTGGGGTTGATTTTGTTCACTCACTCATCGAGTAACTTTGTTTATTCGTTGGAAGGTATCGGCATCTGATGTTGAACATAGTCTCACTTCTGCCTCACTGTAAGAAGGATAGTAAGGTGGAAGCTAAGAGCAGTAAAGGCGCTACTCTTAATGAGCTTGTCGAGCTTAAAGGCTCTTCTTCCTGCTTGTTTTTCGAGGTAAATTTTCCATCTTTATTGTTACCTTAATTCCAGAATCAGAGTATATTCTATTGTCTCATCTTTGTAATTGTTTTTGATAATCAATTCTTTTAAAGTTTGGAATGTACAACTTTCATACCATAGAAGATAGAACAAAACAACATAATTGATAAAAGCCTTTTTCTTGTTCGAATATGGCTCTTTTGTCTCTCTGCTCTAATTGTCACCATGCCTGAATTCACTTGTAAATGTACAGTCTCTGGAGTAGTAAACAGCGAAATCACTTGATTTCTTCCAAGAAAATGAATTTGCTACGTGTTTATTTGTTTTGTTCTTCAGTGTAGGAAGCATAAAGATCTTTACTTGTGGATGGTCAAGTCCCCTGGTGGACCCTCGGTTAAGTTCTTGGTTAATGCTGGTAATGTCTCCAGCTCCATTTGGTTTTATATTAAGTGACAAGAGCTGGTGGATCAGTAATGATATCAACTTATATATTGTTCGTATCTGAGCTGTGTTTCTATGATTTTCTGTATGGTGAAGTTCACACGATGGAGGAGCTGAAACTCACTGGGAATCATCTAAAAGGTTCACGTCCGCTTTTGACATTCTCATCCAATTTTGATAAAGATGTACATTGGAAACTTTTGAAGGAGATGCTAACTCAGGTCATTCTCATTTTCATTCTCTTATGATCCTGGTTAGTTTGGTTAATATTTCTGTGGCTTTCGACATTTTAATTAGTTTATCCTTTTCTTTCCATAGATATTTGGAATTCCCAAGGAGCACAGGAAGTCTAAACCCTACCATGACCATGTGTTTGTTTTCTCCATTGTCGATGACCATATATGGTTCCGTAATTACCAGGTAGGTTGAAAAGTTAGCATCTTAGAGATCATCTGCTCTCATTTCATATCAGTTTGGAAACAGAAGATCTAACTAACCAAGGACTGCTTTTTCTTCCATTGCAGATATCGGTACCTCATAACGAATCAGACAAGATTGCACGCGGCGGTTTGGATAAAATGACCCTCATCGAGGTCAGGCCATGACTATTTGTGTGTTTGAACTTCTAACAAAAATTTGCTAATTCGGATTGATTTGTGAAAGGTTTATAATTGGAAAAAACCCATCCACTGAAACAGGTTGGTCCAAGATTTTGTTTGAATCCAATTAAGATTTTTGGAGGCAGCTTTGGAGGTCCAACGCTTTACGAGAACCCATTCTACGTATCTCCAAACCAGGTACTTGGTTCTATGCGCAACTTGATCAGAACAATCATATTGGAATCTTTTGATTATTCGTGAGTTTTTTAATTCTTTTTTCAATGTTCTTCCTCAGATTCGAGCGTTGGAGAAAAGAAATAAAGCTGGGAAATTTGCTAAGAAAATCAAGGCAAAAACGAGGAGAAAGATGCATGAGCTTTCGAACCCATTGGAACCTGATGAGTTTGCGGACATGTGGAAGGATGAATGATAAGATTCTACCAAGTTTATTTTCTTAAATTTGGTCTGATCTTTCAAATTCAGAGGATCGACACATTTTCTTTTTGCAAATTAACGTGTTTTCTGTAGGTAATGAGTGCTGCAACTCTTTGCGATTTCAGTAAAACAAGAAGCCAATTTTGATTTCTTTATCGTCGTAGCATCAAAGGCTGTTTACAGGAAAGAGTACGTTAAAAACAAAACAAAGAAGCTCGAAATGTAAGAAATCAACGCGAATTAGCCAGCGACCAGTTAGCTTCACTTCCTCTTCTAGGGATGCCATTGATCTTAGAATAAGCGTCAACTTTGAAATTAGCACCACATAAAACACCTTCACTGTCTATCCTCGGCATTGCCTTCAACTTGTTTGTCGGATATTCAAAGCTTTTAAGCCCTGTCTCACTGTGAAACATACACCCTGCAAAAAATACACACATTATCAAACTTCAGTTTCTCACATTTTTTGTTTTTCTTCCTTTTCTTCTTCGGTTTGCTTACCAGTGGGGAAAGGAGCAAATGATTTAGCACAGCCTTGCTTTATGATCTGAATATCGTCGGACATAACAACAGAGCCGTCGCCAGAAATTCCCCAGTAAAGACTTTCTCCTCCATCACAGCTCTGAACATTTAATTAAAACAATTACTTTCTTGTTTAAATAAAAAAAAACAAAATCGAGAGATCTCAGAGTAAATACCAGAGCTGAAAAAACCGAGGAGGATTGGGTATCGTAGACGACGAAGGCGAAGCTTCCGTCGAGACCTCTGAGGACTTGATCGGCCGGGTAAGGACCACGATCACGAAGTGTTCTATAAGCTTCGATCACAAACATAGCCTCATTGGAGTTCTTCCCAGATAAACCGTACTGACGGTTCAATGTGCAGAGATTGTTCAATCTCCCAAGAAACATACAGTAAATCCCATCTAGCCCACAGAACAACCTGAAAGAAATTTGTTCAAGATATTAAACTATATCCACATGTATGAATCGGATCATATATCGAATTAGGGATTTGGATTTGGGTGTATGCCTCTGGCGAAGAGAGCTGTTGGGGCGAGCATAAGCTAAGACGGCAGAATCGCCGAAGTTCATGGAGAAAGCAGTGTCGTGGTGGCGAGAAAGGAAGTCGGAGAGAGTAACGCTAGGAAGATTTGGAGTGTTGCCGGACAAATGAGACGCCGGACTGTTGAGCTCCTCCGGCGGATGAGCAAACGCTTTTTGAAATATTGCCAGCATTTTGAAATTCGTTTCTTCTTTAATCAAAACGTTTAATTTGGTGAAGAGAAAGAATTGGGATAAGTGACCATTTATACAGTCGTTCCACGCAATGATGACTGTAATTTTAAGATAAGACCTCTCTGATATTATCCGTTTCTTTTTCTTTTTATTTAATTAATCTATAATTATTCTATTTTAATCTGTTCAATTAACAAATTGTGATCCAACTGTTTTTATTAGCTGTTTAATCGGACGAGCTATCGTTGAAAAAGGACTGAAGAACTATCATTGCAATAATATGATCTTTTAACGTGCCACGTTAGAAAATTATGAATTTATTTTTGTCAACCTTTTTAAATTGGTATGCTTTTATAATTTCTGTTAATATCATATTTGATATTTAAGATATCACAATCATAGTACATCAAACCTTGAGGATATGATATATAATAGAGATTCTCTATGCTGTATGTAGTGGATGTTTCTTTAGTATACAATAACAATAAACTTGTAGACTTTAGTAACCAGTATTATTATGGCGATCATTGGTCTCTGAATTGAATGTAAAACCTTAAAACTCTAATATTTTCCCTTGATAGAAACAGAGTAAAGGGTAGCCCAGCAGCCACCTGATACTTATGTTTACAAGGAGTCCCCTTTCAAAACCTCAACAAAGCTTAGGCCTTATAAATATTGGATTGCTAGTATCTAAATGACCAGACCAGACCAATGCTATGAGTTTCATAAATGATCTAATCGAACGTAAAAGACGAGACTTTGGGAGGCTTCGAGCTACAAGAGGATGAAAGCAACAAAGGTTTAAGCTCTTAGTTTGCAAAAAACAAACAAGAAAGGAAAGGTCGGACTTTTAGACGAAATCTAGAGCAATTTAAGTATTTTATTTGTATTGTATTGCTTTGATTCTACTTATTCAACTTTTTTCTCAACAAATGAGAAGAGAATAAACTAGTAAAATATCTTACAACTTTTTATAGAAACTATTTTACTATAACATGTAGATTTTTATCTTATAAATGTCGATAATTAACTAATAATAATTCTTAAAAATGAAATTATAAAATTTAGACTTTAATTTGGGTTTGGTTTATTGGACTATGCCCATAATTAAGGTAGTTCAAACTCAAGTTTAATTGCTAGAAAAGGGGCCTTTGTTTGTTGGGGCATTTGCAAAATTGACCTAAAATTTGTCTTCAATTGCAAGTTTGACAATTTAAAATTTTTTTTGCAAAACTATCTTTCTATCTCTATTTTATCCTTCAACAATAACTTTATTTACAACTTTGCCATTAACTTAAAAAAAAACAAAAACAACACAAAGACCATTATGAACAAATTTTTTTAAAAATATTACGAAAATGCCATCTTTTTCAATGCATACAACAATCATTATCGTGGTTGTTGGGAGAAAAATATTTTATTCCTATCAAAGCAGACTTCTCCGAGAAGTCTGCGACGTTTATTCCGATCAAAGCAGACTTCTCGGAGAAGTCTGCTTTGATAGGAATAAAAAATTGCTTTGGCGAGAAAAATATTTTATTCCTATCAAAGCAGACTTCTCCAAGAAGTCTGCTTTGATCGGACTAAACGTCGCAAACTTCTTCGAGAAGTCTGCTTTGATAGGAATAAACTGTTTTTCTCGTCAAAGCAATTTTTATTCCCATCAAAGCAGACTTCTCCGAGAAGTCTGCGACGTTTATTCCTATCAAAGCAGACTTCTCCCAGACTGCGAGAAGTCTGCTTTGATCGGAATAAATGTCGCAGACTTCTCGGAAAAGTCTGCTTTGGTGAAAAACAGTTTATTCCGATCAAAGCAGACTTCTCCGAGAAGTCTACTTCAGTGAGAAAATTTAGTATGTGTACAATGATCTAATCAAATTCATTAATTTTTTACCGCAAATAATGGTCCAAATCGTTGTTGTTTGTGGGGAGTGGACTATTACAGAGACTTGAAATTTTTCTGTGGATAATATAGGAGGAGGAAAAATGTTTGTAATTGAGGATGATGATTACTTTGTTGATGAAGATGAGAATAAAGTTTACTCGAATGCTGAGGATTACATTCTTTAAGGTAAAGTAAAAGATGAATAAATTCAGTTTTAGTGTTGAGTATCTCAGAAAATTAAGTTACGAGTAAGGACAAAATATAAAGTCTGCTGAGAAGTCTGCAAAGAAGCCTGCCGAGAAGTCTGCAAAGAAGTCTGCGAGATTTATACAACAAAGTTTGCCGATATAAGTGTGTAGTTTCTGAAACATGTAACCAATCAATTCAATTAATTTGAAGACACAATGTTATCGATGTTGTTTTACAAAAACATCCAACACTATCCTGTTAACTTAGTATTTTGATGGAATTGTTTATACATATCTTTAAGTTCTTGTTCTTTCTTGTTATTAGGAAGTATGCATTAAGTATCTTAAATATGCACTAAGTCCTTAACTATGTATAAAAATTTATACTAATATTTGTGTTTTTAATTGTTGTCATTTTGTAATTTTATAAGTATGATTTGACTTGAGCTGATTGAAAGGTGATTGACATACAACTAATAGTTTATTATAATTCTGAAAAAGTTGATTGAAAACTGACTGATAAGGTGGAGTGATGGGAGCTAGTGATAGGTATAATAAAGTTGACAAAAATTCATTTAAAATATGACCAAAAATACAAACGAAGTCTGCAATTATTAATGAAGTCTGCAAGTGAAGTCTGCATTTGTAATGAGAACGTGTTGTGAAGTCTGCAACTCAAGTCTGCAACTGAAGTCTGCAACCTGTAATGAAGTCTGCAACACGAAAATCTATTGATTCAAAAACCAAAGTCAAATTCAAAACGTAAGAAAAAAACTCAAAAACATCTACAAAAACTGTAAAACCACCATAAATTTCAAGGAGAATTTCAAACATCTATTGAAAATCTTTAAAAAACCATCTAAAATTTTAAAAACCATTAAAAATCACTTTAAAAGCAACTAAAACAACAATATTACTTTTTGTGAATCTTTTTCCAGATCTACAACAAAAAAAGAAGAGAAATAAGATAAGAATATAAGAACTCCGCAACTGAAGTCTGCAACTGAAATCTGCAAACCTGTAATGAAGTCTGCAACACGAAAATCCATTAATTCAAAAATGAGTGTCAAATTCAAAACGTAAGAAGAAAACTCAAAAACAACAACAAAAAACTCTAAAACCACCATAAATCTCAAACATCTACTGAAAATCTTAAAAAACCATATAAAAATTTAAAAACTATTAAAAATCACTTTAAAAATCTAGTAAAACAACAAAATTAGTTTTTGTAAATCTTTTTTCTAGATCTACAACAATAGAAAATGAAAAATAATATAAGAATATAAGAAAAAATTAAGAAAACAACAAAAAAAACAAAATCTCCAAAACAATGAAAAACGTAACAACTAGTAAAAATAACAAACTTACATCTTTAGATCTCGTGACTTCCTTTTTTAGATCTACAAAAATACAAGATGAGAAATGAGATAAGAATATAGGAAAAAACTTAAGAAAATAACAAACACAACAAAAATCACAAAAACTACAAAAAATTTAAAACTAATAAAAGCAACAAGCTTACGTTTTTAGATCTCTTCACTTCTTTTTCCAGATCTACAACACTATAAGACGAGAAAGAGTGTTATAAAAATAACAAAAGATCTAAACAATAAAAATATTCTAAAATCACAAACCCAAAACCATATAAACAAAAAAAAACTTACCTTTTTCACATCTCATGATTTTTTTCCAGATCTACAAAATAACAAGATGACAAAGAACATGAGAAGAGAAGAAGAAAAGAAAAGAGGGGAGGTAAAACGAGAAGAAGAGAAAATTTACCTTGTAGTCATTTTTGGAGGATGGAGGCTCCCACGTTTTTTTTTTTGAAATGAAATTATGATAAAATTTTAGGGTTACCTTCTTTATATATGGAGAGTTAAATTTGGTTAGGTTAAAAACTGTCAATTTCCGGTTTGCGCAGACTTCTCGAAGTCTTCGAAGTTTATTCCCGCTGAAGCAGACTTCTCGGAGAAGTCTGCTTTAATAGGAATAAATCTCGAAGACTTCTCGAGAAGTCTGCTTTAGTGAAAAAAATAGTTTATTCCGGCTGAAGCAGACTTCTCGAAGTCTGCTTCGTATTTTTACATTACCCTAAACTCTAAATTGAAAAAAACCGGTTTAGTTACATTTAATTTCCGGTTTATGCAGACTTCTCGAGAAATCTGCTTTGTTAAATCTACGACAACATCTCGAGAAGTCTGCGTAACCCTAAACCCTAAATAATAAGATTCACTAAATGTGCAAAAGTTTTGTTAAAAATTGGATGAATATGTTGAAGATAGTTAAGTAAATGCAAAACTCAAACAATTTCTTTTAAAAATTTGTAAATCTAAATTTTCAAATTTATCACATGATATTTCAAATTCTAGCATGAATTCTCTACACAAACATCAACTATTAACCCACAACACATAACAACAAAAACTAGCAAATATTTTATATCATTAGATCGAATCTAATCTACTTATTTTTGAATTCATTATAACTTTTACGTGCTTTTGATATGTATATAAACTATGTTAATAACAATTTTAATTTTTTTAAATATTTCAAAATTTTTATTTGATTTAGGTAATTTATTTACAAAGCAGACTTCATGAAGTCTGCTTCAGCCGGAATAAACTGTTTTTCTCACCAAAGCAGACTTCTCGGAGAAGTCTGCTTCAACCGGAATAAACTGTTTTTCTCACCAAAGCAGACTTCTCCGAGAAGTCTGCGAGATTTATTCCGACCAAAGCAGACTTCTCGGAGAAGTCTGCTTTGACCGGAATAAACCTCGCAGACTTCGTGAAGTCTGCTTCAACCGGAATAAACTGTTTTTTTCACTAAAGCAGACTTCTCGGAGAAGTCTGCTTCAGCCGGAATAACCTGTTTTTCCTACCAAAGCAGACTTCTCCGAGAAGTCTGCTTTGATAACAAAAAACATGCAGGGACTGAAACGTAATTGACATTTCAACATTATTTTTTAGACCAAAGGAGTGTTCAGTAATTTCTCCACCCTCACAGGTTAGTTTTGCAAAAAAAAATGTAAATTGTCAAACTTGCATTTGAAGTCAAGTTTTAGGTCATTTTTAGCAATTCCCCCTTGTTTGTTTCCTAAACAGTAAAACAAAAACGTCCTAAGGTAATGTAATCTTCTCTTCATCCTCTTTCCTCTTCTTCTCCAAAAAGTATGAAGTTTACTTAAACTTCTTTTCAATCTTATGGATTTATAACTCTGATTAATGTTAGAGTTTCTTCAGATTTTGATAATTTTGAGTTTCAGTTTAGGGTTGAGATTAATGGTTTGCGTATAATCGAATGACCTAACTATGGATGGTTTGATTTAGGGTTGGATTGTCGTGTACTCTGTCCAGACATTCCATTAGCTAACATGATTCACTTATATCATCCAGTTTTCAGATAACTAATTCATATACACAGAATCAAGTATTAAACTTTTGTTTGTTTCCCAGTTGGCGATTTAAGAAAAAGAATTTCTTGAAGCGATTCGTGATCAGAAATTGAAGAACGAGAAAAAGTTGGAAAGATTCTGAATTCATAAATTTGCTAGCTTTTCAGTTTCGTATTTCCCCCTCGGATTAAGATTCTCTTTCTGATGGTGGTTTTATCAAATTGATACAGGAGACAGAGAGATGGACAATGAATCAGAGAAGCTCTGTAAAGAAGAGGACGAATATGTTCTGATTGATCTTGACGATGTTGCGAGGCACATTGACATTCCTTCAGATGCTCCATATACTTTATCAGTTATTATCCAACTTTTCTTAACTCTGTATGTTTGTACTTTGTGTGATCGGATTAGGCTCTTGATTATAGGCTCTAAGTCTGGTTCTGTTTATTTTCAGGGTTTGGATACTTTGAATCCAGTGTTAACCATTGATGGGAAAATCAAACTCGTAAGTTTTAGTTGCAACTAAAATTTTCCAGCTTCAATTACTCCTGCTTAAATATTCTTAATCTCTTCTTTTGTTTTGTTTCAAAAGGTTGGAGAATACTTGGAGACAATTGGTACATGCCTTGCTTTCTCTGATAAGGGTAAGTTCACTTTCCTCACAAACCTTATTGTTTCATCTTGTGGTTCCAAAAAAGAAACATTTATTGAATGTTTGTTTGGAGTGCTCATTTAGGTGTGGTTTCTCCATTTTTGTCTGCAGAAGTTTCAGCAGGTGTGAAGACAGTCGAACCTGTTGCCAAACTACACAAGATTCTTAAGTTTAGGTTAGCATTCGACAATGAAGATGGAGAAACAAAAACAACCAATTTCTAAGAAGTTTTCTACTTTGGAATTGGATTGCACACCAACAAAAGCAAAAAAATCTCTGACACAAGCAAATGGGTCTCATTTCTCATCAAGAAAATATTTAAATCACTCCAGGATTAATAATCTGGAGCTGTTCACACAAACACATGTTACAAACAACATATATATTTGATGTTACTGATGTGGTAGTTTGTCTTTCAGGTAGTTCAAGACAGCTTTTGTTCCTCTTTCTAGAATTGGCCTTCTGATGCTGTTTTAAGAATTTTGGTGAAAACGAAAAGGAAAATCAGTTTTTATTGTTTTCATGAATGTATTGAGTTTGTTTTTATAGTGCAAGAAATTACCTTCTTAATGGGTTCCCGTCAAGCCGTAGAACCTCGAGTGTTGGCTCAAGGAAACCCTGAGGCACAACACAGAGACTTGTCATGACATATTGAACGCATTTCTATGTATCAGTTAAGAAAGGAAAGAGACTTGCCAGTTCTGGAGGAAGACTTGAAACGTTGTTGTTGGATAAGTCCAGAGTTTTGAGTGAAGTCATGTTCTTGATACTCTGCTTGGAAAAAACAGAGCCAATGCAATAACATTAAGACATTAATTAACTAGCTGATTGATGCAGGTTCCACAAAATTCAAACCACAGATTCAGCAATTCTACAGGAAAAACCACGAAGGAGAGCATATAGACATGTACCTTGGGAATCGATTGAAGTGAATTCTGGCTCAAGTCGAGGATAATCAAGTTAGATAAGCTGGGGATATCTTCAGGTACTTGAGACAGTTGAACTCGGCTGTCAAGCGAGGTGTCATCTTAACCAGTGAATAATAGCTGGGCACTGAATAATCTATTGTGTTGTAGATTTGCAAACCAACCTTAAATAAAGCTCTTGCAGTTGTGGCAAGTGAGAGAACTTAGGATGCTCTCTGATGGAAGCTGCATTGCCACTTAGGTCTAGAATCTGAATCCCAGAGACTGCTTCAAACCCATCCAGTGGAATCTTACGAGCAAACAGAAAAGAAAACAGAAAATGTGATGCATTAGCGTCTTGGTGGAAGCTATAATCACTTCTTCTTTTCAAACATCACCCTACCTGCTTCAGGGGATTATTATCCAACTTCAAGCACACAAGCTTAGGAAGTGACTTCAAGATTGCACTAGGCCAATCGTTAATCTTGTTCCGTGACAAAATCAAAGTCTGCAATTACAAAGATATTATGAGTTCTATACATAACAATAATCAATAGCATCTTCTTTGTATATATAGGAAGAAAAACCTGAAGGGAAATAGATGAAGAAAGTTGAGCAGGCAATTCGTCGATAGAGTTCTTCGAAAGATTAACTTTCGTGATTTCACCAGACTCCCAAACTTCTGAAGGGACAGCACTCAAGTTAAGACCTTCCAGAGAAAGCTCCTGGGGTTGTGCATAACAGCATTCAATTAATTAAGATTATAAATTCCTGTTTAGAATTACAACATGGAACTCTTAATTGGATGGTGCTCAGATCTGTGATTTTACTTACCTTTGAAGATATGGACATACGAGCTGCTGAAGCAATTACATGTTCCTTTGTAGGAGTGCTCGCACTAGTTTCTATAAATCGAAACCCTTTTACAGTTAGCCACAAACGCTGGATGTGTGTGTGTGAGCGAGAGATGTTGTACCAAAGTACCTTCACAATTAGAAAGGCGGCTCCGAAGATACTTCAATAGAGCAGCTGTAGGACCATTTACTAGTGGACTGAAGAGCAAAAAAAGAAAAAAAAATGTTGGCCTCTTGAAGTAGCAATCAAACTAAGACTAAGCAATCAAGAAACCAGACAGAAACAGAGTAAAAATTACACCTTCTAAGGGTTCTCAAAGGATTGCCAACAAGCACAAGCTTTCTCAGAGTAGTCATGTTTCCTATTAAAGAAAACGAGTGAACAAGAATAACTTATGCTTATAGCTATTCTTATGATGTCATATGTAAAATCATTAACAAGCAGGAGTTGCAGAAATTGTTAGTGTTGTTTCCTAATTGTACCAAGTTCAGGATGCAATCCCGTCAATGAATTATTTGAAAGATCTAGGTACGAGAGCTTCAATTTACATGCCTCAACTGGATATTCTTTGAGCTGAAATTTGGGAGAAAGAACAAAGGTGCAGGTCACTAGTTAGACGCAAGTGATTTTCACTAGAGGAGGTCAAAAAACTATAACATGTCGGAAAACAAACATTTTTTATAAAAGAGCATAATACCTGATTAGAACGAAGATCCAATGTTCCTAGACGGGATAGATCTCCAAGCTCTGCTGGTAATGTCGAGAGAGAGTTAATTCTGGAATGAGGTATAGAACGAAGAATGTCAGTACTGAAACTCAGTAATTATATTCCATCTAGGACGAACAATCTTTCCAAAATAAACAGTAGTAGAGAATGACCCCAAATAGAGCTCCACAAGAGCGGAGCAACCGCCTATTGATGGCGGAATAGATGAGATTCCTGTGCGAATCAAGTACGAAAACAGTTCAGTAACTAGATAAAAAGAATACGTTTGATATTACTTCAACAAAAAATATTTTTTAATTGTTATGTTTACACTTACTGTTTTGATGAAGGTCAAGCCGGATAAGGCGTGAAAGGCTTCCGATGTTTTGTGGCAGAACACCCACCATATTCTTAGCTGCAGAGTAAAAGATTTAAAAGCCCGTCCCAGAATCTTTTGATATGTAAGAACCACAAAAGAAAAACATAGTTGCATACATGCATTAAGTTCTGTAAGCATAGTCCATGATCCTATCAGCTTCTCAGAGAGAACTGTGAGCTTGTTTCCCTGCAGTAGGTATGAATTACATCGGTAAAAATTCTCTTTCTTAACCCAAACATAGCCTTGAATACCATTGCCTTCTTCCAGCAAGATCATAGTGCACTTGGAAGATAGTGAAAGAGGAAATAAAAGAATTCTAAAAAGCCTCAACAGTCTCGGAGAAGAAATATCTCATACCTCCACATCCAGTTTAGATAATTTCGAACAGTTCGCCATGTCTTCTGGTAAATTGGAAATTTGATTATTTGAAGCCTGTGAATAACAGTACGCACAATCATTGTCACAGATAATATGAGAGAACATGTAAAGAAAAAAATCAACAAATCCAGAAGCAACATAGAATAACCTTCAAATCGGATAAGTCTAAACACCTTCCAAGAGTTTCTGGCAGTTCTTTCAACTGATTGCTTGAACAGTCAAGCCTGAAGCAACCACACGGAGTTTAATAGATTAATGAACTGTGTGGTGTGTTGAGTCCAATGCCTTAATCTAAGTTGAACCAGAGGAAGTGTTTGCCAGGATCGAGATAGCCTACTTAACAAGAGAAGTTGCTGAACCAATTTGCTCAGGAAATGCTGATATCGAGTTAAAAGACACATCCAGCGACTTCATCGCTGTAAGCCTACGAATGGTTAAAAGAACAAATGTTTAGACATTGTCAAGCTGGCCACAGTGGAACCCAACTACATAGATCCGGAACCACTTACTCCCCAATAGCTGCTGGTAGTTCAGACAGTTTATTATGGCTGACATTTAGCACAACCAAACAGGAAAGGTTCTTAAGATCCTCTCTTAAAATCTCAATGTCATTATGTGCCAAAATCAACTTCTGCAAATCAACAGCCTGCCAGATGAGGAAATTTATCCATTCAGGAAACTTAATCACAGAACAATGCATTAGAAAAGGATTCGAAAATCCAAAAATTCTCATTACCTCCCACCAATTTTCTCCTTCTCCTGTCGTTTCCAGACATTGGTATACCTCCGTAGGTACATCCCTGAAAATGGAATCCCAAACCAATAAACAGTGGTGCAAGTAAATACAATGGGATCTCGTGAGGATAAAAAAGTCGGAAAAAAACTGTTTTTAAGCAGACTTATACAGAAGAAGTAAGAGCAAAACATTTTGAAGAGTGAAATATTCACATGCAAGACACATCATCGGGAGATGAATCTAGCTTTTCTAAATAACCAATATCGAAGATTCAAAGCTAATAAGAGGACCAATCAACTTGAATCTGCGTCCCGATCAAAATATGATAATTCACATTTCGAAAAATAAAACAAAAAAATCGAAACTTCTCAGAGTCAAACCAGCTAATCCCATAAAAGTATCGAAGCTTTCAAAGATTCTAAGCCCGAAATTTGCAGATATTACTGAAAGCGTTGGTTTCCATGAACAGGATTGCCAGATTCTGGAAATTCAATGCCAAAAAAGGAAAAGGGAGATGAAATCTAAGGAACTAAAAAGAAATAGATCTTACCGGAGAGAGCGATTGGAAAGGTTGAGCGAACCTGATGTTCGAGCGGCCTTCAGGATCCGATCCATTAACACAAACGCACACACACTTTCGCTTTGTCGATCTTCTTCTTCTCCGTCGTTCTGATCGGAGACGGAAAATTTAATGCTTTAAACAAAAGCTTCACCTCTTTTATTAATTTAAAAAAAAGTAGTACACCATAAAAGCTAGAATTAGTATTTACATTAAAAATTTAAGTGCAGCTTAACTGGATTGTTTTGAAAAATTCTTAAACCCACATTTGCCTGATTCTTAAGCAAAAGTCCACTTATTTATCGATTTTGGTAATAACGTTGTCTTATTCAACTTTATGTGAAGGTTTTACTTTTACCGAACAAAAATATATCTCATTATAAGTGATATAATTAGATCGGTGTTTCATGGACACAGAAGCTTGAGACGTGCGTCGCTTATGAGAAGTGGGTGTTTGTCTCGTTTTGAGGTGAAAGGTGGACAATGGGAACAGCTTGGTGGTTGATAATGGTGGCTTGGGTTGCAGCCACCGGTTTGGCTTTCATGCGAATAAGAGAGAAAGGAGAGAGAAAGGAGAGAGAAAGAGAGTCCCAACCTACGACGACAAAAGTAGTTCTAAAAGCAGGACTGAAGTACTCTTTATTAAAAAAATTTTGATAAAAATATAGTTTTTAAAATTTTCACAACAATTAATATGTGATAAGAAATATATACTTTATTTATTTTACGTGCTTTTCAATAATTATAAACCAATTCAAATATTTATTATTAACATTTTATAAATTTAGAATTAATTATTCATTTTTTATAGAAAATCTAAAACTGTAATATTTGTGGAACAATAGAAATATTGTTACTCAAAACTTTTAAGACTATAAAATTATAAAATTTGACTGATAAAATATTAAAATCTTTAAAAAATAAAAGTATTTAAGCTAACCAATCGTACTATGTTATTGAAGAAAAAAACTATTTATTTTTAATTTTTGTAATTTGGTATCGCGTGTGGGGATGGCATTTTCTTTTCTTTAACAAGCTGGAGATGAAATCTTTTTTCCATCGCCGGCAAATTCTCTATTGTCCTCTTCTTCTCTATCCTTAGTTCACAAGTTCCGATTTTCAAAAGCCGTGCCTAGTTCAGATTCTCGGTTCAAGTTAACCATCTCTTTTTTCTGCACGGCTCCGGCGTCTTTTGCCGCGGCCAAGACTTCCCCTCCGACTACATCGATTACTGTAAGCAAACTCTTCACTTTTACTATTTTCCTCTCAGCATTGCTGATTTTTGGAAACGGAATGTGTAATGTGGTCTCCAAACGAGTTTGGGTTGGCTCTTTATAAGAGACTCTTTCGCCTGTTCTTCTTTTTCTTCTGTTTCTCACTCTTCGCTTTGATTATGCGCTTCCCTTTCGTCTATTTTTGCCGTTGTTTTCGACAACGAGTGGAAATCGTATTTTTTTCCGCAGAAATTTATCTGCCTTGTCACTGTCATTGATTTGCTTCAGTTGTATTGTTAAATTAGAAGCGAAAACAGATGATTGATTGGCTTGCTTAGAGGTAAATATACTGTTCTTTCATTTAGCTGAGCAGCTCCATTTATTTACTTAGGCTGGAGAAATGTCAACGATTGCAAGCTCTTCGCACAGTGATCCAGATTCTAGAAGCTTGCAAGTGCTACTCGAAGCTTTTGGTTCTCGTTTTTCTATTGATGACATAGCTGCTGCTTTCTGCCAAGCAAGCCAAAATGTCGATGTTGCTAGTAAAATTCTCTTTGAAATGACAGAAAAGTTGCCTCAGACTGACCAAGTCAAAACGATGAAAGAAACCTCAAAACCAACTCATGTCTATGTCCCCAAGGAAGTGCGACGACAAGAGGGTAGCAAATCCAAAGTATGGAAGCCGAAAAAGGGTTTTACATCAGTTGGTACCGTTTCAAGTGTTATCGGTAAGGAGTATGTTAGAAGCAAGCCTTTATCAAATGCCTCCAGAGAGGCAACTAAACCGGTGAAGATAGACTCAAAGGATATTCCAGAAACTGAGATATGGAGTAACGAAATGCCAGAGAGTAATCATGCAAACCTAAGCAGGGTTTCAACTGATGTCGAGGAATTCATCGTAAAGATGCTGGGAGAAGGCTTTCAAGCTAGCCAAAATGTCATTCACCAGGTTCTTGGTAAGCATTCTGTAGCTTTCCTTGACTCTGCTTTACGTTTTTTTCCTTCTATAATGCTATTGATGACTAATAAGAATCTGCTTTTCCCTGAATTATCAGGCGTGTGCGGATTTGATGTGAAGAAGGTAAGCTGATGCCTTTAGCTCTGAAAAGTAATGTATTTTGTTTCTTTAACAGCGTTTGCATATGCCTTCATTATCATTTTATTAAAAATATTAATTTATGTTTTACCTTCTTGGCTGAATTATAATATATTCTCCCATTTCTTGAAGATCATCAAGATACCAGCTCTATGACTTGTGAGTTGTGGCCTTTACAGTTTTTACCTGAGTTACTCTGATAAATTACTTACAAGTATTACAAGAGCTACTTTGACAATTCTTTTTCCGTCTTGGTACTAATGCTGACTAAAGTTTAAGATATAGCTGACTTTCACACCTACTGGCTCCTGTAATTTGATCACTTGATTATTAGTGGTACCTCTTTAGCTCATGGCATATGGCTCTTATGAGTATTTCACAAATCCTGCCTCTGGATCTTTGTGCTGAAATTTCTTCTTATGGCATCCAAGCTATAATCTTCATAACATTGCAGAGTAGGGAGAAACTGCTTCACTTGTCTGATACCAAGAAGTATGCTGATGTTGGAATTTCCAATAAATTTGTGAGCTTTTGTTATGACTTTCAGTTTGGTCTTTGTCATAGAATAACGACTTCTTCTGAATCTGACTCTGTTGGTTACTTGGTTTGTTCTCCTCTTCTTAAAGATGTCAACAGGAGATCCTCAAAGACAGGAATCTACGCCCAGCAGCAACCAAGTGGAACTGCAAGAAATTTCTCAGAGGCACGCTTTTCCAGTCAATCTTTGTACTGAACCATTCCCTTGGAAATCCTTTTGATTCTTGTAATTCTTTTTGTGATGATGCAGTGAAGGAGCAAGAACCTTAACAGGTTCACAGGAAGAAGGCAAGGATCAGAGTAGTCTTGAAAAGGAAGTTTTAGAAGCTTTGTTCTCATATGCGGAAAGATATGAGGAAAAGCCAAAAAAAGTAACTCGAAAAATTGGCGAAAGGAGAGCAAGAGTTGCTGGTCGTCCTGTTTTAAAACCTCTGGAAGTCCCTTTTCAAGAGAGAGCAGTTGCTGTGGAACAATTGTCACATACATCTAAAGAAGGTAATTGAGTCATAGTACTGCACGTTTATATGCTCATTTCTCAAGGGTTTGCTCAACTAGCTATTGTTTCTCCTTTGATAGATGAAGGTGATGAAAAAGAATATAAGGCACATCGTAAAGCAGTACGTGAGTATTGGCACGAGATGAAACAATATTACGGAGCTGTAAGTCTTTGAGATAATAAGGATTCATTTGCCCAGTATACCACTGTGTGTTTTCAATTGCTATATGATTGCCATGTTGTGCTGCCTACATAACTAAAGCGTCTTCCTCTTTGGCAGGCTGTAGAAGCATTTTCCAAAGGAGAAACTGAGCGAGCACGCAGACTCTTTGAGAAGGTACAATTTGTACAATTTCGAAAGGAATTTTTGGCTGAAAGTAATCAATGTCTTCTCGTGTTCTATAGAATTAACTATTTGAGGTCTTCCACGATACATAGGGACACCTTTTTGGAAAAAAGGCTCGTGAAGCGGATGACATATCTATGGCAAAGATGATCGAAGCCAAGTCAGTTAATTCCTCAATCCATTTATTTTCAATCTTCTACTGTCATTTTCTGCTATACACTCCATTGGCAAGAAAAGTTGAGAAAATTCAAAACCATGATTATAGGAAAGATGGTGATTCGACTTACAAGGAAGACGAGGTTGTGACAGTGAATGTGAATGAACACGAACCAAAGGAAGCTCTTCGTCTTCTCAAGCTCCAACTTAAGAACTTCTCTGGCATTTCATGTAAAGTTTTAAATCCCTCCCGAAACCTTTTCTTGTTCTGAAATTAACAAAACTTACTTGTTTTTAATCCATTTATGATTCAGCTATTAAGTACCTCAGGGTCAAATTGGGTGACAGCAAGGAAGATTCCAAGTGCAAACGACGGGTACCATCTTAACTTCTCTATCTTCATTCTGAATAGAATTTGAGTTGCTTCTGTTATTTCGTTCTCTTAGAATTTTGCGATTGCAAAGCTGCTGGAGGGAGAATCCATTGATTGGTCTGAAGAAGATAATGGCATCGTGATGATGATTCGTGTTGATGAGATTGACCCCAAGAAGTTGAGTTTTGCCAAGAAATAAGAACACCATTGGTTCAAATCATTTTGCTTCATTCTATTAAAAAAAATTGTCTGTACTGGTGGTGAACACTCAATTCCTTATGTAACCAAACAAAAGCATTTTTTCAGAAATATAATTTTGGTTTAAGAAACGAAGAATCATCAAGCCATCTGGCCTTTCAGTACGCTTAGAATGTTTTAAGAGAACAGATTTCAGTTTAAAAACCATGTAAAGTGGCCAACCAAAGAAGAACAAAACTTGTACAGTATGTAACTATCAATGAGCAAGTCTCTGCATCTCTTCCTCCTGATTGCTATCTAATGTTTCAAGCAGAAGAGGCGGTGCGTACTGAGCATTCCCTTGATTCTCCTCTGAATCTTGACAGAAGGAGAGAATGATTGTGTCTATCGACATCTCAACCACCGCAAAGAAAAGTGTCGCAACAATATACCCCAAAGCCCAACATGCCTGTGCATAGAGAGAGCGAGAGTCTTATTCAAGATAAAAAAAAACATCCGCCTTTGTATTTAAAATGAGTAGGCTAAGGGTTTTACCAAAACAGGCAACAGCGGGGAAGAGACTTTGTTGTGAGAAGAGCGATACTTGTGTGAATCCAACATCAGAAAGCCAAAGAGAGCACTGAAGAGACTCACACAAAGCTTCCCTAGAAACAATATAACATCTCCTATTACATTAACCTTGCCTATCCTGAGAATGTTGTTTATGATCAACTCTGTTGCGATTGCGGACGATTTGCAGAAGCTTTTTCCTGTTATAGCAATCTGAAAAGACACCGAGAGACAGACAAATTATCACGAAACGGTTCAAAGAAATGGGCTTTGTTTTGTTAAAAGGAGATTTTCTGTTACCATTATGTAGGCATTACGGTTAACCGATTTGATGGTCCACTCGACACTTTTTAGACAACCACGTGAAGTATAATGCGCCATTCTTGAAAACCAGTGATCAGTTGTGGTCCCGCTTACTTTAGTTCTACGACGAATTGCTTCAAGAATGAACCGAACAGACTCCACAAAAGAGACAATTAGTGAACCAAGAGCCACGGATCCTAGGTTGTAGCGTGCAAGCCGCTTCATTGAGGCAAAAACAGGAAGAAAAGGTATCTCTGGCTGCGTTGTTCAGCCATAAAACCCCCAATAAATACTTACTAATAGCCGTCAGTTTCAAATAAGTACTCAGAAATGTCAGCTTACCGATGCTTCCCCTTGAGCCCAATAATAGGAAGCAACAGAGCCAGCAATCACTGTCGCAGAAGATGCAATGAAGAACTGTGTCGCCCAATAGCAACCAAATAGGTGGAAGAATATGGCAATGGTGATGTGAGGAGTGTAACGTATGCTGTAACCGCAACAATGATCACAATTCACTTTCTTTAACACAAGATCATACGCGCAGCAGCTAGTGTTGTTGCAATTGTTCTGAACAACCTGACCAGAACTGAATAGATGGAGAGCCGCTGATATCCAGAACATATAGAATATCGCGAGCATTGCAGATGGTATAGCCGGAAATATAATCAGTGCTTGCACTTCTCCAATTACTTTAGCAGCTACCTGGATCTCAAAAGTATACCGCACAATGAGTTTCCTAGCCAAAAAACAAACTGGTAACTAAACTACTAAGAAATTAATACTCGCCTTGAGGACTGATGCTGCCATGAGGATTCGGCGGATGATGGCGACTGAAGTAAGAATAGCAATAGCTGAGATCAAAGTCACCAGAATGGCGACTCCACGGACGTGAGTCAGCTCCTGGGAACAAACAAATGCACATAAACCTTAAAAGGCGGGACTAATGGATTGAGTAATGTCATGCGGGAAATGTTAACTTACTCGACCATACATATGAAAGTATGGGTCATGCTCACCGATAATAGGTGTTACGGCATCATTCCCAATCCATCCAGCTACAGAAAAAAGGAAACAAGCATCGTGAGTCCATGTCATCTTGTAAAGTTAAATGCTCCTAAAATTTGATTTCCTAAACCAACCTTTTAAGTAATAGAACATTGTCACCGATATTAGAAGCATGTTGAAAAGGATAACAGTTATCCAGGGCATGGCAGAAACAAAATGTCGAATTAGAAGCAGCCAAATAATGGATAAAAACAGCGGGACAAGGCCTCCACAAACAATCAGTACTGGCCATGATTTTCCAACATCAGCCACATAGCGCTGTGATTGGACAACCAACAAACTCTTAGAACATTCTTCAAAAATCATCATTTTATAACAAAAAGTTGTAGATTTTACTTGTCAAAAGAGAAGATGATCATCCTCTTACCTTTAGGACTGAAGCCCGAGAATTCATTGACCTTCGGATCGATTTGTCTATGATCATGTCCTCGTGAATATTCACACCACCCATCTGCTGCCAGTGGCGTAGAGATGAATTCGAAGCACGAGCAATATACTGGCAGCTCCAATAAACTACAAAATTAAAGACCACATCTTGTCACAAAACAGTAATAGAAAGAAAAAAAGCTTAAACTTACACCTCTTACCATTTACACTAGGGAAGATTACAGGGTAACAAGGACCCTGAAGCTGTAGGGAAGAATTCCGCATCTCTGGAGTAAGAAATTCAAAGTAATCGTAATTCCTATCTATCCAATCATTCATCTTGAGACGAATATCGCCATCAGGATAGTCACAGACCCAGTTGAGAGTATCATCAGATGGTGCAGGGCAATCCAAGAGACAAATAGTCCTAGCATTAGCCAACTTGAGTTCCCCATCTTTCAAACCGCTTTCGTAAACTTGGTTAGGGTTTAACCAATATCTAAGCTCAAGTTGAGTAAGATCACGGTGACGATGCTTGCTACCACACACATTCCCTTCATAATCCAATCCATACGTGAGTCTGCAAGAACGGTTCATATAAGACATAACCACTCACGAATTTAATTACAAGAATACTATTCACGGAACAATTAGCGCAACGGGATAATTAAAAAGGTTTTTAATCTTTTCACAATCAAGTTTGCCTCCGCTTTAAACTGTCTTCAAGATTACCCATACACCAAATCTTTCCTAAATAACACCTGGAAGAAGAAAAATATGTACTTTACCTCCACACATAAACTACAAAATTCGGCATAATAAAAGGAAAAATCAGCCAATATTAGCAAAACATGGAAGAAGAATGAAAACCCAATTGAGGTTTAAAAAGTGAAAAAAAAAGAGGAAGTTTTGTCCAAAGAGATTTCGAGCCAAATCCATCGAATCTTACCTTAATGGATTTCCTTGGTTGAAGCCAAAGCTAGAATTGACAATCATTGAAACCCAAAATGCAATGAAGATAACGAGAAACGTAATATCTCTGCACTTTCTGTTGTGCTTGATGATCCCATCATTTGGAGCACTCCCATCACTTGAAGTGTATCTTCCTACTACAGCTCCCAAAGGTCCTCTCATCTCTGCCACAGCTCTGTCTTTTCACTTGTATGAAAACCTTGTAGACCAAAAAAAAAAAAGAAATTTCGGTGAAAACAACACACAGACCTTTTACTAAAGAGCGGCCTTCTCTCTCTCTCTCTGTTCATTGTTCAAGAAGAATGTGAAACCATGGAGGGTATAAATGTCTTTCTATTTTAGTGTATACTTGAAAAGTTATTTTCTTTTTGGTAAAGAGATGAAATTTAATGGTTTCTGTTCAGTCTATTCTCCTCACCTCCCTGACTTTGAGATTTTTCGACCATTTTAAAATTAGAATTGTTCCTTGATGTTTCCCATTTTATAATCTTTGTTCTTCTGATTTTTTTTATAAATTAAAACATAACTTCTTTGTTTGTTTTCCCAATGTAAGATCTGCAACCGTAAACGCCATTCGATTGATTAAAACATGAATGGAACGGACCACATCTGTGTAGAAAGTGATGAGAAAAGGAAAGTTATTAATAGAGCTATAGAAATTTGGTTTGCGTTTAATTATGTCAGATCTGACGATAAACATTTTTATTACTATAGATTCAACAAAACGTTTTAACTTGTGGACTGATGCTCGTGTACATAAATGAGACACCAGTTCGTTAAATAATATTAAAGCATGAAAAGAAAAACAAAGGAACATTGCCCCCAAGAAAAACAAGGGCGAAAGTTCATGAATAAGAGAAAAGAATTGAAATTAGTCCCATTTGTCATGAAAACGTTGCGTTTGAACAGGCTAAACGACATCGTTTAGGTGTTGTATTCATAAGAACTGGCCTCGGGAAGAGAAGGTTTGGCCGAACCACCAAGAAGAAGGCACGACGTTTAAAAATGTCATCATTTTGCGGTCAACAAGAGTAACTCTGAAGGAGAGTCTTTGACCCCGGAGATCGCCGGAGCTCTGCCAGTTGGCACCCCAATTACGAGTCATCTGAAGCCAAGTCTTTCCCTTAGAGCCTCTCACCGCAACCGCTTTCACTGCACCGCCACCGCCAATGTTTGAGAGAATCACCATATTGAAATTTCCTTGCCCTCTCATCGTGAACCTCACGCCTCCTCTTCTTTTGCATCCCACCCTAAATATGTATATGTAAATTATATTAAGAAATTTTTAAGTTTTCGCTACAAAACGATAAAAATTGTATTACGTTTCCTCTTAAGCTTAGAGCATTAAAGCACGTTACCGGCGATAGAAAACGGGGACGATGCCTTCGTTGCCGCGGCGAGCAATGCGGAAGAAAGCGGGCATTGACATGTCGAAGTGGTGGCGAGGGAGATTACACCAACCTCCGTTGTTGTTCGATGGACAGAAGTTTGTAGCCGTCACCGTCACAGCGGCTCCTCGGAGACACCATTTAGGATCCGCCCTATAGTCGCACCTCACCTGGTAACACCCACCGCACGACTCGCCGTTTCTGAATAACGCACCGCTTAGTGCCGCCGTGTGGGCTCCGAATCCGGCGTGGAACGGATTGTCATACCCACACGCTCCTCCTATAAAATTGTTTCTAAGATTTTAACTATACAGAAACTTTAACGAAACAAAATTATTAAGTTTATATTTTGGAAGACAAGTTACCAAGTGAAGCAGGGCTATCATTAACACCATAAAACGTTGCATGAGCCCTAATCCAACCATTCGAACACATCCCCACACTTAGCGTACCAACCAAGAGAATAACCGTTACCAAATATTTTCCCTTCATCTCCATTTATATATTATTTTATTTTAGATAAGTATATATATAATTTTACCGAAAAAATATAATTATTATAAAGTTTTTATGGAAACAAAGAAAAATCGAAATAGTTATAAGTTCACAAGTAATTGTTGGAAGCCTTGTGGACTCGTTTTATAAGGATCCACTGATTATTAACGCGTTTTTGTCGGTGAGTATTACTAGTTAATTCATTTACATGCATCACAATCCCATGCATGTGTTCGTTATCTTCTTAGCTGGATTATTAGTTTTTTTATTACTCTAAAAATTCTCTAATAATGACGAAAATATTTCTAGTTTAAGTATAAAAAAACTTATGTCATATTAGCTAGTTTTTGATTATTTTGTGTGAAGTATTGATTTATAAGTGTGTCACGTTTATCTGTCACACTATTAGAATATTTTAAAAGAAATATTATCTAAAATATAATTTACTATAGTATTTACGAAAATTGCCATTACACTATATTATATGTAAATCTCTAATATTTCGACATACAATGTATTTTGTCATAAAATATAAATATAATTTAAAACAAAATATAAATTTTGAAAAATTAGTCAAATAAAATATAAAACAAAATTTTATTTAATTGAATATTTATCATATATATAATTTTATCCAAAATAGATACAATTTAAATCCATTTGTATAATCCGATTTATTATCTATTTTATTTTTGTATTCAATATTAAAAAATTTTAAAAAATTATATTAAATATGAGATAAATTATATATATAATTTAAATTAATAAAATAAATAATTAATTATTATCTATAAATATTTTTTCCCGTAGGTCAAAATCTAGTTTGTTCGTAGATCCAAAGTAAGTGACAACATTTTAAACTTTAGGCGAACTATCCATATAATAAATACTATTATTTTGAATACTACTACTAGATAGTTACATTCTAAGCATTAAAAATATTAGAAAGAATTGCCTTGAAACCTGACAGTAGGTGAACATTTGATACGGAATTTCAAATAAGCTACGAAATTTTGTGTTAATGAAAAAGAATGGCAAGTTGTCATGTGTTTAGATTTTTCAAGATTACTTTCGTGTTCAATGCTATCATCAGAGTTTTGACTTTTGAGATCCAACTGCATGCATATTTCAAACTAAATTTTCTTCATTTTAGTCTATTGATTTATATCATGCAATTATTGCGAGGATGACCTGCATTACCCAGGAATATTCGATATGGGAAATTGGGAAACCAATTAACATTATTCCGAAAACAAACGCGTTTTCCCATTAAACTATATGCATGGCACATAGTATACAGAAACATAATTGGATTAAAAATCGTGGCGTTAAGATATGTCTTATATGCCAGTACACAGTACTATCAGAATGTACGGAAGCGTACTTATGTGTATATAGGTTGTACGGTGAATTAGAGCTTAGGAATAACAATGGCATGTGGTTCCCACGTGGAGTTGTGCTTCTTATCCTCTCCATTAATGCGTCGGTGGAGTTGTAAAACCAGACAAAAGTGGCCCCATGATAACATAATAGTCGAAACTTACAACAGAGAAGATATAGTAAAATGGTTGAATGACAAAAGAGTCAAATTATTCGACCAAGAATCTTTCTATAGTTTTC
The DNA here is from genome assembly GCA_018901945.1 of Pugionium dolabratum. NCBI lineage: Eukaryota > Viridiplantae > Streptophyta > Magnoliopsida > Brassicales > Brassicaceae > Pugionium > Pugionium dolabratum. The sequence continues at coordinate 379,161 of JAEVFF010000146.1, forward strand.
ACCAATGTCTCTCTAGGAACAGCTCCGATGATACTGTCTTTCTTCTCACCGTCTTTGAATACCATTACCGTCGGAACGCTGCGTAACCCGTAACGGTTCGCTGTGTTTGGGCTCTCGTCGGTGTTGATTTTGTAGAATTTGAACTTGCCTGCGAAATCCTTGGCAAGTTGGTCAACTATTGGGTGAATCATACGGCAGGGTCCACACCATGGTGCCCAGAACTCAACCATAACTGGGACATCAGATTCGAGAACCAGTGTTTGCCATTCTGAATCAGACAGGTTTGGTACTGCACATCATGTGAAACAAATTAAAACATGTTACATCTCTTAACGGTGATCGAATGATGCAAATCAGGTAGACAAAGAGCCATTTTGTGAAATAGTGTAGTAGTATATAGAGTACATCAGTACCATAACTGCATTGTTCATTGCCAAGACTCTGATTCTGTCTTGAGTTGTATTGAATCATACACTACAAAGAAACAAGATTCTTATCACAGAAGAGCTTCAGGAACTTTGCTTTCAGTTTGAACAATCCAATCATGTATTTCCTCATTTCTGTCATATCTACGAGCTCTACTGACGGAATCCAATCCCTACGTATGCTAGTTTGACAGAACGGATTCAGAGTATTATTAACAGACCAGAACCAAAGCAATTTGATAGATGATAGCGTTGAAAAAACTATCCTCAAATGAGATTAACAAAACTACTGATATAGTTGCTAGAAAATTGAACTCTAATTACAAAACATAATGAACAGTTTGATGCTCCTTATGACGCCCTCTAAATTGGAAAACTTATTAACTAACGTAGCTGTCACAGATTCACCATGAACTTACACTAAAGAAGCATCATTTCACACACAATCAGCAATAGCGAAACGCTGGACTTTGCACAGACATCGAATTATACGACGGTGCTACACAATCAGGAATTCACATCCATCCGAAGAGAAGATAGAAGTAGAAGAACATAGTAAAGCTGTCTACCTTCGACGGCGGAAGTGGTGTCCTGAGCCTCGGAGACTATTCGTCGATCGCGAGAGAATCGACATCGGCGATTCACACCTAGTCTCCCCGACTGAGTCACCAAACTCCGTGAAGCTTTCAAACCTCTGAATTCGAGAAACCTCACGGGAGAAATCCGGCGTCGAGAGACCGATGGAAGAGAAAACACGCGGGTTACGGTGACGGAATCAAGCAACGACGCCATTGAAGCAGTGAGAAATTTTAGCGGTAGAGAGCTGTTTGTTTTGGCAGTTAGGAGTGATGATTTGAGTGACCGAGAAACTGAGTGCACACAGAGGCGATGTTGTGGATAAATATTCTTTACGTTGCTATCCTTGCCACGTCATTCTTCTTCGTTCTATACTCGACGGCTGCGTTTTGATAGACTTCACCGTAAACCCATATTTTGATAACTTATTTTGGCATTATCATCAGATTCATTGCATACTTAATGGTTGATCACTCATCAAGCTGAGTTTGTGAATATTTATTAAATAAAATATAAGTTTGTGAATAATAAAAAGGGTCATTTTGCTAAATATACACAATTTTTTGCGAAATTAACAATCTAACACTTTAGTGTACCTTGGCACTGTACACATTCGTTTAATCCAATACTAACCCTATTAGCGTACTACAACTACAAATCTCTCCTAAATATATTGGTAGATTTTGTGTCAGAATTTACTTTCATTTAAACGGAGAGATACGATTTGAAAAAAGAGAAAAAAAATCCATGACACCCCATTCGTCTTCTCCATCGGTTACTTTTTCCATCACCACCCGAAAATCTCTCAAAAATTCACTTTCTACCTTTTGCCTAAACTTCATTAGAACTTCGAAATCTTCAAGATTTCGATATTCCAGATTTTTTTTGGTAAGAATTACAGTACACACTGAAGAAAAACTGTTCACGTGAATAGTTAGGGTTCCTGCAAGTGAAGAATATAAATAGTTAGGATTCCTACAAACGGAGTGTTACATACCACTATTTTATGTTTTCACAGTTATTAGAAATGTTACACGTTAACTATAAATATAGAGGATAACCTATGCTTTGGTTATCCAATTTCCCATGTAGATCGTATATGTCAGCTGAACTCCCACCAACTGCGAAATTACCCCGTTTAAAAAACTTGTACCACTCTACGTAATACAAATCAACAGTCACATGAGTTTCCATCACCCCTCTCCCAAACTACTCTCACGAAATGTGTTAATCGAACCATTTTGTAGGAGATGTTGAACCAGGAAAATAATAACATGCATGTTAAAGAAATTAGTTGAATGATAACATTTGCAAAGTCAGTAAAACAATAAATAAACATAAAAAAAAATAGTTTAGAAGAACCAATTTATTAACTTACCTCAGGATCTATAAATTGTTTGTAGTTTTGTTGTTGAAAGAAGAAGTATTTCAAAACAATATCAAAACTACTTAATGGTGAAACACATCGAAAGGTTGACTATGAGCATGTAAAAAGGGATATTTAATGTCTCTTACTTTTTCGTTATTGAACTTACCGATCAGATCTTGTTGCTTTTAATTCAGGTGAATGATTGATATTTCTTCTTGCTTTCAAATGCTGTAAAAATTATGCTGCCTCTGAGCGATTTATCATTTGGGATTTTTTTTCCTCTTGTTAAATGTATATATACGGGGTAACTACACCAATAGCATATACATACACATATGTGTACACATTATATTGGCATACGAAATCTATCAAAAAATCTGAACATTAAATAAAAATTCAGCTGAATTATCTTGGAAGATACACGTAATCTTGAACAATGACCTATATGCAGAGTAGGTTACTGTTGATGTCAGAGTGTGTCGATGAAACTAAGGTTACTTCTGTGTTTTTGGCTATGATGCGCTACAGTAAAAGTGGGTTTTTTGAATCTCATGTATAGATCGCTAATTTTGATCAAAATTGGGTAGAGCTAATTATCTCTAATAAAAATAGTCGGTAAAAGTTTTTTTAAAACATGAACTGTATATTCTCTATATCACATCCTTAATATATTATTTGATAAACTTTTTAACAAAATAACCTTATTTTGACGTGTTAATAACAAAAATTTTATACTGAGATGTCAACACCACAACGAATTTCAGATTAAATATATAAAAGAGTTTAAGTTATTAGAATAATTACAATACATGCCATTAATATTAATTTGGTTAGTGAATAAATATATTTTATTCAAATAAACAAAAAATACTATTACATTTGCAAAAACAATAATTTTTATTTCTTTAAATTTTTTATACGTTAATTTATAAATAATTTCAAATAAATATAAATAAATTTAAATTACTATCGTAATCTCTAATATATTATTTGAAAAATATTTTTAAAAAAATAATTTTACTTTGATGTGTTATTAACAGAAACATCATGTTGACGTATTATCATTACAATAAATTTCAAATAAATATATAAATGAACTTAACTTATTACAATAATTACAATATATGTCATTTTTGTTAATTTGGTTAGAAAATTAATATATTTTATTAAATTAACTAAAAAAATATTATTAAATTCGTAAAAAGTAATTATTTTTCTTTTTAATTTATATATACAAAATTTAATTTTAAAAGTAATTTTAGATAAAAATTAAAATTATATAAATATTTAATTTATATTTATTAATAAAATATAATTTACCAATATTTTTTCTCAGGTATAAATGTAGTTATAAATTTATTTTCAAAAATGTAATGTGAAAAGAATGATTAGATACATTAACTATGTCGATCACAATTATAAAGAAAAAACACAAAACATATCGGACAAGTGCAGAAGCTGCGACTGTGCTGACAGGACCCAGTGCGTGTAAGTGACCTGTGTTTCTCTTTCTGATTGTATTATCGAGTTTGTTCAGCTAATGGATCAAAAATCTGAACTTCTAAAACCCATGTTTCTGAGTCTGTGATTAACTACTTTGTTGGGCTTACGGGAAATTCTAAACTTTCTTTTCGTACCAGCAGATTCAAACCTCTTCGTTTTATTACATGATCCTCGATCGATATCTGAAACTGTAATCTTTCTCTTCGGTTTTCATATTTTGCTCTAGAAATGAACATTTGCTTTCTCTCTCTGTTACTGCAAGAAGAAAAGAACCAGCTACAGCTTCGGAATGGTCGAGGCTCAGGAGAAGTAATGACGGCGATGGTGACGATAATGATATTATCAATGACGATGAAGATGATGTAATAACTGTTCTGTTTTGTAGCTACAAGAAGGCCATGTTCATGGAACTTGGTGCAGAAGAGAACGTCTCCAGTTGCATGTGCAAATGCGGCTCCACCTGCAGCTGCGTTAACTACACTTGCTGCCCCAACTAACGACCTCCATAAAAACTTTTAGGAAAGTGCCATTTCTCTCTTTCTTACTCCCCTACAATGAAAATGTAATATGAATAAATTTGATGTTAGCTCATCCTATGAGCTCTCTTGACTCTTTTACGATACGGTGTGATGTGTATTGGATTATGCCCTTTATCCTATAATACATCATCATATTATCTTTAAAATTAACATCACAAGAGTTGCAAGATAACAGAAAAGATGACGGTTTCTTTGGAATTTTATTTTCAATCACAATATCCAACTACAAATCCTCATGAAGAATCAATCTCCTGTTTTATAGCCTAGTCATTTTTGGGCAATGAACAATCTACGCTGCTCCATTACTTTTGATCCATGAAATTATGGATTTTCGAAAGAAAAAAATATTTCAGACATTGAAACCTTCTGCTCGGAGACACATTTTATGAGCTTCGATCCATTTTGTGCAAGCCGATTCACCATGCTCGACGATGCACTCATCTCTCAGCTTCTTGGTATCAGGGCAAGCACAACATATCCTCTTCTTTGGTTTTGTCTCTGCCGAGGCAGCAGCCTTGCTTGGCTCTGAAGTGGGTGGAGGAATCAAACCGTTTTTTGCTGGTTGATCACTCATCCTGTCATATTAATGCACACAACAAGGAAGAACACGGTCATTATATGAACATGGTATTGAACAAAAGGGCGTAGAGATAACCTATGGGTACTTAAAGAACCTGAAAACTAATAACTCATTTGTTCAAGATGTTCTGCCAAGAAGTTTTAACATCTAAAGACTAAATTATACAATACAAAACATTGATAATTCACAAGAAGTCTTTAAACCCTCGCATATGCTCATTATCAAACACAAATAAAGATCAAATAATATACTTGATTCTCTAAAACCAAGCTCAATAAGTGTTTAGAAGGTATAGAATTCCATAACTACTTTTTTCATCAGAATTCCATAAGTACTTTCTTCGTGGTACGAAGTCGAAAACAAGGGCTGCATAAATCCACATCTGAGAACTTTCTAATCGATTGCTTGAAAACATTCAAAGTGAATGTTAAATTCGAGTTTTTTTTCCTAACGGTTTCTATGCGTAAAACCCCATCTGAATATTTGATGACAGAATAGTTTTTTTTTACCCAAGACAAGACATCATCGATAAACAAATATAATAAACCGTAAGAAACATCCACGGAACCTAAAACCCTGAATCACAAAACCCTCAACCTCAAATCACGAAAATTCTCATCAATAATGTTAACAAACACCAACATGATAAACCAATTCACTAACAATTCAAATATACGAGCAATCAAGCAAATTAAATCCAAAAAATAACCACAAAAAACGGTGGAAATGTTTCCTCTTTGCAGCATCTAACAATTCTAGATACAAAAAAGTTTCTCAGAAAGCAAAAGAAAAAACCTTTGAATTGATTAGTAGAGAAGAGTCAAAGAGCAGACAACCGGTGAGAATCTCGGCGACGGTATGAAAAGGAAGGAAAGAAGGTCTACTAAATTAATTCAAAGTAAAGCCACCAAATAAGAAAATATTATTTGAATGCTATAATTACACTAGAGGTTTCGAAATTGAGTTACGGGCCCTGCGTTTAATGGGTGAGGCCCATTTTTAAAATTTTAAAACAAAGTGTATTACCACCAATGGCGGCGATGCGAGGACGACGATGGTGACGCCACCGTATTTAACCGGAGTGTCATGCGTCATTTCTGCCTCTACTAAGAGCTGCGCGCTTGTGGCTTGGCTATCTCTCTCTCTCTATCTCTCACTGCAGGAGGTTGAAAATCAGTGTCTAGAAAATATGAATTTCTTTTTCAGTATCCACTGATTGCTTTGCAATTTCAGTCTCGGATGGAGTCTCAGCTTTGGTAAATATTACATAATGAAGCGAAGAATGAATCTCTACTGAAACGTTATGCCAAGTATGAGGTAAATAAGTGCATTGCTTGCTCGTACCTTAGTTCGGACCACCATTGCAAGATGTCAATTATCAAACAAATCACAACAACGTGTTGAATCTAAATTCCCTGAAGTTTAAGAAGAATTTTGTATGGAAAGCCTGAGGTTGATTTAGAGAACGATACTAACCCGAAATTTCAATTCGACATCCCATACTCAGATTCGTTTATAGCTTGTGGAGTGACAGTAAATGTTCCGGTTGGTATTGATGTTGAAGACAAGAGAAGGAATATGAAACATGATGTCTCTTCTGAAGAAGTTAACTTTCTGTCAGGACCCTGAGGCTCAGCGAAAAAGAGTTTTGGACTCTCAAGGAAGCATATGTGAAATCATTAGGAAAAGGTTTCTCTGCTTCACCTTTTATTACGTTTCCAATACAATCCAATGCTGTAACAAAAGAAAGCTACAATCTTTGCCTGGCAGAAGAGAGAATTGGAATATCTTCTCAGTACGCTGCAATCTGCATGAAGATGATGATGAAGCTAATGGATTTAGTGCTCCTATGAGTGTGATTGTCCACAAAACCATACCATTCTTAGAAGTAATCTATGATTGGAAGTTGTTGTAGTTGGTCATCTCCATTTTTGTTTCTAGATTCTAGGACATTGTCAACATATTGAAATATGGAAACAATTTAAGAAACCAAATAGTTTTAGAAACAAGAATCCCACAACAAATTAACTACTCAGAGTTACAAATGAGATTTCAGAATGTACTTTCAGATGAAACCAAGACTTGTTGAAACCCATTTTTATTGACAATTCCTCTATTTATAAAATCATATCTTTTACACTTATGAAACCAACAATGGTTTGATCTCCCAAGCTACTGGTTCTTTTGATCTCCACATTCTGTCAGTCTTTATCTTTTGCATTTTTTTCCACAAGTAAGAAAGAAAAAAACAGAACATCAATCATACTTCTCCCTCCATGTATAAACGAGGAAGAAAATCCAGGAGATAGCCAAAGCAATGTCTCCGAGGGCTTGTTTGGGACATTCAAAGGCAAGATCTTCAATCTTCCATTCAAACATAACTCTCCAAAGAGCCATAAACACATAGAGAACCACTGAACCTCCAGCAAAGAAGCTATGGAACTCTCTTTCCTTAACGAACGACACCATGAAAAGTATCAAACCAATTGCAAAGAGAAGCAGACCCGAAAATGACTGAGAAATCTGGATGAGTAGCTCGTCGTGAGGTGTTGATCCTTTGAGCTTGTTTGCTATCTCGCTACCGTGCCCGAAAATCGAAGCTTTCTCTGCGTAGAACATCATCAGGGTTCCACTTGTAAGTGCGATTATCGAATGGAGCATACAGATTACGCGGAATAGATGTGAATTCATCCGAATTTGTTGATTCGAAGATAAAGAATCTGGTTTTTTTCTGGATTTCAATGGATCAAAGAACCAGCGGAGATTTGCACAGAAAAAGGTCGCCTGGATAATTTAAAAACGTCAAAAACAGGTGGGAACAAACACAAAAGCCCAGTTCTTCACGGATGAACTAGAAAACCGGATTTTTAAGAGGGAAGAGAAAAGGGGGAAAAAGCTTACTTGCTTATGAATGGAGAAGGAAACTAAGAGGGTTTAAGCTTAGTTGGAAAATCAATGAAGAAATGGTATAATTATGAGAGAGAGAGAGATTATTTCATTATTTGATTCAGGGATTTAAACGGATAGACTATAGCATACAATAGGGGAATTTATTATGATAAACTCTAGTTTTGTCTTGATGCAAGAGAAGATTTTGATATGATCTCGGTCTTCTTTTGACACCTTCTTTTTGTTCAACAAAATTTCAAACCCCGTCGTTCAAACTGTTCAAAGATTGCTTTCCGATTATCAATGGGAGATTTATAACTAAAAGAAACAAAGAAAACAACACACCACAGGATATATATATATATATTGAGTTGACAAATTAAATTTATAATTATTTAAAATAAAAACATTTGGTAAATAATTATTTGGAGAATGTGAAGACTATTTTGCTATTTTTGGTGTGTAAAGGTTTTTTTTTACTTGGGTATTGTTTTGTAATGTATTATTTTAAACCAATTAAAAAATTTAATAACACAAAAATATTAAACCACAAGCATCGGATAGTCCTTAGCTATAAAAAAGTATAATTTAAGAAAAGGTAGCTAGGTTTAATTAAAATTAAAAATAATGACATTTCCAACAGATGAGAAACAATAGACTTTCATAAAATAGAGACTCCAATCTTTAAACATCTCCATGTGGAAGTCCTCTGAACAGCAAGAGATCTTAGTTCTGATATAAAAACAGCCTTGTGATCCTTCACTAAGCTCTGCAACTTCTTTTATTCGAACTCATATTTTCTCTTCAGCTACACAATAATCATTACCTTTTTTTGATGAGGCTATTAGTCTTTTTTGGCAGAATAGTAAAAAGTGAAACAAGATCAAACCCTTCTCTAGCATTGTACGCATAGCATGAAATGGAATTGCAGCAAAAAGATCAGCTCGTGGACCAAAGGCATTAGGCTACGTTTCTATTATTAAAATGTGAAAATTCCACGAAGTATATAAGATTTTTATGCCACTCAAAATCAATTGACAATGAATAGAATGATCTATAAGACTATAAACATTATATACTTATATAGAAATGTCTCAATTTTCAATACAGAAAAAATAATTGATAAAGAAAAAGAAGAGAAATCTAAAAAGTCTCTATGGTTCGGTAGTGTAGACTATTGATTCTATTATCAACCTGTCCAGTGAAGGTGCTAGCCGATTGGCAAAAGTGGTTGTGCCGTTTATGATACGTTCCTTCCAAACATAGTAGATTGTTGTTGAAAAGCTAATCCGATGAGAACGAAGGCAATATGATCAAACTTCCATGTAGCCAACTCGTAGCAGTCTAGTCAGGGTTTGATGCCAAGCCAAAATATTATAAAGTGACTATTTTTTTCGAATTCCAATTCTATGCAAAAACTCATCTGAAAATTCAATGAAATAAATTATTCATTTCCCAAAACTACCAATATACATGGTTGAACAATTTCATATTAATTTGCGTTGTATTTATAAGATTGACAATTAAAAATAAATTTTTCTTTTCAACTTCATGTATTTATAATCCGAATTTTTTAGATAATTTTTTTAAAAAATATTCACTATGTTGAGGCTTAGTTATAGTTTTTTTCAGATTCTTTCTTCTTCTTTTTTTGTTTCTCGTAAATGTCGGCGTCGTATTATAAAAGTAGTTAGTAAGTGAAGATGATAAACATATTTCACTTTAAAATACATGCAACCAAAAAGGTTTTCCCATGCAAAAAGACTAAAAACGTGGAAAGAAGACCAATTGAGTAAGTGTGTCCATTGCTTCTGCTACATTTTTTTATATAGAGATGTGAGACTATTACGTCGGTATATTTTGCCCATAACAAAAAAAAAAAAACTAAAAACGTGTAATGTATTAGTTCTACAAACATTGAAGTGGCCATAATGCCATCTTGGAGTTACAGCGTCCATTCCACCATGCTTGTCGCATTCTCTCAAAACCATCCACACTTAGCACTATGGTCTTGTCTTTTTCCTAAATGCATGCAATCTCTCCAACTAGGCATTACATTCTTTTGACCATTATTTCATATTGAAACGATTCATCATATTCTGACCTCGCCATGATCAAAACTCCATGAAACAATCGCTTTAGATGTTTATGAAAAGAAGTAACATGTAATGTAAATGTGTCAAGTTCAACCTTCTTCAAAACAAAATAATATATATATGTGAAACTCAAAATAATTTTGCATTTTCTTAGACTCTCCCCATATGATCGGTGTCAAAAAAGTAATGTGACAAATAATCAAAGATCGATATTAATATGAATAGTGGTATACTTTTGACAGCTGGTAATTAATGGGATATTAATGTAATTGACATATTTAGACATTTGTTGTTTGTATCCGTTTTTACGTAACGTGTATAAATTATCACTGAAAATATGGTAACCGATCTAAAATTCTTTTTTTAGGGGTTCATTAGGGATACGAGGAGATTTGTCCTTTTATCCAAAAGGACAAACTCTTTAAATTCAGCCATCCATAATACTTTTATTTTATTTTATATATTTTTAGGTATGAACGCAATGATTAAGTGTTTATTTTTATATAGCTATTTAATATTTACTCTAAAATTATGTAATAAATCATAAACGATACTGTGTAAGGTCAGAAATATATTAAATATTTTTGTATAAAAATTTACAAAACCTCTAATATACAAATCTCAATTTTTATTATAAAATAGAACAAAGAGAATAGCAGTTTGGCAACCTCTTTGAAGATAATATAGCAGCTTCATTTTTTGTTTTTATTTGGTCACGAATACACCGGCTGAAACAACAATTTCTGTAAATTATTAAATTACAAAAATAAGGTTTGTCAAATATAAAATAAATGATTCACTTCTACACCAACTTATCACGTTAAATATATTTTCATATGGATTTATAAGTTTATTCACTAACTACACAAACTTGTATTTTTATTTTTTATACTAAATGATTTTGCGATTCACTTTCGATTTCATCAACATCGTTAAAGTTTAGTCATTAGCTGTTAATATTTAGCTTTTAGCTATTAACGTTCAACCATTATATTGAGTTGAAAATACATGTTTGTGTAGATAATTAAAGAACACGTAAAATTTAGATATATTTATCTTTGGAATGATAAATTTGTATAGCGTAAAGAAATGAATACATCTACATAGCGAAAAAGTATATCACAATTTAATGGTGTTGGTGAAATAGTAAATGTTTTGGAAATTCATAAGTTAAAAAGAAAAATATATATTTTATAGCTATTGTAAAACATCATAAATCCAGACCGATCCGACTCTGAATTTAACAAGCACGCAAGTAAAAAAATAAAAAATGATTATTTTATAAAAATATGAAAGATCGTAATCATGAATTTGTTCCTCTTGTATACAAGATCCGTTGAGGTGAAAATACATTTATAGTTAATATAATTTCAGAAGTGAACTCCGAAAACAAATATTCAGTTTTTTCTTGCCAAAATTTCAAGAATAAATATTCTATTTTTTCTTACCAAAATGTAAAAATAAATACTCTATTTTTTACCAAAATTTCGAGAATAAATATTCTATTTTTTCTTACCAAAATGTAAAAATAAATACTCTATTTTTTCTTGCCAAAATCGTGTATATGAATTCATACAATAGAGTTTTATTGATAAACTAGTCAATTCCAAAGAGAGTCAACAGTCAACTGATACAAATAAGAGTTGACTTGGACCATCCCTTACCTTAGGGACATATTTTTTCCTTCTTTCTCATTAAACTTACCGATTGCAGTTTTTCGGTCCAAAACAAGTTATTTAGTAATTTAATAATGATAACTAGTGTTTTTATTTTGTCAAAATCTATCAGTTATAACCCAAAATAAAAATAAAACTGGTGAAAAGAAAATAAAAATATAACTATTTGCCAATTTTCAAATCATAACAAAAATATTAAAGAAATATGTGAAATCTGAAAAGGTCAACATTTTTTTTAAAGCGTTTTTGCAAATTTGGATAGAAAGATTGGAAGAAAAATAAACGAGAGAGAGAGAGAGAGAGAGAGAGATTAAATACAAGAAATCTGTAATTTCCTTAATATGTTTTTATAGGATGAGCAAGAATATCCTTTTTAAAGTCTTGGAGATAGAGATTTGAAGAAATAGCCAAAAGAGAAATCTTTCTGATCCTGTCTCTCCTGTTCTCTCTCCATTGATAGAGAAGAAGAACAGGGGTCTCTCAAGGTAGGCTCGATTTTCTTCTCCCTTTAGATTTCATATTTTTCCCAAGTAATCAGATTAGATTTTCCTCTTCAGCCAAAACCCTGAGGTATTCGGGAGAATCTCTGTGACACTCATTTGTCTCTAAGGTATTTTCCGAATACCTTTTCCGTTAAAGCCTAAAAAGTCGATTTTGTTTTCGTAAAAGTCTTAAAACCCTTTTTTCCTCGATTCTGCGCTTTTTCTTTAAAATAAATGCAAGATGATTTAGAGGACATGTCTATGTTGTTGATTGGAGACATACATCGTTTGTACTTTTTTTCTGATTCTCGTATGTTCTCTTTTTCTGATTCTCGTATGTTCTCTAATCTCCTTTATTTATTTAGTTTTGCGCTTTTTGTTGAGGTTTTTATTTTTTTCATTTCTCTGACAGATTTCAAGTTTTTTTCTTCTTGATCTCAGTTTCCTTGACAATGTCACAGTTCTTACAGTGATTTTCCATGTTCTTGTTTTAAGGAGGGGGAACCAAATGGGTGCACAAATTATACTTTGTGATGGATTTGAGGTGGTTCCTCCACCGGAGATGAACGACCTGATACTCTTTGGAAGCGATCAATCTGGGTCAAATTGCGATGAATCAACGGTCACCACCGAAGAAGACGGCAGGGATTTTTCCGGAGATAGTTCACCGGGAGGTCCGGCTGTAGAGGAATGGCCTGGAGCGAAGTCTTTCTCTTTCTATTTCGTTAAACAACCGGCTTATGATGATCCTGAGATCAAAGCCAAGATCAATGAAGCTGATCATGAGATTTATCGCTGTAATAAACTCCGAATTGATATATCTAATTCTCAGAAATCCGAAAGGGTGAGTCTTTATTTTTCTTTTGGCTCATTTTTTGTTTTATTTTGAAGAGTAAAGCGTTTCAAACTGCTGATTTGGTCTGAAATTTTGAGTTTTGTTGTAGGCTGAGTTTTCGTCTTTGTTTGCTCAAATGGAGAGTTTGGTTCCTGAATCGGAAGGATATCAAATGGTTTTTGAAGAGAAGAAGAGGGAATTTGATACTCTGCAAGAAGCCCTACGGAATCTCCGGTGCTCTTCTAGTGACCAGCTTTGCTTTTCCAGGGAGGAACTCGATCACCTTGTAATGAAACTGTCTTTCTAACATTTGATTTTTGTTCCTTGTCGGTTCTAGGTCTCTGATTGTACAAGTGTTTGGTGCAGATCTGTAAAGCTCATTACCAGATTGAAAATGGTAACATTGATTTCGAGGAAAAAGATTGGGTCATTAAGGAGATCGAGAAGCCTGATGGGATATCTCTAACTCAGGATTCTCTTGCGCAGAAAGAAGCTTCCATACACCTTCTCAAGGTTAGCTTTAACCCATAACTAAGCGGGTGGTTTACTAAACATTGGTTAATAGTAAATGATGTGAGGGTTTTTGGCTCAACAGTCGTTGGCTGTGGAACTGAGTGAAGTAAAGAAGGAGATCGATTCGAATACATGGAAGATTAACCATTTGACTGACAAAATGGGAAAGATACAGAACAAGATCAGGGTTTTGGATGTAGAAATGGCACACATACTTGAGACGCGAGACAGATTCTATGAAAGGATTAAGATGCTGAGGATACAACGAGACAAAGGGGTAAGATCTTTGTTTCTCTGTTAGTTTTTCTAGTGACATTGGTGTAATGGGTTTTATTCTTCTTTTGTAGAATGCTGCCTTTTTCCAGAGCCTTGCTGTTATAAGGAAAGCTAAAGAACTGGCTGCTTCTGGAAATGTTAGTGATCTTGAAGTGTTTGCTAGCTCTGAGGTTTGTTTGTTTTTTTCTTTTTCTTGAAGTGTTATTTAGGTCTGGAGGTTTGTTTATTTTTTCGGTCTAGTCTATTCGGTGTATCTGAGATTTTAGTATGTTCTTGATTCTGTCCTTTTATAGGTTGATAAATTCATGGCTCATTGGAATAGTGAAAAGGCTTTTAGGGATGATTACGTAAAAAGAATCTCGCAATCACTATGTGAAAGACAGCTGAGCGGAGATGGACGGATTAGAGATCCTGAAGTTCAGGTTGTTCGGGAGAAGCAAGCTCTGGTTAAGACTAGAAAGGAAGGTGGGGCAGTTCAGAAGACGGATAGAGAAGATTCCAACTCCAACTCGTCTCAAGATGGAAATTCAATTACAAATAAACAAAAGAAAGAAGCGAGGAATAAGGCGATGGATTTCAACAGATCCAGTGCTGAGGAGAGTGATGTTATAGATTTGGAATTCCCGGTGTGTGAGAACCCGAAAAAAGAAGAAGAAGAGGTCGATGAAGAAACTTTGAAGGAGAGGAAACGAGAGGAGCAGTTAGAGAAGGCTCGGTTAGCTATGGAAAGGAAGAGGAAGCTGCAAGAGAAAGCTGCTGCCAAAGCTGCTATAAGAGCTCAAAAGGAAGCTGAAAAGAAGCTCAAGGCAATTATGTTATCCAGTTTTGATATCACGTCCATTCCATTTGTCTGATTGTTAATTCTTCGTTTTGTTGTGTTTTCAGGAGTGTGAGAAGAAGGCAAAGAAGAAAGCTGCTGCAAATTCTTCTCTTCCTTCAGAACTAGACCGATCACAAGAAGTAATCAATGCGCTGGAAAAGGTTAGGATTTCAGCAGTTTCAGGGAAAGAGAAACACCAGAAAGAGAGATCACTGTTCCCAAAGCAGAGAAGTTTCAGATACAAACACCGTGGAAGAGGAACTGAAGCTCTCCCTAAAGCTATCTTAAACCGTAGAAAGGCTCACAAATATTGGGTTTGGGGAGTCTCGTCTGCTGCATTTGCTCTCGTGCTCGGTCTCGTTGTTTTACTTTTACGGTGAAATTGAGAAAGGAAAGAGAGATACAATAAAAAAAGGTTTTGACTTTGCTTAATTGGAGAGATATAGTAAGTGAAGGAGTTGCGTCTGGACTTTCGTGTATAGTATCATCATAACCTTCCCTAGATATTAGTTAATCTGTTTCTGTCTCTCTGGAGAGTTGGCTGAAAAACCAGAAACATCCTAATTGTGAGAAAGCTTCCAGAAGTCCATGGTGACTTCATGCGGTCTTTATATGAACATCTGTGGATTGAATCCACTTTATAGTTTCTACTTTCTAAACTCAAAAACTCAAGTTTCTAGTTCTCGTTACATGAATCAAAATTTAAATCGGGAGCAATGAACATGGATATGGCTAACGACATAGCAGCAAAGGACAAGGCATTCTTATATTTTTCCTCCACGTGCATTTCCTCCTCACATCCATTGTTTATGACAGTCACACACACTGTTTTATTTCTATGTTTACGTTGATTATTAAACAATGTTTACGTTGACCTACGAAAAGTCGGTGGAAATTTCATGAGTTACGATTGATTCTTATAAATTGAATAAAATTTATACATTATTCATTGATTTGATAAAGGACGCTTATATAGACTATATGCTATAGCTTCACGTTCTTTCAAAGGTCGAGATAATTCTTCTTTTTTCTCATTCGGGGTTTCGGCCAATTCATACACACACTTTTCTCCGCGGTTACGATTCGATTACAAACTTTGTACCTGTGCTATTTCATTCACGCACTTTTTGGTCAGCGCCATAACATACATTGACTTGATTAATTCGTATTAATCATACATTAGGGGTAAACGACGTTTAATCCACCGTTAATCGAAGCTGACTGGAATGACAGGTCAGTGATGACATAATTTTATTAATTTTGCCTCTGAGCCAACTTCAGAGTTCATTCAAGGGACTGAGAAATCGAGTACTTCTCCGGGAAAGCTAACCTCTGAAGAGAAAGTTATCTCTCGGGAAGAGCCTAAAAAAGCTTCTGCTGTATTCCCCAACATCTTCTCGTCACCAGCTCCCATTGACTTACTAAATCAAAACATTGGTGCATCTGCAGGCATCAAGTTAGAAAAAACGAGCAGGTTGGTGGCATAATTATATTCCCTATCAGCTTATAGACATTAATTTCATTACTCTTGTCAATCCACCATTGAGCTTCATACGTATTGGTTATGAAAGTTTTAATCGGATTTACTGCTTCTGACTCTCTTTCTTGCTGTTGCAGCTCTGCTTTTGGAGTTTCAGAGGCTTTTGTGAAGCCATCTGAATTAAAGAAAACTGTCAGCAACAATGCTTCTGTAGCTGAGTCAACTACCTCAGCTGCATCAACCCTCAATGGTAGCATATTCTCAGGAGGAGCAAAAGCTGTCAGTCAACCTCAGACTAATGGCTCTCTTGGTTCAAGCCCTTCCTTCCCACCTAATATACCTTCCGGTAATTCTGCGAGTGAGGTGCTGTCCACTGTACAATCTCTTGCTGCTACTCCCAGTTCCTCTAGTGTATTTGGAAAGATTCCTGCTAATACCAGTAATGAAAGCAGCTCTAGCAGCAACTCGCAATCAGCG
This sequence comes from Pugionium dolabratum, assembly GCA_018901945.1. Classification (NCBI taxonomy): domain Eukaryota; kingdom Viridiplantae; phylum Streptophyta; class Magnoliopsida; order Brassicales; family Brassicaceae; genus Pugionium; species Pugionium dolabratum. The sequence goes on from JAEVFF010000146.1 coordinate 395,697, forward strand.
TCAGCACCTCCCCTCCCTTCTACATCACCTTTTAAGTTCGGGGAACCTACAACTCCATTTTCTGCGTCAACAATACCTGCATCTAGCGGTCAGATCTCAAAGGAGACTGAAGTAAAAAACCCAACATTTGGAAATATGAACAGTTTCAAGTTTGGTGGAATCGCTTCAGCGGATACGAGCACTGACAAAGATTTTGCTGCTAAATCCTCAGAAATTAAAAGCTCCTCAGGTTTTGTGTTTGGGAGCTCATCTCCTACCGTGACAGATGCAGGTAAAAATGTCTTTGGTGGGATATCCTCTGTTGAAGGTGGCAGCACATTAAACCCTTCTTCTGCTGCATCTTCAGCATCTGTGAGCTCTGGAAGTTTAATATTTGGTGTGACATCTTCCTTAACCCCTGGGACAGAGGTCAGCAAATTTTCTGGGAATTCTGGAGTTACTACCGGAAGTAATGTTTTTGGAACTTCCTCTCCTGCATTTACAAGCTCTGGTAGTAGCATGTTCGGAGGTGTAGCTGCAAGTACTACAAGCAGTGTTTTTGGATTCAATGCTGTTTCATCAGCTTCTGCTAGCTCTCAATCTCAGGCCTCAAATCTTTTTGGTGCTGCAGTAGGTCAGACGGGTAATACTGGGAGCGGAACCACAACTTCAGCCCAAAGCGCTCCCTTTCAGTTTGCGTCAGCTGCAACAGCTCCTACAACAATGCAACAATGAACAAACAATAATCATCTAAAACCACCTGCGATTATTGATCACAAAACTCTGCATATATTATTCAACCCTAGTTCTAGCCTACACAATTGATTATGTACAACATAAAATTCATTAATCTGTCCGTGATCTCCTTAATTCAACCAATCAAAGAAAACAACTAAATACCATTTTTATTCTTAAATGGGAATTGACCAAAAGTCAATTATGTTTATAACTAAGGAAATAAAACGACGTCGTTGAACTAATTATATGGTTAATATTTAAAATTAATTAATTTTCTATTATCTGACTAAGCAGCACTTAACGGTTTCACTAACACCGTCAAGTCAATGTATGTTATGGTGCTGACCAAAAAGTGCGTGAATGAAATAGCACATGTACAAAGTTCGTAATCGAATCGTAACCGCAGAGAAAAGTTTGTGTATGAATTGACCGAAACCCCTTCTCATTCAATAAAACAATCAACCTATTCGAGATATTCTGTATAGAACGCCTCTCTGAGAGGGAGAGGGTACCAATGTCCACAAACGGGCCCCAAAAAAGTTATCATAATGGTCCAGCCCAGCCCAAACGGATCCGGAAACGATTAGCGTATTTATCTATATGGTTGAAACTTGAAACTCCTCCATCATTCTTTTTCAGTATAATCTTTTGTGGAATGGCACATTTGGTTAGAATGAAATATGATGATCATATAACCTAAACATGTCTAGCTAGTTTGACAGAATGGTTGACTGATCAGTAGAATGGTTAATTAATACAGTTAATCATACAAAATAAATTTGAAGTAGTGTGAATATATTCTCAAGCACATTAGCAACCATAAAGTAAAGAAGAAAGAAAGTGGGAAACCAGCTATGGTTAGGCAATTAAAACAAAGACTATGGGTTAGGCATAAAGATACATCCTTTTCTTTGATAGTATTTAATTATTGACAGTTTCTTCCTAAATAAATAGTCTTTTTCCTCACTATCTTATTAATTATTGCGATTGACTTTCAACAATAGCAATAACAAATTATGATTTTCCTACGTTAAATTACGAATTAATTAAAGTGCAACCAAATACAGAAATATTATGGTTCTTATGGGAAAATATTATAATAATAATCTTTATTTTAATTAATTGGATTGGCCAAATCCGAAAATTACTCGTTGTTTATTTAATAAAAATAAATTGATAGGAGTATTTGCTCGTTCAACTAAAAAAAATACACTACTACAAGTGACTTTTTAAACAAGATATTGACTAAGCCTTATTCTAATGGAAATGAATAAGAAAAATTATTTTAAGTTTGTTTACTTCCGTGAACGAGTCATAATCATAAAAATAAATCTAATTCATTGTATAATACACGTATTCAGACTTCGACTAATTCATTATTTATTTATTTTCAAAGGTACTGTATATTTTTTCTTGTGATTTATGGGTAATGGAAGTTTTATTTATTTTTATCTTCCAATTTGATACGTCGATGCCCCCACACTATTACACATATACTAGATTTATATCTACGCTATACGTGTGAAAAATATTTACAAATTATATTTTATTAGTAAATATAAATTAAATATTTATATAATTTTAATTTTTATTTAAAATTATTTTTAACATTAATTTTTGTATATATAAATTAAAAAAAGAAAATTAATTATTTTTTATGAATTTAATACTATTTTTTGTTAGTTTAATAAAAATACATTAATTCTCTAACCAAATTAATAAAAAATGGTATAATTGTAATTATTCTAATAAGTTAAGCTCATAATTTAATGTTATTTTTAAAAAATATTTCTCAAATAATATATTAGGAATTACAGTAGTAACTTAATTCTATTTATATTTATTTGAAATTATTTATAAATTAACATATAAAAATTTTAAAGAAATAAAAATTATTGTTTTTGCAAATGTAATAGTATTTTTTAGTTACTTGAATAAAATATATTTATTCTCTAACCAAATTAATATTAGTGTCATGTATTGTAATTATTCTAGTAACTTATATCATTTTATATATTTAAATTGAAACTCGTTGTGGTGTTGACACGTCGTATTTTTGTTATTAACACGTTAGGTTACTTTGTTAAAAAGTTTCTCAAATAATATATTAAAGATTATATGTAAACATAATATATATATATATATAAAAGAATACAACTATGTTTGGTATGTGGAACATTTCATGGAGGAACATAGGTATATGCATGCACATAAAAATTCTTGCCTAAAGTTGTCATTTTTCTATAAAAATTTTGAGTGTCAAATATAATTTGTTGTTGGATAACTTTTCTTTTTTGGAGTTTTAGTAAAAGATATGTAAACATTCTGTGAATAGTGTGTTGAATTCTAGATTTCGATATTAAATTCTAATAAAGACAAAACTACATTCTTTAATTTGCAATTTCTTCCTTTATACACAATGGCAATGGCAGACATATTCAAAGTTGCCTAATAAAAACATATTTTGATTCCCTGGGCACAAATCCTCATGTCAACTTTTATTTGTCTGTGTTTTTTTATTTTATTTTAATGGTTTGTCATAAAGAAAGATTCCAAATTAAATAAAACAACCAATCCAAAATTTCTTTTATAATCCCAAAACCTTAAGAGGAGACCTCCATTTTCTAATTTCATCTATTTCACTCAAATTCACAATAAATTTCCAAATCTTAAGAGAGAGAGAGAGAGAGAGAGAATCTAAACGATAGATTTTAATGGAGTTTTGAAGAAACCGTTAAAATCCATAAAACTTCTATAGAGATTAAACATCAATGGAGATTTCAGCAAAACCAGAAAATTCAAGAAACCCATCTTCTACTTCTTCTTCATCAGCTTCGTCTTCTATCATAAATGGATCTTTACACCACCACATCATTACTAGATCTGATCATTATCCGACAACTTTTGTTCAGGCAGACACTTCTTCATTCAAACAAGTTGTCCAGATGCTCACCGGCAGTTCATCACCGAGATCTCCAGACTCGCCGCGTCCTCCTGCGACACCATCCGGAAAAGGTAATTTCGTGATTCCACCAATCAAAACCGCACAGCCAAAGAAAACTTCTGGAAACAAACTTTACGAGAGGAGATTGCATAACAACAGCCTCAAGAACAGCCTCATGATTAATACACTCCTGATAGGCGGAAACGGCGGCGCCGGAAGCCCGAGATTCTCTTCGAGGAATCAGGAGATTCTGTCCCCTAGTTGTCTTGATTTCCCTAAGCTCGCACTTAACAGCCCCGTGACGCCGTTGAAACACAGCGAAGGAAACGCTGGTGATCCTTTCGACAAGATGTCGCCATTATCGGAGGAAGAGAGAGCGATCGCCGAAAAGGGTTATTACTTACACCAATCTCCGATTTCAACTCCGAGAGAATCAGAGCCACAGCTTCTGCCTCTGTTTCCGGTGACTTCTCCGAGAATATCGCTGGAAAAGTAGACTTTAAGAGAGGATGTTCATAAATTTTACTGCGACTGTAATTTTCGTTTGTTTAACTCTGCTTGCTTTGATATATTTTATTACTGCTTCGGCTTATTATTACTGTTTTCTTAATTAAGTATTTTAATAAAGAAAATTAGAGGTCAAAGATAAAGAGTCTCACTCACGATTGTATAAGCATATGCCCAATTTACAGTTAATATCTTCCTAACCTGTGATTAAAATAAAAATTATTACTACAATTTCAAATGATATATTATTTTAATAGAGATTTTGAAAGGAGTTACCGTTTAATCTTGTATTAAGATAATAAGTATGTGCAAATTTTCTTTTTCATTGTCAGGAGAGATTTTGTCTTTTTTTTTGCTATTTGACTGATTTATTTGCATCATCAACTTGTAAAAGTTATCATGTTATGATTTTAATCATTATCTCTTGAATTTCTTCGTCATCGACGATAAGTTGATAACTTTGACAAATTTATCTGTCGTTTTGCTCTCGCATTTGCCTTTTTTGTGAAACTAGTTGTGAAGAAAAGCACATCTGAATTTTGATATTGATATAAACACAGCAAATGACAAAAGTATGGTTTATCACTTTGAGAGCATTTCTTGTAGCTTTACTGCTTAAAATTACTCAAACATCTAAATCAAAACATTGTTAAAGTTGAGAAATAGTCCATAAAGAAAAAACATTTCATTATAGTTATTTATTAAATCGATTGACAAGTCCAGTGGTAATGTCTTATTGATTTGTGTAGGCTAAATTTTAGTGTATGATCAAGATTACAACACACGGTTGCTTATGCTGACCGGTAACTTCACATTTACTAAGGAATAAATGAACAAAGAAAGAAACCAGACACAACCACAAAGCATTTAGTTGTGTTTTGTATGCAAGACGAGTAATGATTTCTCAAGTGGATAATTCCATGGAGAAAGAAAGATCTGTTGGAACAATTTTTTAAACAATATTTGCATGTTCAATTTGGGTATATGACCCAAATATTGATTGCAAAAATTTGTTGAAATGTGAATAAAAAATGGGTCATTAGGTTCATTATAAGCCATAAGTTTGTTAGCAAATTTAACGAGTAGAAACAAAAGTCACACATTGAAAACTTGAGGAAACATCATCTACTATATAAATGGGAGAGTTCATATAGTAGTTTAAAAGAGTTGGAGAGAAAAGAGATCAACTCACGCATGCACCGCCGCCGCCGGGCCGGCCCGAGCTCGGATCTTGGGTCTTGGGTCTTGGCAAAAGGCCGTACGCCCAATAAGGTTCTTTTTGGGCAAATTTTTGATTACAGTTTTACCCCAAAACCGAGTCAAACCCTAAACCATACCCATGATTTTCTCTCCTAACCGTCCATGATTTTTTCGTCGGTTCGGTTACCTCCCACGTTTTAGGGTTGTAAAAACCGCTCTCTTAAAACTATAAAAACAAGCCTTAATTCTCATTAACCTAATTTCGGCCGCCACCTTTTCGCATTCTCTCTGAAAATCGTTCCACCGATCTACCTTCTCTTCTCCACGCACTGTAAGTCTCGAGAGTATAACGCATATTATTGTTCGTAGATTATACAATCGGGTGTTGTGATTGTAGTCTCGTCGTAGTTGTATCATAGGATTCAAAATCTCATCAAACCGCCACACTTGGGGAGATTTATTGAATTAAAGAAAGAAATCAAATCTCGGCTCCACGAATTTATCTTTTTTCTTAATTCGGTTTTCAATCGTTTCATCCGTAAATCGTTTTTCTATGGTGATTTTCATATCTGGATTTTCGCATCCTAACAAGATCCAGTAAATTTGAAAATTCGAGTAAATCATGTCATATCGAGAAGACATTTGGAGACAAAACGTATGAAAGAAGAGGAAGTAGCTGGGGTGGCTCGAGAGAGCGCATCTCGACCAGCGTCCATAAGCCAAAAGTCGAGGCAGTAAATGGCAGTGCGTTGCGCGATTCCTGAACCCATTTGGCCAGCTCCCAGTACTCCGGCACACTTTATCTTTGCCATTTTCTTTCTGCTTATCGCTCCCGCGATTCGTAATCCTTCTGCAATTCAAAATCAAAAATGACATTTTACCAGCTCCGCTTTGAGCCTGTTCAATTATGGGTTTAAGGGTTATAACGGGCCTATATACGATCAAGCCTATAATAAGGTTTGCTTGGTCTTTACACAGAACCATTAAGAGGCACGTGTCCAGACACCAGACAGCAACTAAGGAACGTGTCGTACGGTGACGAGGTGTCGTTGGCCCAATGCTCCACCATTTCACTGATTTCCGCAAAGCTTTTAGGATCTTCACTAACTACTTCTTAAGCAGTTGCTAGAATGTGGGAAAGCAACATATAAAAAAATTATAATCAAGAAAACAAAAGTTAACTATGGGGTTTAGGTTTTTGGTGAAGAGTCTTGCAACGCTGAACGTTTCAAGAACTACTGGCGGAGATGTCTCCGGTTATGTCCTCCGACAAGCTTCCACTCGGTTTCATCGCTTCTCCACTGCATTTAAGAAAACGGATGTATGTCCATGACTAATATCACTAGATTATTATAATTTTCAGCCAACATTCGTGCCAAAAGATTTTATGTTATTGGCGAACAATGTATCAATTTGATTTGTTTTAGTTCGTCATTAATTGGTATTAATCAATTAAGGATTTACTTATAGGGCACGGAGAACATGAGAGACCGTCACTATGGTTCAAACTCTACAAACTACGATAAGTCAACAACGGACTACGTGACAGACAAGGCAAAGGAAGGAGTGAAGAAAGCGACAGATGCAGCCGTGAACGTTGGAGATAACATGAAGGATACGATGGAAGGAGCGTGGAAAGCGGCGAAGGAAACGGGACAAAACATCAGCGATGCGGTGGCGGGAGATAATGCGGACGACAGGATTCAAGAGGATAAGGTCGCGATGGAGTTGAAGGACGTGACACAGCCGGTAGATACGACGGAGTATAGAGGTGCGGAAGAGTTCCGTCAGCAAACTGGCGGCGAAAGTAATTCGCCGTGAAGCTAATGTCTTAGTTTCTATCGTTCTTTTATTTGATACGTTGTTGTTGCAATGAAAAAGGTTTCTCGTGGCTCAGTATTATGAATGAACCGTGTTAGATTCCATTGCAATTTGTTTTTATGAACTAAAATAAAAAATCGTAAATTAAACAACAGAAAAAGATACATAGTGGCCTTTGAATTATGTTTATCAATATTATTCGTCTACGTGACTGCGAGTGCATGGAGGAGGTGATACGATAATTGCGTCTATGGAGCGACAAATGTTACAAGCTGGATCGCATAGTTACTAGCAAAAGAATAAATATTATTCATAGGACACGTTGCCAATATTTAAATTTTACAGTTGTTTTTAATGTAATTTAGAGATATTTCTTTGTCAATTAAATCGAGGATACTGTCATATATAGTTTTTGGCATATACGACAAAATAAACAGAACTAATTCTCTTGGCTCTGATGCTCTGAAGTGGAACCGAAAACGAGAGTAGGCATCTCTGTACGTCTATGGTGTAACACAAACGGATAGCTGCGTGCATTTTTTTTCCTAACGTTAAGTAACAAATAAATGCGAAACTAGAGAAATTCGCCATGACTATATTTATTCTCCACTTCCTCGTTTAAAAAGTGGCATCTCTTTTTTTTTTTCTTTTCTGAGTTCTGTTTTTAGAATCTAGATTATTGTAAAAACAAGTGCAGCTTTGCAAAACCTCAGAAGTTATGTCCAGACATGAGTACAGTTTGGCATATGAACCCTTTTATGTCTCGTCTCTTTCACTACCTACTAATAATTCTAACTATTCCTCTTTCCTACAGTGCTGATAGATGTTACAAAAAAAGAGAAGCAAAGAAAGCTTCACTGTAAAATTGTATTCTAAGATAGAACCAATTACTTAAGAGGAAATCACACAGTTGAAAGTAAAAGAGAAGAAGAGTAAGTAGAAGCAGTGATGACTGCAGCTTACAGAGGAAAATCACGTATACCTTCTTCTTGTTCTGATTCTTTAGCTTGCTCTTCAAAGACTCTTTACTTGTCAATGATCTGTAAGACAGACTTGTGCTCAATGGAATCTGCAGAGGTCGCTTCTCATCTCAAAGAAAAAAGAAAACAAGGTTAAATGTGAAGATAATTATTACTATGTGAAGATCTCTTTGGAGAAGCTACGTTGCACTTTAACATCACACTGCTCTATCAAGAATAGTTCCAACTTCCAAGTGTCATTTGCATTGGAATCCCCAAGCTAAAATGACCTCAATTGTCTACTTTCCATATTTTAATCTCTGATTTTTCGCATTCTCCCAAAATAGAATATTTAAAAGATATCTATGCCTAACACCAGAAAGAAAGAAAGAAAAAAATCTATAAGCATCAACTTAATGCGTTCATATGACATTGTCCACAACGGAAAACATTCATGCTGCCAACAAAAAAATAACACATGGCATATGGGTTGCAAGCAGATGAATCCAATAGTGATCTACATCAACAAAGGATGTCATCATTTATTAGGATCTTTGTCTGTTTCTAGGGACTTTTGAAAAAAAAAAGGTTTAGATAAGAAGATCATGTGTAAATTATGATTCCCATATCTTCTTCTTGGTGTTATCTTATTAAAACAAAAGGGTCCCCGTTTTGAATAATGATTTCGAAATAAAAGTCAAGGTAATAATTAAAGTGGAAGTAAAATCTATAGCTTCAAATTGGAAAAGCTCTTCATTGCATCACAACAAACCAAAACAAAAACAGAGAACGCATATGCAATAGTTAATATCAATATATTTTTTTATCTTTGTAATTCCAATTAAAAGCTCTTTCAAGGGGAAGCAAACACATCACGTAAGCATGTACTTATTCCCCCACAGAAGCATATAAGGACAGTGGTCCATCTCCTTATTTTCCTTTCCTTTATTAGATACTAATTCCAAAAGCCAAACCCATCCCTCAATATTGTTTAGTCTTAACCAGAACTCCCCCACCATCTTCTCAAGATTACAACTTGATGTTTTACCAGAAAATGGAGTGTGAGAGAAAGCAACGGTGGGGTAACTTGAAAGATAAGGCTACAGCCTTCTACCTTGTTGAAGAAGAAATGGATAGAGAAGAGGAAGATGGTGGGGATGAAGACAAAAGGAAGAAAATAATGATGGAGAGAGTTAGAGGTCATAGCAGCGATCATGTTTCATCACGACTGTGCCA
>JAEVFF010000146.1:405759-427163 GCA_018901945.1 Pugionium dolabratum
TTTGTATACATAGTTATTTTGAGTTATAAATGTGCGACTTCAATACGTTGTATCCTTACGATGTTGTTACACATGTAAAATGTTAGCATTGAAGCCACGGTAAAGCAGAAACAGCTCCCCTGTTCTTCGAGCATCGAAACAGAGCAACATGTCTAGCAGCCTGTGCTGGGCTCTGCAGCAACCGAAGTTTTCCACAAGCCCATCAGCAACCAGAATGAGTTTAAGGAGAAACGTAAGCCCAGTCAACCGAATCCTGCACCAAGTCCTGCATTGTCCTTTCTACAGCATGGCTCACGCTTCTGCGAGACATTGATGGCTGAGAGAAGACACTCAGACAAGCCGACAGTGGTCCTTAGCAACATATTTCAAAGTCTGCAACTCTCGGCCACACATGAAAACCGATCATATTGTCGGATTCAAATCGTGTAACACTTCGACTATAAGAAGTGAACTACCCACGTTGTTTTCTTGAATGTATTGAGTGAATGAATGAAAATGAAAAACAGTTTCAAAGTTTAATTGTTCTCGCTTGTTTCTTGAACTTTTTCTTGTTCATTCTTTAAGTTTTATATTGTACCAGAGCCTTGAAACCTTCACAGGTTATCAATGGCCGATTTACAAGATTATTACCCTTTTCCTTGCAATGTTCATGTTGCCAGTTCGGTAACTTTGAAGCTGAATGAAAGCAATTACCTTTTGTGGAAAACACAAATGGAATCACTTCTAAGCTCATAAAAGCTATTGGGGTTCATCAATGGTCGATATGCAGCTCCTCCTCAGACGATTGAACAAAGAGAGGGAGAATTTGTGCAAATGGTGGAAAATCGAGCATACGAATCCTGGTTCTGTACTGACCAACTAGTCAAGTCCTGGATTTTTGGAACCCTATCTGAAGAGGTTTTTGGCAGTGTTTTCAACCTTCCTACACCTCAAAAAATGTGGATGGCTCTTGCAAACAAGTTTAATCGAAGTACCATCAGCCAAGAATTTGAGCTAAAAAGGAAGCTGTAGTTGCTCACCAAGCAAGGTACAACTTGGTGCCTATGTCAACGAATACTCCTCAGTCTATGACCAGCTCAGCTCCATTGGGAAACCCATAGAGGAATCCATGAAAATATGTGGTTTTATGAATGGTCTGGGTCGCGAGTATGATCCCATCTGTACCGTCATTCAAAGCTCCATGACAAGACTACCAACGCCAACTTTCACTGATGTAATCTTTGAGATAAGAGGCTTTGATACTCGTCTGCAGTCATATGATGTCTCTCAAGTCACTCCACATTTGGCCTTTCAAGTTCGACAGCAAAATGGTGCACCTCAACAACAACAACAGTTCCATGGGTTCAAGGGGAGGGGGGGCGGGGGGAACTACTACACTACAGGCAGAGGTCGTGGGGGTTACTAATCTCATGGCAGGGGATTTCACCAGCAAGTGGCAGCAACAGGTCAAAGCTCTCACCTAGACACAACTACTCCTAAACCAGTATGTCAAATATGTGGGAAAACAGGTCACATTGCCTTAAGGTGCTAGAACCATTTCAACAACAACTTCCAAGGAAATGACCTGCCATAAGCTCTCACTGCTTTTCAAGCTGTAGATAATACCGGACATGAATGGTATCCTGATTCTGGAGCAACAACACATGTAATTTCCTCTGTAACTAGTCTCTCAAGTGTTTTCCCTTATCATGGATTGGAAGGTATCACAGTAACTGATGGTAATAATCTCCCCATAACTCATATTGGCTCAACAAATCTGACCACCCCAACATGTAGCATACCTTTAAATGATGTTTTGGTATTTCCATCTGTTGAGAAGCCTCTATTATCTGTGTTAAAATTGTGCCAAGATTATCCCTGTGGAGTATTTTTTGATGCTAATCAGGTTTATATCATGGATTTGGCTTCTCAGAAAGTGATAACCAAGGGTCCAAGACGTAATGGACTCTACATGCTGGAGAATCAAGATTTTAGAGCTTTCTATGCTTCTCGGCAACAGGCCACAGACTATAACACATGGCATTACAAACTGGGACATGCTAGCTCACAGGTTCTCTAGCAGCTCCAAGGCAGCAAGGCCATCACTTTCAATAAAGGAAGAAAGGATGCAGTTTGTGAACCTTGTCAATTGGGGAAAAATTTCAGATTATCTTTTTCTACTTCTGATTCTCGTACTCTATAACCTCTAAACAAGATTCACTGTGATCTTTGGGGACCATCTCCAGTTCAGTCTGTTCAAGGCTTCAAGTTCTATGTAGTTTTTGTTGACACTAAGTTCAGTTGGTTTTACCCTTTAAAACAAAAATCAGACTTCTATGAAGTGTTTCTTGTGTTTCAAAACTTTGTTGAAAATCAGTTTAACAAAAAGATCAAAGTCTTTCAAAGTGATGGAAGAGGTGAATTCACTAGCATTAAGCTGAAGACTCAACTGAATAAATGTGGCATCAAACATCAACTATCTTGTCCTTACACCCCCAAACAAAATTCGGTTGCAGAACGCAAACATAAGCATCTTATCGAACTGGGTCTTTCTATGTTGTTTCACAGCAAGGTGCCACTACATTTCTAGGTTGAAAGCTTCTTCACAGCCAATTACATAAGTAATCTACTGCCTTCTACTGCCTTGCAGTTTCAGACACCGTTTGAAAAGCTTTTTGGAAATAAACAAGATTATAGTGCTCTCCGTGTGTTTGGTAGTGCCTGCTATCCTTGTTTTCGATCCTATACATCCCATAAGTTCGAACCAAGGTCTATGCAGTGTGTTTTTCTTGGGTATAATGTTGGATACAAAGGTTACAGGTGTTTGTTTCCTCCAACTGGAAGAGTCTTCATCAGCAGACATGTAATCTTTGATGAAGAGTGTCTTCCGTTCACATCAAAATATCAACATCTGGTTCCCAAGTATACCACTACACTGCTCAAAGCTTGGCAAGCAACAGCACCAAAAACGTCATCAGTAACATGTGATGCACCGCAGCCTCCTCCCAGTTGGCTTGTGAAACCAAAATCTGCATGTCTGCAACCAACAATTCAAGACACTTCAATAACTTTAGAACATGAGTTAATGAATACTGTAAATGAAGATGGGTTCCTCAACGATGTGAACAATGAAGCAGAGCATGCTCATGAACCAACAGAATCAGATAACATTAATGTGCATCAACAAACAGAAACTTCAGCAGACAATGAAATAGAAGCAACAACTGAAGAAATTCCTACTGCTTCAACATCTAATGCTCATGCTATGACTACAAGAGGAAAAAAGTGGGATTCGTAAACCCAATCCCAAGTATGTTTTAAATACAACTTCACCTGGAATCATCAAACCAAAAACTGTTAAATCAGCCAAGAAGGATCCAAAGTGGCTCTTGGCAATGCAGGAAGAAATGGATGTGCAACATTCAAATAAAACTTGGCATCTTGTACCACCAACACCAGGTATGAACTTATTGGGTTGCAAATGGGTGTTCAGAGTGAAGTTAAAGGCAAACGGATCAGTTGACAAATACAAAGCACGACTAGTAGCTAAAGGATTTCATCAAGAAGAGGGCATTGATTATCTTGAAACCTTTAGCCCTGTTGTGAGATCTGCAACAATCAGAGTAATCTTAAGTATTGCAACTGCAAAAGGCTGGAAAGTTACTCAATTGGATGTTAAAAGTGCTTTTCTGCATGGTGAACTGAAAGAAGACATATATATGCTAGAACCAGCTGGTTTTGAAGACTCAGAACATCATTCCTACGTGTGCAAGTTAGATAAAGCTATATATGGTCTCAAGCAAGCTCCAAGGGCTTGGTTTGACAAATTCAGCATCTTCTTGATCGAATATGGATTCAGTTGCAGCACAGCTGACCCATCTTTGTTTGTGTATCATCATGAAGGTAAAACACTTGTTCTTTTGCTCAACGTTGATGACATTATATTGACTGGAAGTGATCCTAGCCTGTATAGCAATCTTATTGCTGCCTTGAGCTTAAAATTTTCTATGAAAGACCTTGGCACTTTGCATTATTTTTTGGGAATTCAGATAGAACATCACAGTATAGGTATGTTTCTGAATCAAGCCAAGTATGCTGAAGAAATTTTGAATCAAGCTGGAATGACCATGTGTCATTCTATGCCAACACCTCTTCCTTTAAAGCTAGAACCAACGGCTGGAGGTCAGGAATTGTATGCTGAGCCAACCTACTTCAGAAGTTTGGCTGGGAAACTACAATACTTGACATTAACCAGGCCCGACATTCAATACTCAGTGAATTTGGTCTGCTAGCATATGCATAGTCCCACCAACTCAGATTTTGCACTACTCAAAAGGATACTTCGTTATTTAAGAGGTACAACATCAATGGGTCTTTATCTATTCAAAGAAGCAATCTTCAAGCTTCTGCATTCAGTGACAACGATTGGGGAGGTTATAAGGAAATAAGAAGATCAACAACAGGTTTCTGCACATTCATAGGACCTAATCTAGTGTCATGGTGTGCTAAAAGACAATCCACTATATCTCGATCCTCCACTGAGGCTGAGTACAAAGCATTGGCAGAAACTGCAGCTGAACTCACCTGGATCTCCTTCTTACTCAGAGACATCAAGATAGTGCAGACGGGACCAGCTGTAATTCATTGTGATAGCTTGTCAGTTGTGTATTTGTCCACTAATCCTACTCTCCACGCACGGTCAAAGCATTTTGAACTGGACTATCACTTCATCAGAGAGCGAGTAGCTCTTGGTTTCATTGAAACTTGGCATATCTCATCCACAGATTAAACAGCTGATATCTTTACAAAATCCTTGCCAAGAACTATCTTTGTTAATCTCAGAAAAAAACTTGGAGTTGGAGAGTCCACCACCTCAAGTTTGAGGGGGGATGTTAGCATTAAAGCCACGGGAAAACATAAGCAGCTCCCCTGTTCTTCGAGCATCGAAACAGAGCAACATGTCAAGCAGCCTGTGTTGGGCTATGCAGCAACCGAAGTCTTCCACAAGCCCATCAGCAACCAGAATCAGCCTAAGGAGAAACGTAAGCCCAGTCAACCGAGTCCTGCACCAAGTCTTGCATTGTCCCTTCTACAGCATTGCTCACGCTTCTGCGAGACATTGATGGCTGAGAGAAGACGCTCAGACAAGCCGACAGTGGTTCTTAGCAACAGATTTCAAAGTCTGCAACTCTCTGACACACATGAAGACCGATTGTATTGTCAGGTTCAAATCATGTAACACTTCGAATATAAGAAGTGAACTATCCACGTTGTTTTCTTGAATGTATTGAGTGAATGAATGAAAATGAAAAACAGTTTCAAAGTTTAATTATTCTCGCTTGTTTCTTGAACTTTTTCTTGTTCATTCTTTAAGTTTTACATAAAATACATGATCGAACCACTTATACGAATCACACGATCGTGTTAATAACAAAATTTGAGGAATAAAACATGAAACGAAACCACCTCAACCATGCTAATCTAGAAGAAGAAAGACTGCAAGAATGCATGAAAAGCGACTTCAAGATGAACGACAAAAGAAGCGAGACAAGGAAGGAGAAAAGAGATTAATCGAACCGAATAAAAATCTAAGACCAACCACCGCAAAGACTGCATGGGGAGTGTGAATACCAAAATTCACACCTTTTACTTCGTTGATTACTGGCAACGAAAGATGAAAGCTTGATAGTTTTGTTCGGAATTGAGAATAATTAATGTATTCAATCTGTATGCTTTTTACATTACAAAGAATATTCATTCGGAGACGAGCCCCTTTTGCCCTCTCTCTCTTCTATTTATAAATGCATTTACAACGTACTTAGTTGGTTCCGAGATCTTTGGCCTCTCTTCTATTTCGATCTCCGCGTATCTCTCTCTTTGACTTGTTCTCACCCACAATTCGCTCTTTTGGACTGTAATTTGATGGGCTTCAACTAAGCTCGATCAGCAGGCTTTCGGCCCCATTACCATTCGTTGTGGGCCATGCGAGGTTAGGAATCTAGTTCCAACATTTGCCTCCCAGCATTATCAGTGAAGTATGCGAACTGATAAGGCGGTTTAAACTCAATGAGATTCCTTGAAAATTCTCATTTTGGGCCTCGAGATTTATGAGGAGGGAGATTTTGAATTATCGCATCCAACGGTCCAGATTTTGGGGAATTGGATCGTTTTTGCGAATCTCGATGGTGCTTTAAATAAGGCGCACGATGTCACTTCTTCTTCATCTGATACCCATACGTCTTCTCTCACTTGGTAAGTTTTCAACTTCTCTCCCGATTTTTCTTCAAAAATTTCTTTAACTTCTTTCTGCTTGGTTTATCTCTCCTTTCGACTTCTCAGTTTCTTTTCTTCGGTTTTTTTTAGAGAAATCTTTCTCCTTTCTTTTTTGAGCCGATGGATAATCCTCAGATTACCAGTACCTCAGGCCAGGAAATCTTTGGGCCGCATCGACCATCGATCCTTGATTCTGACGATATCGTGGGATTGCGGCACTCTTGCTATTTTCCTCCGGAGATGATTCTTTGTCTTCCGGCGGGTTCTCAGTCCCCCGAAATCGTTAAACCTGGATATTATTGGGCTTTATCGGTTTACTTCACTCGTTGCGGACTCACTTTTCCTATTCCTAAATTTCTTCTCGATGTTCTTTATAGCTTTTCCACAAATGACCCCAAATTTTGAGCGTCAAGTGGTTGGGATTCACGTGCGAGCTCGCGAAGAGATTATCTCGCTTCCAGTACGTGAGTTCTTCTTCTTGTGCGATCTCAAAAAGAACGTTAAGTTCGGGGGTCATTTTATCTTTCTCCTCGCTCGAAATACAAGATCATTACCGATCTTCCAAATCGAGATGATAAATGGCGAGAGAAATACTTCTTTTTCAAAGCTAATTCGGATTCGATGGGTGATTTCGGTAGACTCCCAATGAACTGGGCTAGCGAGGCCGGTCGACCGTTTAGCTTGATAATTACTTTTATTATTCGTTTTTTATGTCGACAAGGCTAATTCTTTCTTTTTTATTTTGGCACCTCGCAGACATCCCAAGGCGCCCTAAGGTGACCCCCGAATTACGCGAGATAGTTTGTCGAGTTTGACTAATCCCAGACTTGCCCGCGCCGCAATTCATCTATCTCCAGCTTGTCATTCCGTTTTGGAGACAAGTTCGGCGAGTAATCGAATCGAAATGCAGCGGAAACCAAGTTTCAGGAATACTGCTCGAACTCCAGCTGGGAGTTCCGAAGTAATGCAGGCTGGAGACCTTCCTACTGCTCTTACAAATGTTCTGAGAGGGGTTTCTGCGAACTCGTCGACTTGTCCTCGTGCTGAGGGGGATACTTCCAAGCCTCAGGCCGAAAGAACAACCCTTCCGCCACTGATCGTTGATGTCAGTTCTCAGGGAAACGCTTCTAGGAGTTCGAACGGCACGACTAGCCAAGTTTTGGTTCGACAACCAAAGCAGACTCGAGTTACCACCAAGGTGGTTCCTCAAGATGAGAATCATGTCATCGTTCTACCTCGATGGGAGTCACCGGCAAACTCGAGGGCTGGTGGTTCAGGTTGCCATCACTAGCGATTTGAACACAATCGAGATGAACCGGTAATCCAGGACGCTTTAGGAATGTCCACACTCCTAAGGCATATGAAAAACCCAGGATGCTCTATGCCTGCCCTGAGGAACATGGAGCAGAAGGATGCGTATATCGATACGTCAGCGGTAGTTGGTCAAGTTTGTTCTTTACCTTTTGGTTGTATAGAAAAGAAGTTTTCATATGCTAAGAGGATCATTTGTTTATTTCTTTCGCATTTCAGATGGTTGATGCGATGAACAAGATGGTGGCATCATATGAACAAAAATTGAAGGATGCGCCTCACGCAGATGAGCTGTATGGTGCTCCGAAGGTGGTGGAGTGACTTACTAGCGAACTACAGAGTCTTTGAAAAAAGATTGCCGAGCAGGAGGAGTCCATCTCTGATCACGGTCGCTATATACGTGATCTCGATGCTTCGGAGAGAATGCTAAAAGACGAGCTCCGTCTCTCAAAGAATGAAGTCGAGATGCTTAGAGAAGGTCGTAAAGCGGCTCGGAATGAGATAGCCGAGCTGAAGGATTTACTAGCTAAGATGACTTCAGACCGATCCTCTGATATACGATGGGCCGTTAGGGCAGGTAAGAGGGATCTCACATCGAAGTATTAGGCGGCTCTCTTGGCTACCAAGGAGAAGTTCGTTAAGAAAGACACCGAGGTTGACGCCTTGATCAAAGTGCAGGAGGGCGGAGCAAACTTGGAACTAGTTGATCTAATCATCAAGAAGGAGATAGTTGACCTCGATAATGTGGTAATATTACTGAAGGAACAAGAGATGGAATCTGAGGCCGAACTGGCTACGGTGCAGGTATCGGATTTTTCCACTCGGAAGTTTGCATTTCTTGAAGTTTCTGAGGACTCGGTGGCATTGGCTCAGTCCGTGCCATTTAACCAGTTCGGCATGAACATCGGAATGATCGGCAAAGTGCTTCGAGCATATGCATCAGAGACGGACCAGCAAGCGCTTTGAGTTCCTCTTTCCCTTGTTTTTGTTTTGTTTTTGCTTTAATCGTTCCTTTTGTTGACTTTAATGACTCGGAGGGCTTTTATCCAGTTGTTGACTCTTTCGATTTCGAATAATTTGCATTTGTTTTTGATAATCCACCTCGCGTATCGTATCTGAAAACATAGAATCTGATTTTGTCGAACTCAATAGACTTATAATGTTCTGATCAAAAAGAGTCGGGTCCATCGAACTCGAAGGATAAGATATATGAAATGAGCTCGATTCGAGGATTTGGAGACTCTACTCCGAATTATTTTGCTCGAGGTAAACTCGTCTTTAAGATTCTTCTTAGAATCGATTAGGTGCGAGGAGGGTTTGGTTTTGAGATTCTTCTCAGAATCGATTAGGTGCGAGTTGAACTCGGATTTGAGATTTTTCTCAGAATCGATTAGGTGCGAGGTGAACTTGGATTTGAGATTTTTCTCAAAATCGATTAGGTGCGAGCTCAACTCGTCTTTGAGATTCTTCTTAGAATCAATTAGGAGTTGAATGAAGTGAAGTGACCTCGATTTTGAGGTTCTAAACTCGGACTGGATTAGTTCAAAATATAGATTCAAAATTCGTTTTGTAGGATAACTTGAATACTTTTGTTTTATTTTCTAAGTAAGAGTATAATAAATAATAGGTAAAGTTGGCTTTATGTAGCTGTGCTCTTGGGTGGAGCTGCCTACGTACCCTGTCGGGGGATCAAGTCTATATGTAGTTCGATTATTGATAGTGCTTAATGATAATACTTTTTCAGGTTCATGGCATTACATGATCGAAGTTCTGGCACTCCGTTGAGTTTTTCGAGCTTATATACGCCGTTTCGGGTTACTTTGGCTACCCGATAAGAACCTTCCCAATTGGTTCCTAATTTACCGGCGTTTAACTCTTTCGTGTTTTCTTGTACTTTTCTCAGTACTAGATCACCATCGTTAAATCTGTGCTGTTTTACTTTGGAGTTATAGAAGTGTGCGGTAGCATGTTGATAATTCCGGATCCTAATGAGCGCTTGATCTCTGCCTTCATCGATTGTGTCATGATGATCTGCAAGCATTTCATTATTTACCTCTTCGTTCGTTTGACATATGGTCCATCGAAGGCTTGGAATCGATACTTCTGCATGTACCATTGCTTCTATTCCATAAGTTAGTGAGAAAGGGAGTTTCTCCTATACCTTTCCGGGGAGTGGTTCGACAAGCCTAAAGTACTCTTGGAATCTCGTCGTACCATTTTTCCTTTTTGGTGTCTAATCGCTTTTTTAGGTTACA
This sequence comes from Pugionium dolabratum, assembly GCA_018901945.1. Classification (NCBI taxonomy): domain Eukaryota; kingdom Viridiplantae; phylum Streptophyta; class Magnoliopsida; order Brassicales; family Brassicaceae; genus Pugionium; species Pugionium dolabratum. The sequence goes on from JAEVFF010000146.1 coordinate 415,578, forward strand.
TAGGACGGATTTGTTTGCCGCTTCGGCTTGCCAATTCCCCAATGGGTAATGAGTGGTCGATTTTGTCAATTGGATTTTTCATATTTCGCATAACTTTTCAAAGTCTTTTGAAATAAATTGTGATCCGTTATCGTGACGATTTCGTACGGCAACCCATGGCGACATATTATATGTTTTCATACGAAGTTTTTGACTTTGATTTGGGTTATCTGTGGACATCTTTCTGCTTCAATCCATTTGGTGAAATAGTCGGTTTGAACTATTAGGAATTTTATCTTTTTTGATCCTACTGATTCGTGGAGCGGACCAACTATGTCCATTGACCATCTCATAAACAGGTATGGAGATGAGATAGATGACAATTCTTCTGCCGGTTTGTGGATTATTGGGGCATGACTTTGGAATTTGTCACATTTGCTTCAATAAGTCATGCAATCGGTGACGATTGTTGGCCAAAAGTACCCTTGTCTTTTAATTCGGATGGCTAATGCCCTTCCCCCCGAGTGGTTTTCACAAGAAACTTCATGGATTTCTTCCATGAGGTTCAGAGTTTCGTTGCCATATACGCATTTTAGGCATGGTGTTGTATGTTGCGTTTATATAATTCACCATTAACGATAAAATATCTGGCGCTTATGGCTTTCAGTTTGCAAACTTCCCAATTATGGCGTGGTACGATGCCGTTATCTATGTATTGTTTTATAGGGTTTCTCCAGTCATTTTCTTGGCTCACGGCTTCTTTGGTTAAAGGAAGAAGGTTGGTGGCGTTGTCTAGAGTCGTTTCTATTTCGGCTATATCAACCGTTTTTGCTATGAGCTCTATGCTTGGTTTTTCTATTCATTCGACAGGAATGATTCTTTTGACTAATGGGTCTGATGTAGAAGCGAACGCTGCTAATGCATCGGCGGATGTATTTTCCCCTCGGAGGATTCTGGTCAGTTCGAATTTATCGAATTGGTTAGAGAGTTGGAGGAAAATCTTAAGGTAGGCTTCCATAGGCTCGTCTCTATTTTCGTATTCGCCATGGAATCAGCTATTGACCAATTGCGAATCGCTGAACACTGTTAATCGCCGTACTCCAATTCCTATCGTGAGCATTAAACCGGCGATTAACGCTTCGTACTCGGCTTTGTTATTAGATGATGGGAAACCGAGTTTGAATGATTGTTCTATTTTTTTATTTGTTGGGGATGTAAGTTGAATCCCTACTCCCGAATATTGTTTCGAGGATGCTCTGTCGACATGGAGCGTCCAAATGACGAATTCGTTTTCGCTTTCATTTTCTTGTGGATCAGCGATTAATTTGACGATAAAATCGGCTAAAACTTGTGCTTTATCTCAAGTTTTTGGACGGTATACTATGTCATATTCGATTAACTCTATTGCCCATTTGGCCAAGCGTCCAGATTAGCTGGTACTATGGAGAATGGTTCGTAGAGGTTGCGGTGACATTACTACGATCGAGTGGGTTTGGAAGTATGGTCTTGGCTTTCTATCAGACGTTACGATTGCTAGAGCCAGTTTTTCCATTGTGGGATAACGGGTTTCTACATCCACTAACTATTTACTCACGTAGTATATCGGTTTTTATATGCCTCGCTCTTCTCTAATTAGTACTCCGATTATCGCAGCTTGCGACACGACGATGTACAGGTATAGAGGTTCACCTTCTAATGGTTTTGCGAGTATAGGAGGCTCGGTCAGGTATGCTTTAAGCTGTTGAAAATCGGCTTCGCACGATTCGTTCCATTTGAATGCTCGGTTCCCATTTAACAATTGGAAAAATGGGAGGTATTTGTCGGTTGATCAGGATATGAATCTATTTAGAGTGGCGATTCTTCCGGTTAATTTCTGGACCTCTTTCTTGTTTTTAGGAGATGCCATTTCGAGAAATGCGGTTATTTGTTTAGGGTTTGCTTCAATCCCTCTTTCAGTCGCCAAATATCCTAAAAATTCTCCAGATAGAACGCCAAATGAGCATTTCGTGGGGTTTAACTTCATCCCGTACTCATTATGAATGGCGAAACGTTCTCTTAGCTGCGAGACATGGTCGAATTCTTTTGCGGATTTTACCAACATGTCATCGATTTAAACTTCCATGATTTTGCCTAATTGACTAGCGAACATTTTGTTTACTAAATGTTGTTAAGTAGCTCTGCCGTTCTTTAAACCGAAGGACATTAATTTGTACCAATAACTTTTATTGGTTAGTAATGAACGCGGTCTTTTCCTGATCTTCAGGATTCATCAGGATCTGATTATATCTGGAGAAGGCATCCATAAATGATAAGAGTTGATGGCATGTCGTCGCTTCTACGAGGCGGTCAATGTGTGGTAATGGAAAGCTTTATTTTGGGCAAGCTTTATTTAGGTCGGTGAAGTCGATACCGAATCGCCATTTTCCATTTTTCTTTTTTAAAATAACTAGATTGGCTAGCCATTTTGGGTACTTTATTTCTCGGATTGATCCGATTTTCAGTAACCAATCGACTTCATCATTTACTGCTTTGGCTCTTTCTTGCCTAAGTTTTTGGTGTTTTTGTTTCAAGGGTCTAAACGTGGGGTCCACGTTTAGTTCGTGGGACGTGATGTCTATGCTTATCCCTTACATATCGTCTGATGAACACGCGAATGTAACCTTATTTTCTTTCAAAAAGGAAATGAGCTCCTCTTTGATATCGTCTTGAATGGTTACCCCGATACCTACGCAGCAGACTGGGTTATTCTCGTTGATACACACTTGGACTGTGAGTCCTGGTTTGGGACTTAAGTCTTTTGTCGCTAGTATATCAATTTTCTGTAGTTGCTATTGGAGGGTAGTTACGGATTTTTTGTAGCCACCCAAGTAGCATTTGTGTGATGCTTGCTGACTTTCACGAATGGTCTTCATACCATTTTTAGATGGGAACTTTAGGCATTGGTGGTAAGTTGAGGGGACTGCTTTCATAGCGTGTAGCCATGGTCTCCCTAAGATCACGTTGAATGGAGTGGGTCGGTCTACGAATACGAACTCAACCATCATCCTTTCTCCGTACGCATTTACAGGAAGTTTGATGGTTCCGAGTGACAATGTCGTTTCCCCGACGAATCCGGTCAGAGAGGTTTTGTCACTGATGATATCTTTATCGTCGATGCCCATTCTTCTGATAGCATCATATAAAATAAGATCTACTGAGGTACCGGTGTCAATCATGACCCTAGATAGCTCGAATTCACCCACATCTACCCTAATGATGAGTGCGTCGTCATGGGGCATATCGAGGGATCGGGTTTCATTTTCCCAAAATATGACTGCTCCCTCAGGTACGGAGGGTGGTATGTTTTCTGGTACGTCATCTTTGGCTCGACGTTGGTATGATTTAATCGAGTTGATTGAATCTTGGCAGAATTTTGATCCTCCATAAATAAAAATTATTCTTCTTTGATGAGGATCGTCTTCCGAGTTGATCAAACTGATTAAATCGATTTTGTTAAACATTTTCTGCTTGTATGGGAAGATATGAGGACTCGATTCAGCGGAATCGGGCTCTGGTATTCTGATAATTTTGTCAGAATGGCTGGCGTTCGAAGTGATTTTACAATGCTTCAATCGCCTGATGTTCATGTCGCAGGTTGTAGCTTGTGATGCTATTGCTTTATCTGCTTCTTTGCATAAGTTAGAACATTTTGATTTCTTTGGGATAGGAATTGGTAACATTAGCTTTTCCCTAGACCCTCCGCATATAATTAGTTTTAGAAAAACTAAATCTATTCTCTTTTTCTAAGGGGGAGGGGGGAGAATCCTCGTTTTTATCTGGGGATCTTTCTCTCTTTTCAGAGAATTTTTCTTTTGCGTATTTACTCTGACTCGGATTATTCCTTGGTTTCGCATCTTCGAGGTCTAGGTCAATATTTTCTAGTTCACCGGCTTGCAGTTTTGCTGCTAGCAAGCGACCGACTCGGCGGCATTCTTCAGTTGAATGGCCATGCCGTTTATGGTGTATACAATATTTTTTTGGGTTGAAGTCGCTATTTCTTAGCGATTCGGATCTGCTTACTGCATATGCGTGTTGGCTTTGACCTGTTTTAAAACATTCTTTCTTATAAGGTTTATCCCCATTATATGATTTGGTATGGGGTTTGCTTGATGAGGCTTTATCATCATCGTGGAGCTTTCTCAAAGCCTCCATTTCTTCTTCGGCGACTGCCCATCATGATGCATGATGTAAGGCATCGTCGAGGGTTGCCGGTTGGTGCACGGTCAGCTCTTGGCGGAATGTGGATTTATACCACAATCCATTTGTGAGTGCTGCCAATACGATATCATCGTTTACATTTGATATCCTTGCTTTGATTTCTTTGAATATAGTGATGAAAGCCCTTAAGGATTCGTCCAGCTTCTGAGATATCGTTCAGAAGTCCGCTTCAGATGCTTGTGATTCGATGAATATCGAATATTGATTCAATAATGTGGATACTAACTGGTTAAAGTTACCGATAGATCCTTATTCTAGACTGGTGAACCACTCTAGAGCGGCACCATTTAGGTTCTCGGCGAAGAATCGGCCGTAACGTGCTTCTTTCTCTTCTTCGGTGAGGTGGGCCCTAGCTATAGGAAGCGAAAAGCTCTGATATAGGCTTTTGGATCCGAGTTCCCTTCGTATACCAGGAATCGGATTTTGCCCGTATCTCTGATATATGCATTAGCTATCTGATCGGTAAATGGGGTTATTCGAGTTTCTTCGATCACGCGATCGATGTCTGGAACTGAGCTCGTCGCTCTATGCACACGCGAGCTTACGAGTTTAATTTATTCTTTGATTTCGTCAACGTATCTTCTCAATGACTCGAGGTTCGGATCGAACTGAGATCCTAGATTGCGGTTCGACGAACTTGGCATTAAAGGGGAATGTTGATTCGGGCTCGGGGCCATTTCGCCCGGAGCTAACGAGCTCGACGCGAAAGCCGAAGCGCCGATCCACCGGTGCCCGAAAGGCTCGCAGCCGGGAGGAAACGAAGGTGGAGATGGTAGTTTGAGTAATCCAGTTCGATATGCGTAATCTCTAGGAGTCGAAATCGTAGGAACAGCTGTGCTGGTTATTCCTGGGATCTTACGGTTTGGTGCGATCTACGATACGGTGGGCTGATGGTTTGGATTCGGGGTACATATGCCCGAGAAATCCAATCGAGTTCTGATTGGTGGCCCGAGCTCGTTTCTTCCCGGGAAGTGAGGAATTGTCGTTAGGCTCGAAGGTGTACGGGCTGGATTCGGAGTTCACTCAAGCAATCTGGCGAGCTCTTGTTCCTGCCTGTCGAGCCGCGACATTAAGGTGCGTGCGGCATCGTCTTGCGTTGATGTTCAACTAATTAGCGTATTGACCATACTTTTGAGTTTGGCGAGCTCGTCAGGTCGACACGATCGATTTTCTTCAATCATATGTTGATCAGTTTCCGAGATCGATCCACGCTCCGCTTCTGGGCGAATCCAAGTAGTTGCAGGACGGCTAGCGGCATCGACGTGGGCCGCCGATGTCGAGGTCGCGACTGGGTGACGCAGTGGTGCTAAAGGCATGGCGACTACCTTAGGGGTAGTATAGGTCGGGGTATGAAATCCGGATCCATTGCGTGGTTAGCTGATCCGTCGAGCTCGCGACTATAAGAGTCAAGGTCGACGAGATTGGGGACGAGGTATCACCGGATTGTGATGACATAGGTAGAGGTCATTGAGGTTTTTGAGTAAGTTTTTGATCGAACTCCCCAAAGACGGCACCGAAAATGTGAATACCAAAATTCACACCTTTTAGTTCGTTGATTACTGGCAACGGAAAGATGAAAGCTGGATATTTCTGTTCGGAACTGAGAATAATTAATGTATTCAATATGTATGCTTTTTAGATTACAAAGAATAATCATTCGGAGACAAGCCCCTTTTGTCCTCTCTCTTCTATTTATAAATACATTTACAACGGATTCAGTTGGTTCCGAGATCTTTGGCCTCTCTTCTAGTTCGATCTCCGCGTATCTCTCTCTTTGACTTGTTCTCACCCGCAGTTCGCTCTTTTGGACTGTAATTTGATGGGATTCAACTAAGCTCGATCAGCAGGCTTTCGGACCCATTACCATTCGTTGTGGGCCGTGCGAGGTCAGGAATCTAGCTCCAACAGGGAGGAGCGCCGCTGCACAATCCAAACCAGCAAAGATAAAAACGGGCAAATCTCAGAAATAGTCGACGTTCTCAAGCAACAAAAGTATTAGAGGCAGTAACACATAGAGATCCCCTCTCGTGAACTAGCGAGCAATAACCAGAATCCGTTGCTAATCGCCACAAAAATCGATCCGAGCTAGTGAGGTTAGAGAAACCAAAGCCATTTCAAATGAAACCAGTGGAAGCTCCCGAGCAAAACTGAAGGGGAGACATCACCGATATAGACAGGGCATTTCTGAGGATAAGACGTTGAAATACGGATAAGATTTTAGTTTGGAAGACAGCTAAATGGCTAAACTTAATCGCTTCTGAGGAACGACTGTTCCGGTTCTCACTCGAGCTCAGTTTTTAATTTATTATTTCGTCTCACGCACAATATTTAAATTTTAAGCGAAATCAAACCGCAATTATTTTGTGCAATACATGATTAGAGTAACGAAGCTTGTACTTCCTTACATGTCGGAGCACCCTCTCCTGTAATTTATTTTTATATTCAAATTGATATCACATTTAAATTGTACTTTTATCTCCATATTTGTATAGGTTACTTATCATATATCTTCAGCTCTCTCTCTCTCTCTCTCAAAATAAGTTGTTAGAACATCTACAACCCCGTGAACATATATTAATATATATAGATTACGATTGTAACTACAGTTAATAATTGAATACTCCAAATACGACATCTTAATGTAAAGACAATCGTTGACATGCATTTTGGCACCAAGTTCTCGAGGCATATATATGTTCGTTTCAAAAGAAGATAAAACATAATTGACAATTCTAAATAAATCGCTGTGAATGACATGACAACCTATTTTTCTTCTTTTTCATTTCCCCTTATTTTCAATATTTTAAGGGTTTTGTTTTGCATAATACAGGAATAGTGGATCAATGATCTTACATTTTTGTGTTAATAGAAATTAAAAGGGAGCTTTCCAATAGAGCGAAGTCTTGAGAAAATATGCCAATGCAGATTAACTTTTCAAATTTTTTAAAATATTAACTTTTAGAAAAATTATAATAAACCCACAATGTTGGATTGGTGCTTTTCAAATCTTAAATAATTGTTGCATGTCAAGTTGCTAATGCTTACACCAAGTTGATTGATTGTATAATATTACAAGGTTAGAGATAAAATATCGTTATAAATAATTAATTAAACAGATGACTAGTCTGTAATTTGCCTCTCTCGAACATTTGGATGTACATTCGCTTTAAATCCGAGAGATAAAACCTTCTTCCCGAAAACCTAGAACCCAACCATGACTGGGACACACACTTCCAATGGGATGGACTTGAGTGTACCATGTTTCTACTCGACCAAGAACATCGAAATCGTGGTTTGAATTCTAAAGAAAAGTAATTCTCTTAACCGATAGTTATAAATATATGTCTTTCACCTAGAATGCCTTTTCCAAAAAGAAAAATATGATAAATTGTGACATGCATTTACAAGTAGATTTTAAAGATATTGGGTGCCAAAAATGCATCGAGCTATGTTTTGTTTTTGTCTGAATCTGAACTATCAAGCACGTCCGTCCCTGTCTCGACCATTAATTAGCTTTCATTTCCACTACAATGCAGGGTTAAATTGGTTTTTGTAAGATGAATAAAAAATTGATTTTGTAAATGATTTATATTTGAAACCGATTAGATAGTAAATTCATGTTGACTCTAAAATCTTACAAGATTTTTCTATTATAAAAAAAGGAAAAAAAGGAAACTTGGCTATCTATGTTTAACGAATTTATTATGATAACAACAAAAAGAAGGAAGAGGAAATCCAAGTAAGATATGAACATTAATGAGCATATGCAACTCACTGAGAAAGAGGTGAAAACAGAAGAGTTCAAATATCTAGTTATTCCCAGATTTCTCGATATCGAGAAAGGAAAAAGGTTACATAACATGTTAATTATGATTTAGTGAGTTAATGATCCAAGTGTATTAATAGTTGCAGATTTTGTATTAAAAGTGATTAGTCTTAAAATATCGTAACATGGGCTTCAGAACCACATGTCCTTTCCTAATTGGATATAAACCGAAAACAAATTAAACAAAGTGGGAGATGCGAGTGGTTAGTCCGATGTCCACCCACCCGGGTCGGGTCGGGTGTCAGCGGGATCCGCGGGGAATGGGTGAGAAAGGAGAAGAATAACGCCCACACGTCCTGGTTTCAGATTCAAACTACATCTCTCTATCCTTCCCATGCGGTCAACACACACATTACACTCTCTCTCTCTCTTTCTCACTTCATATTTAGCTAATTACATGAGCAATATACGAATTCGTATTTTATATATTTATATTCTTTTTTTGTTTTATCATCTTGTATATATATAAAATGCTGGTCTAACTGTCCAACATTAAACAACCCATCAAACTTTCTATGTATATCCAAAATTAATTTATGATATAGAATTAATTGATTGTTATGTTAAACCCTATAGGCACTTTATTAAACAATGTAGAATCATAACCGAATCCAATGCTGTCTTTATATGTATGTAAATCGATTCCATCTTTCATTTATATGATTTTTTGTTTTTTTTTCTTACGTGATTCAATTTTTTTATCTACTTCTTACCTGAATCTATAATCGCTAGAAAAAACATGTTCCACAAATAAAATTGAAAACATAAAGTATGAGAAGTGGCATTGTCAAACACTTTGACATGTCTTATCGATCCGGAGAATGTTGCTTTTAGTTAGCGTGAATAAGAACTGAAGTTTACGTATTGTTTTGGGGAAATTTGACAAGAATTGAAGTTTGTTTTTGGTTAAAATCACCCCTTAGTGACCTCAAAGTACATATATGTATTTTTTCCATCGTGACGTGAAAGCCATCATTTTTCGATCTTCAGGCATATCCTAATTAAATGGTTGATTTGACATTAAATGAATCATTTCACGCGTGTCAGCTGATGCACGTGCGAGTGTGAGCTGGTTTTGGCTGGATGGTTTTCTTACGCGGAGGTATCGCAACCGACGGGGACAAACATCCAACGGCGTCTGACTCGTCTGTCATCTTATCTTTCCTCCACTCCCTGTCTCTTTTAGTCTTTCCCAAGCTTCCCGCATTACGAGCTTGAATCTTGTCTCATCGACCCAACATACATAAATTATCTGTTCTCAATATAATATTAGTAAACTGCTTTATGCTAAAAAGGCCAAAAGAAACATGGTGAAAATTGGCTGAAAATAAAGGAATCTCAGTCTGTTCTTTTCTTCAACTGTCTAATCCGCAACTTTCAAATGGTTAGGATTTTTAAGATTTTAACAAATTACACAATTTTAGTTGAAACTATTTATTTTCCTTGTATATCATTTTGTCGTTATATATACTTTCACTTTTTAAGTATTGTGCATTGGTAGTCATAATCCTTTAATTAGGTAAAGAACCAAAGATAAGCAAATTCAAGAATCAAAACTCGGCAATATATAGCAAATTTTGCTCATTATGAAGAGCAAGGAATCATCATTTTAAAAAGCTGTTGACACCCAACTTCTGTGAAAGTGAGTGATACAAAGGATCACACCAAACTCATTAGTCTTCTAGTTTTGGGATCCCAATTATTAGTTTCAGATTCAAATAAACTAGCTAGGAAACGTTTACGGCCAGAAGTTCATGTCCCATGCATGAATGACACAATGAGGTGTGCATGGTTTAAAAGGATGATGGCCAACATGCCTTCATTAATTATGTGGTGTGGTTAACATGCCAAGACCGCCTCTCGACATTACGTAGTCGCTAGACTAGCATCTTACTTGGGGAATGTATGGTGGATGATAAGAACATGATTGATCTATAATATTTTTTTATTATAAAAACTAGTGATCATGATCATCACTTTTGCAATGTCGATCACATTCAAAACTAGTGATTTTGAACGAATATTGATTAGCAACCCATTAATTTGTGTAAATGAAATATTTAAAACACTTTCTGCCATTATCCAACCACAATAATGTCTCTTCTTCACATTCCAAGCTTTTTTCTTCATTTCAACTCTGAATTACCTGTCACTAATTCTCATGCATCTTAAATAGTCTTAACGTCCTTCATATATTTGCGGGCATTGGGCATATTCATATTATAAAAAAAGATATTTTGCTCATAAAAAAAGCAATTATATGCAAGGACAAAAAAAGCATTATATGTTTTATCGTGAAAATAACCATAACGAATCTTCTATATGTATATGCAACGGAGTCTTATATTTCTTGATGCTTATATAAAATTTCTCTTACAGCCGCGAATAAAATTTAGACTTAACCATTCATTAACAAAAAAAATTAAGTTTTTATGATGAAGCGTTACATCGAGAAACATGATATAAAAGAGTTTCAGTTTCAATATAGTCTCGTGCGCTTCAATTTGAGTGTCCATTGTAATGTTTGATATAATCCCACGCATCCATGGACTATCATCTAGTAATGATCATCCAATATTTTGACTACGGACTCTTCTTTGTTTCTGTTTTTAATATTCGATTAAATGGAGACAAATTAACACACAACTGAGCATTATTACACAATAATAAGAAAAAAAGGGTAGACCCCACAAAGAGACAGAGTAAGTAGGACCTACACACCGCCCATGCGTCACGCTGTCTATCGAAACCAAAACTGAACCCATCTTCCATCTGAATACTCTCTTAACCTTTAACCTCTCAGACCTAACCCTAAATCCATCTCTCTCCCTCTCTCTTTCTCTCTCTCTTTCTTCTTACAAGCTTCATCTTCATGTATTATTAGTCCCGCTCACTTTCATTTTTTCATGTATATGACTTTGTATCTCTCTTCTTCAAATTCAATTTCACTATTTCTCCCCTTAAGTATATTTTTTGTATATCCTCTAAGCTACTGATTTTGATTGATGAGAAAAGGAAGTTGATTAATTAGGGTTTCAAATTGTTGTTTTTTTGCTTTTCATTCAAGAAATTAATGGATCAGGTCTCTCGTTCTCTTCCTCCACCTTTTCTCTCAAGAGATCTTCATCTTCACCAACACCATCAATTCCAGCATCAGCAGCAGCAACAAAATCACGGCCTTGAAATTAACCAGCACCTGATCGGCGGGTTAAAACGCGACAGAGATGCAGAAATCGATCCCAACGAGCACTCCTCAGCCAGAAAAGATCAAAACACTCCCGGCTCCGGCGGAGATAGCGGCGGATGCGGTGTAGGAGGAGATAATCATATCACTAGAAGGCCGCGTGGCAGACCAGCAGGATCAAAGAACAAACCAAAACCTCCAATCGTCATTACTCGAGACAGCGCAAACGCTCTCAAATCCCATGTGATGGAAGTAGCAAACGGATGTGACGTCATGGAAAGCGTCACCGTCTTCGCTCGCCGTCGCCAACGTGGCATCTGCGTTTTGAATGGTAACGGCG
>JAEVFF010000146.1:427195-449775 GCA_018901945.1 Pugionium dolabratum
GTCGTTACTAACGTTACTATAAGACAACCAGCCTCAGTTCCTGGTGGTGGCGCATCGGTCGTTAACTTGCACGGACGTTTCGAGATTCTTTCTCTCTCGGGATCTTTTCTCCCTCCTCCGGCTCCACCGGCTGCGTCTGGTCTAACGATTTATTTAGCCGGTGGTCAAGGACAGGTCGTTGGAGGAAGCGTAGTCGGCCCACTCATGGCTTCAGGACCTGTGGTGATAATGGCTGCTTCGTTTGGGAACGCTGCGTATGAGAGGTTGCCATTAGAGGAAGATGATCAGGAAGAACAGCAAGCGGCTGGAGCGGTTACTAATCATATCGATGGACACGCAACGTTGGGCGGTGGGACGCAAACGCAGACTCAGACGCAGCAGCAATCGCAACCATTAATGCAAGATCCGACGTCGTTTATACAAGGGTTGCCTCCTAATCTTATAAATTCTGTTCAATTGCCTGCCGATGCTTATTGGGGAACTCCGAGACCATCTTTCTAAATCGCGAAAAATGTTAGATACGTTCTTTGTTTCAAAATTATAATTATATATATCTCTTCTGTCAATTTTTTGTACTCTTTGATTTTCTAAAGATAATTGTAGCCTTTGAAGAAGATTCATGGTACGTATGAATCGAAGAGTACCGTTTTGGTCATGGGATTTGATACCGATCGCTTTGGTTTGAGAGGGGCTTTATGTGTCTTGCGTTGACTAGGAGATCATAAATTGTCGATTTCTGAGTTTTTATTTTCACGTGTTGGTGATAATTACCCTTGCGGATATGTTGAATTCTATAGTGCAACCTATGATTTCATTGAAAGGTTATAATGGCTTTTAAACCTTCTGTTACTAACAATGTCATATTTTATTTTCTTCTGTTGTTTTTCCAGTCCGTTACTAATTAATCAAACTCTAAACACATTTTCCAAAATCACATTTTTGCATCGTTTTCCGGTTTTAACAACGATTATTTATTTTATATCATTTTAATGGCTATATTTATAATTTCAATTTAGAAAATAAATAAGAAAAAAGGAGTTAAAAATGATTGTTCCAAGGTTGGTAAGATGTAGAGGCAAGAGGCATAATGACAAGAACAAGACTTGGGAACAAGGTGATTGCATTTGGCATTATATTTACACATATTTACGCGAAAATCCTTATAATATCCAAATATAAAATTCCAAACTACTTTACATTGTATCCGATTGTAATGTATTTTTGAGCTTATAATAAACAATGGGCCGACAAGAAAACAGATTCCGGAACTCTCAACAAGAATTTTTTACATTACATTGACTAACTCATTTGATCATTTCCTACATATCTACTATGTATGGAGATGCATGGAACAATCAAATGGCGATCATTTTCTAGCACAGCTGAAGATTCTTCGATGCCATTTCAATCAAATTTGACTATTGGTAGATGTTACAAGAAAATCTAGTTTAAATTATTTTAGGGTTTAATTTGCAAATGAGAGGGAAGAGACAAGAAGAAGAGCGTTGGGTGAAGCACAGATGCACGTGCGTGTCTGTGAGAAGGAAAAGTTCCTTTACGAGGCAATGAGAATGAATTGTAGTGAGAATTAGAAAGAGAGTTGTTTACTTAGTTCCAAAGCCACTTCTCTCTTTCTCTCTCACTTTTAGTTTTGCATTTACACCACATTCCACCCACTTTTCTTTTATAACATATAATTGATCGGTCTTTTTTTGTTGTCATAGAGATTCTTATCATAAGTCTTTCTTCTGCAAATTCTAAATGTTACTCATTTAACTCTTGAGTAAATAAGATTAGAACAGTTTATTTGTGTTTGATTGAGTTTGAGTAAAAAAAAAAATGTTGATACACGATATTTACGAGTTTAGGATCCAAACTCGGATCCCTACGTCTTGTCGAGGAATTTCTCGTAATCCACGAAAAACACTTGCTCTTAAACTAGAGTTCTTTACAGTCGATTACAAGCATTTCCTCTCACACACACTCTCACTGTCTTTTCTCTTATAGTTTAAGTGTCTTTTCAACTCTCTCTCTTTTATTTGCAACAAGTTTAACCCCATTCTACAACCGACCCTTATTATATATACTAGTTAGAATGTCGTCTGCTTCTTGTTGAAAGGACCGCATAAATAGCCATTGACTTGTGGCTCCCTTAGGCACTGATACCCATGACTGGCATCCTCTTTCTGGCCTCTGTTCTGCGGTTTTCCTTGTGTTTTGAGACAACATCTTTTGTGAGAGAGAATTCCTACAACTTGTCTCCCTTTAAGATCAATTTAGATCTTCTTTTTCAGGCTGCAGTACAGAGCAAAAATTTGAATGTTTTACCTTTTAAGGAAAGTTGTGTACTTTGCACAAATCTCCTTCTTCTATCCAATTTTCACTCTTAGTAACTTCAGAAGTTACTTTGAGTTTAACCACAAACTCGTTTTCACAAAACTCCTCCTTGGTTCAACTCACATAACTCCTCCTCGACTGCCATACTTCTTCTTAGTGTGTGATTCTCTTCCTCAGAAACTGGTGCTGTCTCAAACGTTGGACAGCCTGAGCAACTTCAATGCTTTCTGAAGTTTGCTCACATGAACAATCTTTGTCATGATGTCTGTAGGATTCTAACTTGTGGATATCTTAACCACTTCAATCCTTCCTTCTAACACCTTTTCCCGGATGAAGTGCACTTTTACGTCAATGTGCTTCGTCCTTTCATGAAATACTAAATTCTTAGAAAGTGCAATCGCACTTTCAGAATCACATAGTATTTCCACCTTCTCTAGGCTAAATCCCATTTCCTCCAATAACCCCTACAACCATATTGATTCTTTTGCTGCCTCAGTCAGTGATATATATTCAGATTCAGTGGTGGAGAGTGCTACCACAGATTGGAGTCCTGACTTCCAACTGATTGTGTTTCCACCAAAGGTGAAAACTCGACCAGAAACTTATCTTCTCTTATCAGGATCAGTTGCATAGTCAGCATCACAATAGCCCTTAATCTTAGTCTCTCCCTCTTTTCTAAATTGAAGACCAACTTGACTAGTTCCCTGCATATATCTCATAACCATTTCATGGCATACCAATGATTCTTTGTTGGATTTGTCATAAATATACTTATAACTCCCACTGTGTACGCCAAATAAGGCCTTGTGCCAATCATCAAATACATGAATTCACACTGCTACAACATCTCTATTTCAGTTGCAGACTTAAGTTTGAAATGAGCTCCCAATGGAGTTCTAACTGATTTACTTTGATCCATATTGAAAACCTTAAGTACCTTCCTGATATAGTCTTCTTGGGATAGCTCTAACAGTCCTCTGATTCTATCCCTCTTGATGTCAATACCAAGAATTTTTTTAGCCGGACCTAATTCCTTCATCTCAAATTCTTCACTGAGTTGTGCCTTGAGCTTTCTGATTTCTTCTTTGTCTTTTGAGGCAATCAGCATATCGTCTACATACAGAAGCAAGTAGATGTATGTTTGGTTAGATAGCTTCTTGAAATATACACAAGAATCATACCTGCTTCTTCTGTAATTGGAGGTTGTCATGAATGAATCAAATCGGAGATTCCATTGCCTTGGCGATTGTTTAATACCATACAATGATTTCTTCAGACAACAAACTTTCTCATGTTTTCCTTCAACCCTATAACCCTCTAGTTGATCCATGAGAATATGCTCTGTCAAATCTCCATGAAGAAAGACTGTTTTGACATCCAATTGCTCCAATTCCAAATCATGGTAAACCATTATTGACAGCAGAATTCTGATTGAAGTGTGTTTAACTACCGGAGAGAAAATCTCTTGGTAGTCTATCCCTTCTTTCTGTGAATATCCCTTAGCAACGAGTCTTGCCTTATATCTTGGTGCTTAAACACCAGGAATGCCTGATTTCCTTTTGAATATCCATTTGCATCCAATGGTCCTTGTTGATGCAGTTCTGTCCTGAAGTTCTCATGTGTTGTTTTTCAGTAAGGACTTCATCTCTTCATTCATAGCATTTTCCCATTCCTTTCTATTGGGGCCTGAGATGGCTTCCTGATATGACTGTGGTTCATTCGTATCACCATCTTCTGTAGCCAGTAATGCTAATTCGACCAGATTTTTCTGCTCATCAAACCTCTTAGGAGCTTTTATTTTCCTTCTTGATCTATCTCTTGCAAGAAGATAATCTTTGAGGTCATCTTCCTCTGAATCACTGTCTGATGTTCTTTCTATCTCTTGTACGTGTTCTCCTTGTGAGCTGGTGCTTGGTTCATCTTGTGTTTCTGATTCTGCACCATCAGACTGTTGCAGGTTTTATGCAGACAGTTCTCTTAGATTTATGCTAAGAGTTTCTTTGTTTGTCTCTTGTTCTGATGGTTGTGATGATTTCTGCCTTTGAATTTCTTTGAACATTGTGTCTTCTTGAAATACCACATCCTTGGAAATTATACATTTCTTATCTTCCAGCAACCAAACTCTGAACCCCTTTACACCAACTGGATAGCCTACAAACACTCCTCTTTTTGCTCGTGGATTAAGCTTCCCCTAATTCGTGTGTACGTAGGCAATTGGACCAAATCTTTTCAGATTTTTGTAATCTGGAGGTTGACCTGTCCATTTCTCATCAGGTATCATGAACTCTATTGATGAACTATGACTCTTGTTTATCAGAAATACGGTTGTAGCTGCTGCTTCATCCAAAAATTGCTTTCCCAATCCTGATTCACTGAGCATACACCTTACTTTGTTCATGATTGACTTGTTCATTCTCTTTGCAGCACCATTTTGTTTTGGTGTGTAGGCACAAGTTCGATGTCTGATGATTTCCTCACCTCTGCAGTAACCATCAAACTTTGAATTACAGTACTCAAGACCATTGTGTGTCCTTAAGGCCTTGAGTTTCCTGTTCTGCTAATTTTCAGTGAGAATTTTCCACTCCTTGAACTGTCTGAATGCTTCATCTTTAGTCTTGATGAAGTATATCCATGTATTCCTAGTAAAATCATCAATAAATGTTATGAAATATTGACACTTACCCAAAGACAATGGTACTGTCGGTGATCCCCACAAATCAAAGTGAATGTACTCTAACTTATCCCTTGTGACATGCTTTTCAGAACCAAAACTGACGCTATGAGTCTTTCCAAATATGCAATCCTCACAAAACTTCACCTCTGTTATCTTGTTTCTGTCCAAAAGACCTCTTCGAACCAGTGTGTCTAGACCTTTTGTGCCAATATGTCCTAATCGACTGTGCCACAGTTTTGTTTCATCAACTACTTTCTATGCAGTGTGTGTTTCTCCTACAACTGCTATGCCTTGTAAGAAATATAGAGTGTCGATTTTCTTACCTGTTAGTAGTTTTATGTCATCTTTATCAACATTCAGCACACCTCTTTTTGATTGGAACCAGCAACCTTTGTCTTCTAAGATTCCAAGAGATATCAGATTCTTAGAAAGTTCAGAGACATACCTCACTTGGGTAAGTAGAATCGTAGATCCATCATCCTTTCTTATTATGATATTCCCTATTCCTTTGACTGTTGAGTATGTGTCATTTCCCATTCTGACTTTTCCCACTTCAGTATCCTTGAAGTCTAACAACCACTATTTGTTACAGGTCATGTGGAAGGAGCACCCTGTGTCGAGTATCCAAGTGTTCTGTGTAATTTCAGGAAAGCAGATGAGTGCATCAGAGGCCACTAATGCTGCCACATCTGTGATACCTGAGGTAACTGTTGATGCTTCCCCTTTTTCAAACCTTGTATCTCTTGGTTTATTCCTTTCCTTCCATACTGTACACTGTTTCTTGAAATGTCCTTCTTTGCCGCAAATCCAACAAGTCTTAGCTCTTTCTCGAGATTTAGACATGCCCTTGCTTTTACTTCTCTCATTTTGCTTCTGTCTTTTATCAGTCATGTCTCTGTCTTGTACAAACAGACCTTCTGAACCATTTTTGACTGTTTTCCCACTTGCTCCTAGTTCCAGAACTTTGAAACTTATGGCAATATGGATGTCTTCCAAAGATAAGGTCGTTTTACAATATTTCAGGGTCTCCTTTACTTGATCAAATTGCTTTGGAAGCGACATTAGCAGTATGATTGCTTGATCTTCTTCAGAAACAGAAACCTTCAAATTCTCCAAATCAGCTATAAGCTTTGAAAAGTCATTCGTGTTCTCTTCAATGGTCATTGCATCGCTCATTTTATAGTTGTATAATCTCTGTTTCAAGTAGATCCTGTTGGGAAGAGACTTAGCCATGTATTGTTTATCTAGAATCTTGATCATCCCTGCTGCTGTTCCTTCTTTCACTATCTTCCTCAGGACATTATCAGTCACGCTGAGTATGATTATCGATCTAGCTTTCCCCCTCTTCTCTTTTAGACTTTTGTCTACTGTTTTACTGTGAGTTTCCTCTTGTGGTTGCATTGTTGCAGAAGCTTGTTCCCTTGTGGCTGTAGTTGATTTCTCCTTCTTCTGTGTGCTCATCTTCCTCAAGCCCTTCTAACAGTCCAAGCATCTCGAGGTGAGCAAGGAGCTTTTCTTTCCACAGAATGTAGTCGCCTCCTCCATCAAACTTCTCCATGTCTGTTCTCCCAGAAGGCATCTTGGTGATAGTTTATCACTTTCTGAATGACAAACTTGCAAGGCTCTGATACCAATTTGTAAGTCTTTCTTCTGTAAATTCGTAAGTCTTGCTCACTTTAACTCTTGAGTGAATAAGATTAGAACAGTTTGTTTGTGTTTGATTGAGTTTGAGTAAAGAAAGAAAAGAAATGTTGACACACGATATTTACGAGTTCAGGATCCAAACTCGGATCCCTACGTCTTGCCGAGGAATTTCTCGGAATCCACTAAGAACACTTGCTCTTAAACTAGTGCTTTTTATAGTCGATTACAAGCCTTTCCTCTCACACACACTCTCACTGTCTTTTCTCTTACAGTTTAAGTGTCTTTTCTACTCTGTCTCTTTTACTTGCAACAAGCTTAACCCCATTCTACAACCGACCCTTATTATATATACTAGTTAGAATATCGTCTGCTTCTTGTTGAAAGGACTGCAGAAATAGCCATTGACTTGTGGCTCCCTTAGGCACTGATACCCATGACTGGCATTCTCTTTTTGACCTATGTTCTGCGGTTTTCCTTGTGTTCTGAGAGAACATCTTTTGTGAGAGAGAATTCCTGCAGCTTATCTCCCTTTAAGATCAATTTAGATCTTCTTCTTCAAGGTGCAGTACAGAACAAAAATTTGAATGTTTTACCTTTTAAGGAAAGCTGTGTACTTTGCACAAATCTCATTCTTCTATCAATTTTTCACTCTTAATAATTTCATGAGTTACTTTGAGTTTTAACCACTAACTCGTTTTTCACACATACAATGAAGATAATTTGAGTACCCTGTGCAATTTTGTCTTTAATGGATGATTGCTGCTTAAGGACTTTGATAGCACATATTTACTCATAAAATAATCACATTTCACCAATATATAATTCTCATATTTGTGTGTTGTCTTCTACCATTTGTTTTATTTTACGCTGTTGTTGGATATAATAATGTAAAATATCGGATTCTTAATTGCATATGCACTATTTTTATAAAGAAAGATAGATTGCGAACCCAAGCAATCTGTAATAGTTTGTACCAAATCTATCAATCTTAGATTCCGTTTTTATGTTCGTTAAGAGAATTATAAAACCAAAAATAATAATCTGAGACCTGACCGAACTCGTAAACTAAGATATGGGCTTCCATACTTCAACTTGGGCCTAATTCATTTAGAATAGCCTGTCAACTATTGGACCTATAATGGGCTCATAAGGTCGAGCTATAATGGGCTCATAAAGTGTGTTATAGACAATAGACACATTTATAAACGCGTTAACGAGCACAATTGGTTTAAAAAACAATACTATAACGAGCAGTCACGGTGGATTAACCTACAAACGTGCCTTGCATGATTCTCGATTCTCATCTTAATATGAAAAGATTTAAAATCCAAAATGGAGCCCTTAACAATAATATTAATCCTTTTCAGATCTAAAAGGTCTTACAGAGACGCCATTGAAAGGTCTTGGAGAAGGCTGCTATAACAGAATTAAATCCTTTAAGAAAACAAATTTTGACCACAACCTTTGTGCGTGTCGATGACTCAATATCCACGTGGCAGTTAGAGAAAGGCAAAAACCCTAAGATCGGTTTGTAATTTTATAATCTCTTGTTCCGCTTCCTCCGTCCATCTCTCGCCGCTCCCTCCCTCTTACAAATCACATTCCTCGTATCGGAATCTTTCGTCATTATGCTCAGGATCCACCATTACCAGAGCTTTGTCGCTTCAATTCTCCCTTCAACGATTCTTGCTTCGATTATTATTGGAAATACTCACACTATTGCTACCATCCTCACGAACTGATTACACTTACCAGTTTGGTGACGTTTTAAATTAGGGTCGTCGATTTAGAATTGGGTTCCGTTTGGTAAAGTTTTTATTGTTAGTACTGTGTGTTTTCAAAGATGGCTGCTTTAAAAGGTTCTGGCTTGTGTTCAATGGACTCTGCTCTACATTTCCCCTGCCCAAGACGATTCCAGGGATACAAGAGGTTCCTTCTCTTCTTCTTATGTATCATATATGTTTATGTATGTAGATTCAATACATTTGCAGATATTTAACATTTTTTAGTTAGCGTTTTGTAGTTTTGCTTAACCCAAGCTTAAGGCATGATCGTTTCTGGTATTGGCTTGAATATCCATTTTGCCTGATGGAAAGTGAATGATAGTGGTTTGGAATTGAAAAATGTATTACTTCCTCTGGCTGTTTTGTCTATATAGACGTTTGATTTTTCATCGAGACATGCAATCTATAAGCCGTGTTTTTGTATAGCCAAAGCCGGGTCATGTGTGTAGATTAGTATGACCTTATGACTCCTTGTTTAGCATATTAAGTCAAGCTAATGTGATTTTATGTGCTCATAACATATAAGGAGTTCGAAATGGGTCTCTCCGAAAGCAGCTGTTGTGCCGAATTTCCATCTTCCAATGCGCAGCTTGGAGGTTAAAAACAGGTGTGTGGGGTTGTATTTAGATGGACCGACGTGGTAGAATTTCATATACTCTATGCTCTGCAAATTTATTCTATACCTGGCCTCTTTTGTTTCGTTTTGTGATTGTTAGGACAAACACAGACGACATAAAAGCTCTACGCTTGATCACAGCTATCAAAACACCGTATCTACCTGATGGAAGATTCGACCTTGAAGCCTATGATGACTTAGTAAACATTCAGATACAAAACGGCGCTGAAGGTGTCATTGTTGGTGGTACAACTGGTGAAGGACAATTGATGAGCTGGGACGAACACATAATGCTCATAGGCCACACCGTCAACTGTTTTGGCGGAAGCATCAAAGTCATTGGAAACACCGGTAGCAATTCAACAAGAGAAGCAATCCACGCAACTGAACAAGGATTCGCGGTTGGAATGCACGCTGCTCTTCACATAAACCCTTACTATGGCAAAACTTCGATTGAGGGTCTAATCGCGCATTTACAATCCGTTCTTCATATGGGACCGACGATTATATATAATGTTCCGGGTCGAACAGGGCAGGATATACCTCCTCGTGCAATCTTCAAACTTGCTCAGAACCCTAATTTAGCCGGTGTGAAAGAATGTGTTGGTAACAAGCGGGTCGAAGAGTACACTGAGAATGGGATTGTTGTGTGGAGTGGGAATGATGATGAGTGTCATGATTCGAGATGGGATTATGGAGCAACCGGAGTTATATCGGTTACTAGTAATTTAGTTCCGGGTTTGATGAGGAAATTGATGTTTGAAGGTAGGAATTCGTCTTTGAACTCAAAGCTTCTACCTTTAATGGATTGGCTATTCTACGAGCCAAACCCGATTGGAGTCAACACTGCTTTGGCTCAGCTTGGAGTCTCGAGGCCGGTTTTTAGGTTACCGTATGTTCCATTGCCACTTTCTAAGAGGATTGAGTTTGTGAAGATGGTAAAGGAGATTGGGCGAGAGCATTTTGTGGGTCAGAGAGATGTTCAAGCTCTTGATGATGATGATTTTATCCTTATCGGTCGATATTAGCATACTTTTTCCCAAGTTTTGGTTATCCGGTTTGGTCTTAATGGTTTTATCCTTTGTTTTGGTCTCTGCTTTTACTCTGGTTTAAGGTTTTGGGACAGAAACGGCACGCGAGTTTGATTATATTGGCTTCCATGTCTACTTCTATCATTGTATTATTCGAAACGCCGCGCATGTTTTGATTATATTGGTTGAGATGGCATCGCCATCTCTTGGAACGGTGTCGCCACATGTGAATATCATTAATTTTGTTGGATTCTCCAAATCTAGAAACTAGTATTACGATGATCTTCTACGTCGTCGAGGGGTACCCACGTCACGTGAATTGTTCGTGACAGCTATGTAAATTTCTATCATTAGCCACAATCAATACTAGTTTTTAATAAATAAAAAAACCTACTAATGGTGAATTTCATAGATACATATGGTGAATCTTCTACCTACTGAGACAAATTAGTCGATCACATGACACGTTTGTTTAGTAATATCCATAAAAAGAAATCACTATTGGTTTTCTTGAGTAGAGTATTAGCAAAATCACTTCAACTAAAAAGTAGATTAACCATTAACAAAAGAACACAGAGATACACGAGATATGAAACCAAAAAAAACAAAACAATTAGATGTATACCAAGTAATATACTAAACCCTTAATTGTAAAATACAAGAGTGGTGATTTTTAGAGCCCTCAGATCTTATTATTATGATATTGTTGATTGATGATGGTAAGGTTTTTGTGTTATGGAACATGTGAATATTTTTTGGACTGAAGCAGAGAGAATAGAGCTTTGTTTTCTTGGTGAAGAAGAAGAGCTTTCTCTCTGAGTTTCTCGTTTTCACGTATGATGTTTTGATTTTCCATGTAAAGCTTGAAATTGATAATCTCCATTTCCTTTTCTTCCCGCCACATCCTTCTCCTCCTGAATTAGACAAAAGAAGAGAGCATTAAGTCGATATAGTGTCTCAGAACGTTATTACAGAGATGATGGAAACTGAACCTGTAGAGACGGGGGATACGAACATGACTCTTTGTTTTGAGGTACAAAACTAATCTTGTGGGTGTGTCTGAAGAACTTAAACACATTTTGGAGTTTGGAGAGAGAGAGAGAGAAAGAGAGGAGAAGAGAGAGAGATGTTTGAGGGAGAGATATAGAGGCGTTATATAGATGAATGTTTGTTGTAAGTTTGTGTGTTGCATTTTCTTTAGAGAGGAGAGAGAGAGAGAGAAAGAGACTCCTTTAGAAGGTAATGATGGCAAAAGAAGAATCATGATTACAAAGGGACAGGGGAAGATGTTATGAGGGAGAAGATGAAGTTGAATTTTGAAGATGAAGAAGAACACGTATTATTAACAAAATACAGTTTTTTTTTCTCTCTCTCTCTATATATATATATATATATATCTTTTCATTTTTGACTGAATGGTTTGTTAACCGTACTATTTAAAAGAATTTAGGAAGTTTCCTTAAAAAGCTCAATTCACCGTTAAGAGGTACACATGCCAAAACAAACTATTCAATTTTGAAGTTTGGTTTAGTTTATAATAATTTTGTTTGTTTGTCGACTTAATTACATCAACATGGTGATGGCCCATGAAGTTTAAATCTATGTGACAGTTACTCAAATCTGTGTAATATTTGGCTATAGATACATCATCTACAACAATTGTACAAATCTATATATTCTGATTTCGGACCGAATAAATTACTACAAAATTTCTTAATAGTTACAAGGGATTTAAGTTGTTACTCAGACTTGGCAGGGTTTTTTTATTACTGTCAAAAGGTCAAATCATGATTATTTGGGAGCCAAGGAAGTCAAAAAAGGTTAAGAGTACGTCAAAACCTCGCAAGTACAATTGTTTCTTTCTACTTAACTTTTTTAATCATTCAAGTCTTTATCTCTTTTTTTTTTGAATTGTGTGTTTCTGTTTAATATGATTTGTATGAACCTAATTCCCATTTTGCGCTTTGTCACGAAAGGAAAAGGATTACGCACGCACGAGCCTCCAAAGTAGAAAACTGTGAATCCTGAATTTCAAACTCGATGAAGTCATAATTAATGATGGTTAATCATTCACAACAAAGCTTAAGTTCTAAAGTTGATTTAATTTGCCTGGACCATGTCTTGTCGTCGTTCCCTGTCCAATAGTTTATACATGTTGGATCATGGATGTGGATTATCAAGATTCTTAACTAATAACCATTGTATTTTTTTTTTGTATGGGTCGTAGATTAAATTTCTACGTTCAAACAATTAATTTTGTTTGTAACATATGTTAAGCATCTTCTATGTTGACTCTTCTAGACATAATTAAGTACATATTAATATATATTCAATATTGTTCGATGTCTTGCATTTGGAATATTTAAGTCAACTCTCTACTTTCTGTTGTGTAGGTTTCATCCTCCAACCCGTTAAATTAATCAGAGGGGTGATTTTGTAAATAAATCATAGATAAAATCAAATTCCAAATGACTTTTGTAGTTTAATATATATACGATTTTGAGAAATAACGAAAAAGGTAAACAAGAGGAAATCATGGCTCGTGATGGGGTCACGTGAGGTAGTGAGCTTCAGTTATAAGGGATGGTTCTGAAACATGGAAAGAAGAGGAAAAAGTGTGAAATGAATACTACCGAATCGGGTGCAGTGACTTTTATTACTACAAATAAAAGATACATATGTAGTAAAAAAAGTATGTATAACTAAAAATACTAAAAATATAATTACAAAGATGTGTGTAATAGTGGTGGGAAAAGTCATGGAGCACTTGAGTAGAAGTAGAAGCAAAAGCCAAAGCACATTTAATTTTGGAAAACGAAACCACCGATTTGGCTTCTTCTTCTTCCTACAATCATCATACCCATTTGCCATAATAGCCCCATTCCCCACTCGACGACGATGGTTTCATCATCATTCATCATTTTTATTATGAATTTTTTGGGCTATTTTTCTTCTCTCTTCATTGGTCAAACCCAATTTCTGCATGCTTATATGCCCAATCCCCTTTCTTCTTCCTATATAGCCCAACAAAACACTCCATATTCTCCAAGCTATAATTTTCTTTTTCTTTTTTTTTTTTGTTTGTGGCTAACCTCCCAATTATATTTTTTACCATCTTAAATTTCTCTAAATATCAGTTTCATATGAAACATCTTATTACACAAATCTATCCGATACAATATATCAAGCTACTCAACGAAAAAAAACTCTACTCATTACATGTATTGATGATATAAAAGAAATATAAGAATTAAATTGATGAGGGCAAGGACTAGGACCATTATAAAATCTACTCATTTCTTGTATTGATATTTCAATTAAAAAAAAGCAAAGACAAACTAGTAATAAGAGGCATCAATGGAATTGGAGGAGATAGTCAACACCGAAATGAAACCCCATCCACGCTTACTCTCTCAAAAGTGTTCAAAACTTGTTATAATTTTGTTATACTCTATTATTTTCTCTACTATTCTTTACAGCCATCCTTTTTGAGTATTCCATAGACAAAAGATGGATCTTCTCAATCAAACCTAAAGAGAAATTTAATCACTAAAGCTAAAGAAACAAGAGATCATAATATTCCAAGAAATTTACCAGACAGGTAAGTTCTGGAGTTGTCACTGCTTTCATCATGACGAATTTGTTGTAAAAAGAGATTCTTCTCCTCTTCTCACCATCAAATTCTCTCTTTATATAATACCAGATTATCCATATATATTACTCTGACTTGCTCTTTCTGCTGTTGCTATCATTGCATCACATTGTGGAGATATTTTGTCCTGAAGTAGACATTAAAACACTTTCAATAATTTTTAATTAATTCGTTTACCTTCGTAAATTACAACTCCACATATGTTACTACAACCGTACCATTTTCCCTGCGCTATCTACAAACCTTACTTCTCTAATGTACGAAATAAAACACAGATGAAAATTTTGGAAAGAATGTAAGTTCATGAATATGTTACCGAGATGCAGTTCTTGCTAATTAGTTTTATCATCTTCGTCCATTGTGTCCACCTGTATCTGATCCCCATCAGCTTCATGGCTTCCTTCACTCTCGGGATCCGAAGAGTGTGATATGTTGTCATCATCATTCGGATCAGAACCCTCTGTGTCGGAATCCACGACAGGACTGAGTTTTCCCTTCCCATGGTCATCATCTATATCAGAACAACTCTCCGTCTCTGAGTCGGAACCGTTACCATGTTTGATTTTTCCCTGATCAATGTTCCCCATTGTCTCGTTAACAATTCCATGCTCAGCATCATCCTTTCTCCTAGTGACCAGGACTTCAGGAACAGTCGGTATAGTTTGACTTTTGCGTACCTGAGCAGCAGAGTCATGTAGTATAACCACTTCCTTGATTCTTTGAGTCTGACTCTCTTCATCCTCTCTACTTCTTTGGGTTTCGTTTTCTCCGTGGACAGAAGGAGCTGTGCTATAAGCCCAACTCCCAGCAACTTCAGAAGTTAGAAGATCAGAGGTTCTTATAGTGCCTACCCCCTCTGTGTCTTGGGTATCCATTTGATCGTTTAAGGGGTTTCTTAACATGATAACAGCTCCATCATTCTGAACACTTTCATGTGCCTGAGTTTCACAATCTATTTGCATTGTCTCACCAGCTAATATGTTTGACTTCTTCAGATGATCATTTCCTGGACTTTGGGTTTCGTTAACTTGCTCTGTTCCTAGAGGGTCTGTTCCCAAATTGGGTGCTGTACCAACACCTTCTATATCTGAGCCAAATCCACCTTTTGCGACTTTGTCGTAGCTTGTATATTCTGCTTCTTGGGTGTTTTGGCCTTCCTGACTCATGATTTCACAATCATGCTTCTGAGTAGCCTCTCCATCTTCACATGACGTATCTAAAACTGCATTTCTGTTAGACCTTTGTCCTGAAGTGGAGGAGCTTGCCTTGGCAGCACAATTTGCATGGCAGGTTATTCTTTCATCTTCCTGAGTATTAGCTCTGTTGAGATTTCTGTTCGTAGGACTAAAATCAATATCTAGTGAAGTATTGTCACAGTTTTCCTCATCTTCAAGAGTTCTCTGCATGGTCTTTAGCTGTTCCTGCTGCTTTGCAAACAGAGCCGAGATCTCCTCAGTCGTAGAATAAAATGCTCGCAACTGAGTTTCACTGCATGAAGATACCGTGTGTCAATAAGTTAGACCCATACACCTTGTGTGACAATGCATGTTAATAGTTTAAAGCAACAGTGAACAAGCAACTGCCTTTCAACCAAGAAATCTAGAGAATGAAAAACTGTACAGAAGCACTAAACCCAACACGAGAATAAAGAAAAACATGCGTGTCTTAATTTTTTCACCATTGACGTTTGAAGATCTACCAGAAAGTAGGTTAACCAACCAATCATATACAGAACAAATAGCAGCCTCCATGCGTGTAAATGTCTTACCGGAGCATGATTCTTTCTCTTGCACCACGGTGTCTCTGTCTTTCAACATCAAGATCTCGAACAGCAGCACTTATCTCTAGTTCTAAGGCAGACACCTTCGCCCATGCTTCTTCTCGAGCTGCCTGCTAACATAACAAAGAACGTCTCAGCTTAAACATATAACTTAGTGGAGGCAACCTGATTTCTTAGCTACCATATGCATGATCTCTCCCAAAGCATATTATCATATTTCTGTAGCAGGAATCGCATGTAGGACACAGAATCTTGTCATTATTGTATAACTGGAAAAATAAGAATAGTGACACACAAAACTACTTCCATTCTTACCTTTTCACTGTCCAGATCCTTTTGCAGTATTTTTATTTCAAGGTCAAGTTCTTCAATTTTCTTGCTCCAATGAGATGTTTTTGAAACAAAGGCACCCATTAGTACAAAAAGAAAACAGAGAAAAGAACCATGCCAAATAACAGGGAAATTGCATTCAGTTCAGGTACTTTTTGTGCATTAGCAGAAGCAAGCTGCTCCTCGGAAACGTGAGCTTCGAGCTGACGGTTTCTATTGTCAGAGTAGACGAGCTTTTGCCTCGTATCTTCCTATAAAACATCAATAAAATTCTCAAACGGCAGAAAAAAATGTTCAAGGTTTTTAGGATCAATAGGGTAATTATCTCTATAGAAAAAATCACAAGAAAGAACATACCAATTTTGATATCAGAGTTTCCACTTGCATGGACCTTTCTTTCTCTGTCTCCTGAAATATTTACCAAGTCAACTGTCTTATTCAAATGGCATAGCAATAGAGAAGAATAAATCATAGACAGCTAACTCTTTTCATACCTTCATTTTGTTGATTACTTCTTGTTGTTCCCTTTCGTATCTCATGGCAGCATCAGAAAATCTTTTCAGTTCTTCCTGAGCCTCAATTTGACATCTATGTATTGCAGATTTTAGTTCAGCAACAGCAGTTTCTCTTTCCTCTCTTCTTTGATTTCTCTCTTCATCCAACCCTGTTTTCAGTTCATCTATAGATACCTTTTGACTGCAAATAATAAGTAAAATTTTCTTAGGATCACATATTTGCACTGCTCACGCTTATAAACACATTGCCACATAAGATAAACCAGAAAGGCTTATACAACGAAAACCATCTGAACATGAGAAACATATTATACAAACAGGCCAAATAACTTCCGAACGAAGACAGGTATACAAAATTGTAAGTTACATGTTTTCGTTGTTGCACAAAAAGGCGAAAGTGAAACAGCTCAAACTGTTTTCTGTATCAAATTTCAAAGGATGGACTCATAGCTTTCAGTTCTTGTGATGTCCTAGCTATAACTTTTGAATAAAAGATGGAACTGATTAATAGGGAAAATCAGCTTAGACATGTTTTCGTTAGATCACAGTTGGGACAGGTAATTCAAAATTTGAAGTCCTAAGACGGAGTTTGTAAATCACAATACTTGCATAAAATATGATCTTAAAAACGACAATCAACAAGGGAAAAACGATCCACTTACCTTTTAATTATTTCATTTGCTTCACTGAGAGATTGCAAAGAAGTGCTTAGTCTCTCACCAAGGTCATCTATGGAATGCTTCTGTTCAGCTAATACTTTGTTGACCTGCGACAGTTCCTTTTGCTTAGTATCTATTAGATCACGCAGCTCAACCAGTTCATTCTGAAATGACTTTGCAATGGATTCTTTAATCTGTTTTATTTCCTGCAGAATGAAAAGATATATCAGTAAAGAACTTAAATAACCCACCAATCACTCAAAGATTACCAATGTTTTTATCTTCTGCAACAGCATTTAACATAACAAACCACCACAAAAAGATACAAACACACACTCAACATACACTTTCATGGTGCTCCACAATTGCTCGGGACTCGTTACGCAGAATGTCAACCGTAAGCACCTGTGCTTCTAATTGCTTCCTCAGTTCCTGCATACAACATTGATTTGTTGACATAAAAGTTGAGTAAGAATGATATCAAGGCCGACACAATCAGTTACATCTAATAAAGGAAACCAGCATTGAGGATGAACATACTGTGTTTGATCGCTGGAGGCTCTTAAAATCATCCAAGGATATTGGACCATCAGGACCACCAATGCCTATGCCCTTCGGCCTCTTAATTTCACAAGTTATATCCTCTGGACAGCAGCAAAAGCACATATAAGAAGTGAGAAAACAGTGCTATATAATAGGGAAAAAAGCGCCCTAAGACGTACCATTCTTTAGTAATATGCATGGCAAGTTAAGATAGAAAGTAAAGATAAGAAACCCTAAGTGTGGTACCTGCTTTTCTTTTCCTATTCGTGCAGGGAAGTGCAGGATTATTCCCAAGTACTTCCCGGTATACAAATGCAAAGGACTTATCTGAGAACAAATAAGGAGCGGTCAAGTGTTAACATAAAATTGATCTGCCAAAATGGGTGATATATGACTTCACAATGTAGAGGTCGTAAACATATGTTACCATGCTCTGGAGGAACAGCCAACGATATGATGTCACCGTGCTGAACCCTGACTTCAGGACCTTTCTTTTTTAACCTCTCCCAATTGAGAAACGTTCCGTTTGTGCTGAATCAAAGAGAGAAAATGCGAGAGAGGCAAACAAAGCACGAATTATACAAGTGCGAAAATGATAAATCGCACAACTATAACAGGAGAGAGGTTCACTAACCTAGTGTCTTCCACAAAGACAGATACATCACTAGCCCCATGACCGTCTGTTATCTGCTTACGGTATATCTTACAATGATTCCCACTTATTGCAGTTGACTCTATCTGATAATTGCCGTGACACGGCAGCCTTCCGAGACAATGCTCATCAGAAGTCAAAAGTATATTTATTCCCTAAAATTCATATACCAGGAGTCAAATTAAACTTTGGAAGAAAATCACACAGCAGACGTTAGGGTACCTGCCGACGTTTGCGAGCATTGTTTGAAATTGCGGTGAGGACTCCCCAGACGTTCGAATCATAGTTCTGCAACGGCTGAGAGGCGATGTTAGCAGCCACGGAAACGATGAAATCCTTAAAACTCATCGACGGAGATGGAGAAGCGACATTTTGGTTATTGATCTGCGACGCAGCATCCGCTTTGATGTCAGGACTCGACTTGGATGTTCCCGATGCAATTTTTCTTTCATCTTGTTCAGCCGCAGTAGACGCCATTGACGCTCCGATTCTACAAGGCAAAAAAACTGGCGGGGATTATGTAAACCTAACTGTCAAATATTTGGTGAGTGAAGGGGGGTTTTGTGTTGTGACGAGTCTTTTGACTCTTTTCACTTCCTGGGTAAGCTTCTTCAGGAAGACTGATGACCAAAGAAAACATCCTGCCGTTTACAACACATGAGCGTCGTTTGATAGACTAAACACGATAGGGTTTGTATTTTTCAAATAAAGAAAAAGTTCATCCTTGACAAATAATTTCAACGGAATAAATCGAATCAACGCTGAATTAAAAAATAAATATTTTGTCCATAGGAAATTACTACAAGAACGTAAAGAAGAAGATGAATGAGTATAATAATGAAAATGAGAAAGTAATGAAGACGATGGATTTTGAATGTTATGATAGTGTAGGTGATGAGAATGACACTGAAGAGGTGAATTTTGAATGTTAAGATATTTATATATTGGTTTTGTCTTGTTATAAAATTTTTATTATGATGGAATTATGTTATTTAAATTTGAATATTTATGCTTAGTGTTTTATTATATATTCTTTTATATATAAATGTTTCTGGAAGCATTTATTTACTAAACCATAATTGTGTTTCCAAAGGTTTCACTTTTGTGTATCCGTTTCCAATTTGATGCAACATAGTTTTTACGTGAAAGACATTATAGAAAATCACAAATGAGTAATGATACTATCATTACATCTAAGCATTACATCAAAAATATTTAAATTACAAATATCTAATATAGAAAAAATAAAAATTGTGTCCAGGTGATAATTTTTTAGGGGAACCAGAATGCTAGAGAACTAAAGTCGAATAGAACAACAAAATTTGAAGGATGCCATAATTAAGTAGAAAAAAATTGAGCCCAGTTTAATGGAAGACTAATAATGGGCCTTGCATGATAACATGGGCCCTGCATGATAACATGGGCCCTGCATGATAACATGGGGGCCCATGGAGAAAAAGAAGGTGGAGATGTAGTGGAGCAGCTGGACAGAGAGTTATCAGTCTGTGGCATTGTTTAAAGAGGGAAACTCAAACTTTTATTTGTCCGAAAAGTATTCAAATAAGGCTGAAATTCGCTGACGCGTTTGTCAGAAACCTGACAACTGCCTTTAAGTCTCTTCACATTCACCTCTTCGTCTATCTGCTCTCTCTCTACCCTTGTATTAAAACAATGACGAACAGAGTTAGAGATTTTGGGGAGGTGGGTTTTGTTTCTTTGGGTCGCTAGTTTCAAAAACTGTCCCCTTTTTTATGTTTTGGAATTGGAGAAAGCATTTTAAAGAAAAGAAAAACAGTTTTTGTTATGGAGATGCAGAGCCCAAAAAAGGAAGAAATGGAGGAGAAGAGGAAGTTGCCGTGGATGAAGAAGGCGCAATTACTTGAGTTTCAGATGCAAACTTTGGTTTATAGATACATAGAAGCCGGTCTTCGCGTGCCTCATCATCTTGTGGTGCCTATTTGGAATAGCCTTGTTCTCTCTTCTTCTTCTTCTTCTTCTTCCTCCAATTACCTTATGCACCAAAACCATCACTCTTCTTCTCGTAAGTAGTTTTAAACTCGATTGTATTTTTCAAAATATTCTCAGGAGTATTAGCGTAGTTTAAGAGCTAGGGGATAGAAAAAACAAGATTTTATAACATTCTATATATATATATGTATATCGAAACTTGGATTATCAAAACCTATATAAACTCAAGATTTTTCTGACTCGAAAGTTGTAATTGAAGGGGTTTCATTGTGTAAGAGCTTGATTAGTCGTGTTTAATGGATTTCCTGAAACAGGTTTTTGAGTTGCAGAAGTTAGAAGATTCATATACACTTCATATAAAAAATGATTCATATACACTATAATCTATTCAGAGTTTATGTTCTGTTTTAAACAGTTGATTGGTTCTTGTCTGATTTCGAATTTGGTGTTATGTTTGATTAGTTTCCTGAATCATGTTTCTGGTTATTGGGGTTTGCGTTGCAGCGTTGAGTGATAAGGGATTAAATTATATAGGGACGGTGGAACCTGAACCCACAAGGTGCAGGAGAACAGATGGGAAGAAATGGCGATGTAGCAACACAGTCCTTCTGTTTCAAAAGTACTGTGAACGGCACATGTATAGAGGCCGTAAACGTTCAAGAAAGCTTGTGGATTCTTCTTCAACTGATGTTGCTTCGCCCTCTACTTCAACCAAACATTACAAGACTGATGGTCTGGACAGTAATAATGAGAGTCAGTGTGTTTTTCATGGGAAAATGTCGGTTTCTAGTAATGCTCAGGTGGTTACCATTGCTTCGTTGCCTAGTACCAGAGTCTGTGATAACGTCACTCGTACATCTTTAGTGATCTCTGAGCCCACAAACAAAAATGTGAGTCATGGCCAATGGAACAGGAGGACCATGGAGATGAGTTATGATGACTTCATCAAACAAAGGGATTCGACTATGTGTTTTAGAGCTGTTCCCGTTCAAGGTATCGTGATATCAGACTCATAACAGAACCATAGAGTTCTTTTCTTTACTGTTCAATGAATTGACCAGATTCCAATGTTTCATTTCCAGGCGATGAGAGGTTATCTTCTGTTCAAAAGCTCTTTCCCGAGGTATCTGATATTTCTGTTGAAGCTGCAAAATTCTCTAGCAACTGGAAGAATGATATAATTGCAAGGAGAGAATGGAAGAATATGAATTTTAATGGTGGCTTGTTTCCTGGTATCCACTTTTCTCCTGACACTGTTCTTCAAGGTATTTATTACATTTGACCTCGGCTTAACAGCATTTCCAGGCTTCCTCTGAAATGGCTTGCCTACATATGGTGTTAATGGAGTTTCTTCTTTGTTGTAGATTGTGGTGGGTTTGGTTTTCACAGAGTTGGAACAGACAGTGAACCAGGAAGGTGTCGTAGAACCGATGGTAAGAAGTGGAGATGCAGCAAAGACGCTTTGCCTGGTCAGAAATACTGCGATAAGCACATGCATAGAGGTATCAAGAAGCATCCAGTTGGTACCAACTCACATGAGAATGCCGGTTTTATCCCGTTAGCTGTTAAAACAGCTGCTAGATCTGTGTCTTGCAAAGATGAAGATGACCGGAAGCTCTCTGTCTCCGTCATGGGAATTCCACTGTCACGAGTTTCTGACGAGAAGAGCACTAGTAGTTGCAGTACTGACACGACCATTACTGACACAGCTTTAAGGGGTGAAGAAGACAATGAGGAAGACTTATCATTGTGTTCTTCAGGTGTTTAGAAGGATAGAATTGTTGTTGACGTTCTAGTGTTTTGATGTTTTTAGTTCTACCTATGGATCCTTCTTAATAATCTGTGTTAGAAGTTCGAAGAAGTCAATCACAGAAAAACAGAAAGTTTAGTTAGATTATATTGTGCTGAAATGAGACATAATACATCTAAGACTTTCTTCCCTTAACACTAGATTACATATAGCCTACTTGTCCTGAGATTGGAGGAATAGCATCAAGTGAGGCACACACCTTTAGGATCTGCGTTTTTCACAATCCACGGATGTTGTATGATCTTCTGAATAGAGAGTCGTTTCAAGGGATCCTTAACAAGCAGCTGCAAAACATCAAAACAACTAGATGTTAGTGCTCTCTATAACTAGTCTAACAATACAGTCCTTGATTTAGCTTGGGTGTACCTGACTGATTAGATTTTTGGCTTCTGCTGAAACATTTGGCGCAGGAGGAAAACTCAGGTCGATCTTAAGAATTCTGAATAACATTAAATAAAAATGCCATCAGGAATTGAGTTTAAGTTTCTCCTTTAATTTCCAAGAAAAAAAAGGTTCTCTTACCTCTTGAATGTATCCTTTTGATTCTCTGCTTCGAATGGAGGGTTACCATAGAGAAACTCGTAA
>JAEVFF010000146.1:449884-570611 GCA_018901945.1 Pugionium dolabratum
GAGATAGTCAACACCGAAATGAAACCCCATCCACGCTTACTCTCACAAAAGTGTTCAAAACTTGTTATAATTTTGTTATACTCTATTATTTTCTCTACTATTCTTTATAGCCATCCTTTTTGAGTATTCCATAGACAAAAAAACAGATGGATCTTCTCAATCAAACCTAAAGAGAAATTTAATCACTAAAGCTAAAGAAACAAGAGATCATAATATTCCAAGAAATTTACCAGACGGGTAAGTTCTGGAGTTGTCACTGCTTTCATCATGACGAATTTGTTGTAAAAAGAGAATCTCCTCCTCTTCTCACCATTAAAATCTCTCTTTATATAATATCAGATTATCCATTTATATTCCTCTGAATTGTTCTTTCTGCTGTTGCTATCATTGCATCACATTGTGGAGATATTTTGCCCTGAAGTAGACATTCAAACACTTTCAATAATTTTAATTAATTCGTTTCCCTTCGTAAATTACAACTCCCCATATGTTACTACAACCGTACCATTTTCCTTGCGCTAGCTACAAACCTTACTTCTCTAATGTACGAAACAAAACACAGATGAATTTTGTAAAGAATGTAAGTTCATGAATATGTTACCGAGATGCAGTTCTTGCTAAGTAGCTTTATTATCTTCGTCCATTGTGTCCACCTGTATCTGATCCCCATCAGCTTCATGGCTTCCTTCACTCTCGGGATCCGAAGAGTGTGATATGTTGTCATCATCATTCGGATCAGAACCCTCTGTGTCGGAATCCACGACAGGACTGAGTTTTCCCTTCCCATGGTCATCATCTATATCAGAACAACTCTCCGTCTCCGAGTCGGAACCGTTACCATGTTTGATTTTTCCCTGATCAATGATCCCCATTGTCTCGTTAACAATTCCATGCTCCGCATCATCCTTTCTCCTAGTGACCAAGACTTCAGGAACAGTCGGTATAGTTTCGCGTACCTGAGCAGCAGAGTCATGTAGTATAACCACTTCCTTGATTCTTTGAGTCTGACTCTCTTCATCCTCTCTACTTCTTTGGGTTTCGTTTTCTCCGTGGACAGAAGGAGCTGTGCTATAAGCCCAACTCCCAGCAACTTCAGAAGTTAGAAGATCTGAGGTTCTTATAGTGCCTACGCCCTCTGTGTCTTGGGTATCCATTTGATCGTTTAAGGGGTTTCTTAACATGATAACAGCTCCACCATTCTGAACACTTTCATGTGCCTGAGTTTCACAATCTATTTGCATTGTGTCACCAGCTAATATGTTTGACTTCTTCAGATGATCATTTCCTGGACTTTGGGTTTCGTTAACTTGCTCTGTTTCTAGAGGGTCTGTTCCCAAATTGGGTGCTGTACCAACACCTTCTATATCTGAGCCAAATCCACCTTTTGCGACTTTGTCGTAGCTTGTATATTCTGCTTCTTGGGTGTTTTGGCCTTCCTGACTCATGATTTCACAATCATGCTTCTGAGTAGCCTCTGCATCTTCACATGACGTATCTAAAACTGCATTTCTGTTAGACCTTTGTCCTGAAGTGGAGGAGCTTGCCTTGGCAGCACAATTTGCATGGCAGGTTATTCTTTCATCTTCCTGAGTATTAGCTCTGTTGAGATTTCTGTTCGTTGGACTAAAATCAATATCTAGTGAAGTATTGTCACAGTTTTCCTCATCTTCAAGAGTTCTCTGCATGGTCTTTAGCTGTTCCTGCTGCTTTGCAAACAGAGCCGAGATCTCCTCAGTCGTAGAATAAAATGCCCGCAACTGTGTTTCACTGCATGAAGATACCGTGTGTCAATAAGTTAGACCCATACAACTTGTGTGACAATGCATGTTAATAGTTTAAAGCAACAGTCAACAAGCAACTGCCTTTCAACCAAGAAATCTAGAGAATGAAAAACTGTACAGAAGGACTAAACCCAACACGAGAATAAAGAAAAACATGCCTGTCTTAATTTTTTCACCATTAATGTTTGAAGATCTACCAGAAAGTAGGTTAACCAACCAATCATATACAGAACAAATAGCAGCCTCCATGCGTGTAAATGTCTTACCGGAGCATGATTCTTTCTCTTGCACCACGGTGTCTCTGTCTTTCAACGTCAAGATCTCGAACAGCAGCACTTATCTCTAGTTCTAAGGCAGAAACCTTCGCCCATGCTTCTTCTCGAGCTGCCTGCTAACATAACAAAGAACGTCTCAGCTTAAACATATAACTTAGTGGAGGCAACCTGATTTCTTAGCTACCATATGCATAATCTCTCCCAAAGAATATTATCATATTTCTGTAGCAGGAATCGCATGTAGGACACAGAATCTTGTCATTGTATAACTGGAAAAATAAGAATAGTGACACACAAAACTACGTCCATTCTTACCTTTTCACTCTCCAGATCCTTTTGCAGTATTTTTATTTCAAGGTCAAGTTCTTCAATTTTCTTGCTCCAATGAGATGTTTTTGAAACAAAGGCACCCATTAGTACAAAAATAAAACAGAGAAAAGAACCATGCCAAATAACAGGGAAATTGCATTCAGTTCAGGTACTTTTTGTGCATTAACAGAAGCAAGTTGCTCCTCGGAAACTTGAGCTTCGAGCTGACGGTTTCTATTGTCAGAGAAGACGAGCTTTTGCCTCGTATCTTCCTATAAAACATCAACAAAGTTCTCAAACGGCAGAAAAAAAATGTTCAAGGTTTTTAGGATCAATAGGGTAATTATCTCTATAGAAAAAATACAAGAAAGAACATACCAATTTTGATATCAGAGTTTCCACTTGCATGGACCTTTCTTTCTCTGTCTCCTGAAATATTTACCAAGTCAACTGTCTTATTCAAATGGCATAGCAATAGAGAAGAATTAATCAGAGACAGCTAACTCTTTTCATACCTTCATTTTGTTGATTACTTCTTGTTGTTCCCTTTCGTATCTCATGGCAGCATCAGAAAATCTTTTCAGTTCTTCCTGAGCCTCAATTTGACATCTATGTATTGCAGATTTTAGTTCAGCAACAGCAGTTTCTCTTTCCTCTCTTCTTTGATTTCTCTCTTCATCCAACCCTGTTTTCAGTTCATCTATAGATACCTTTTGACTGCAAACAATAAGTAAAATTTTCTTAGGATCACATATTTGCACTGCTCACGCTTATACATTGCCACATTTGATATTCCGGAAAGGCTTATACAATGAAACCTTCTGAACATGCGAAACATATTATACAAACAGGCCAAATAACTTCTGAACGAAGACAAGTATACAAAATTTTAAGTTACATGTTTTCGTTGTTGCTCAAAAAAGCGAAAGTGAAACAGCTCAAACTGTTTTCTGTATCAAATTTCAAAGGATGGACTCATAGCTTTCAGTTCTTGTGATGTCCTAGCTATAACTTTTGAATAAAAGATGGAACTGATTAATAGGGAAAATCAGCTTAGACATGTTTTCGTTAGATCACAGTTGGGACAGGTAATTCAAAATTTGAAGTCCTAAGACGGAGTTTGTAAATCACAATACTTGCATAAAATATGATCTTAAAAACGACAATCAACAAGGGAAAAACGATCCACTTACCTTTTAATTATTTCATTTGCTTCACTGAGAGATTGCAAAGAAGTGCTTAGTCTCTCACCAAGGTCATCTATGGAATGCTTCTGTTCAGCTAATACTTTGTTGACCTGCGACAGTTCCTTTTGCTTAGTATCTATTAGATCACGCAGCTCAACCAGTTCATTCTGAAATGACTTTGCAATGGATTCTTTAATCTGTTTTATTTCCTGCAGAATGAAAAGATATATCAGTAAAGAACTTAAATAACCCACCAATCACTCAAAGATTACCAATGTTTTTATCTTCTGCAACAGCATTTAACATAACAAACCACCACAAAAAGATACAAACACACACTCAACATACACTTTCATGGTGCTCCACAATTGCTCGGGACTCGTTACGCAGAATGTCAACCGTAAGCACCTGTGCTTCTAATTGCTTCCTCAGTTCCTGCATACAACATTGATTTGTTGACATAAAAGTTGAGTAAGAATGATATCAAGGCCGACACAATCAGTTACATCTAATAAAGGAAACCAGCATTGAGGATGAACATACTGTGTTTGATCGCTGGAGGCTCTTAAAATCATCCAAGGATATTGGACCATCAGGACCACCAATGCCTATGCCCTTCGGCCTCTTAATTTCACAAGTTATATCCTCTGGACAGCAGCAAAAGCACATATAAGAAGTGAGAAAACAGTGCTATATAATAGGGAAAAAAGCGCCCTAAGACGTACCATTCTTTAGTAATATGCATGGCAAGTTAAGATAGAAAGTAAAGATAAGAAACCCTAAGTGTGGTACCTGCTTTTCTTTTCCTATTCGTGCAGGGAAGTGCAGGATTATTCCCAAGTACTTCCCGGTATACAAATGCAAAGGACTTATCTGAGAACAAATAAGGAGCGGTCAAGTGTTAACATAAAATTGATCTGCCAAAATGGGTGATATATGACTTCACAATGTAGAGGTCGTAAACATATGTTACCATGCTCTGGAGGAACAGCCAACGATATGATGTCACCGTGCTGAACCCTGACTTCAGGACCTTTCTTTTTTAACCTCTCCCAATTGAGAAACGTTCCGTTTGTGCTGAACCAAAGAGAGAGAATGCGAGAGAGGCAAACAACGCACGAATTATACAAGTGCGAAAATGATAAATCGCACAACTAAAACAGGAGAGAGGTTCACTAACCTAGTGTCTTCCACAAAGACAGATACATCACTAGCCCCATGACCGTCTGTTATCTGCTTACGGTATATCTTACAATGATTCCCACTTATTGCAGTTGACTCTATCTGATAACTGCCGTGACACGGCAGCCTTCCGAGACGATGCTCATCAGAAGTCAAAAGTATATTTATTCCCTAAAATTCATATACCAGGAGTCAAATTAAACTTTGGAAAAAAATCACACAGCAGACGTTAGGGTACCAAAATACCAACACAATTATAAACTAAACGAACCTGCCGACGTTTGCGAGCATTGTTTGAAATTGCAGTGAGGACTCCCCAGACGTTCGAATCATAGTTCTGCAACCGCTGAGAGGCGATGTTAGCAGCCACGGAAACGATGAAATCCTTAAAACTCATCGACGGAGATGGAGAAGCGACATTTTGGTTATTGATCCGCGACGCAGCATCCGCTTTGATGTCAGGACTCGACTTGGATGTTCCCGATGCAATTTTTCTTTCATCTTGTTCAGCCGCAGTAGACGCCATTGACACTCCGATTCTACAAGGCAAAAAAACTGGCGGGGATTATGTAAACCTAACTGTCGAATATTTGGTGAGTAAAGGGGGTTTTGTGTTGTGACGAGTCTTTTGACTCTTTTCACTTCCTGTGTAAGCTTCTTCAGGAAGACTGATGACCAGAGAAAACATCCTGCCGTTCACAAAACATGAGCGTCGTTTGATAGACTAAACACGATAGGGTTTGTATTTTTCAAATAAAGAAAAAGTTCATCCTTGACAAATAATTTCAAGGGAATAAATCGAATCAAAATTGAATTTAAAAATAAATATTTTGTCCAAAGAAAGTTACTAAAAGAACGTAAAGAAGAAGATGAATTAGTATAATAATGAAAATGAGAAAGTAATGAAGACGATGAATTTTGAATGTTATGATAGTGTAGGTGATGAGAATGACATTGAAGAGGTGAATTTTGAATGTTAAGATATTTATATATGGTTTTGTCTTGTTCTAAAATTTTTATTATGATTGGAATTATGTTATTTAAATTTGAATATTTATGCTTAGTGTTTTATTATATATTCTTTTATATATACATGTTTCTGGAAGCATTTATTCACTAAACCATAATTGTGTTTCCAAAGGTTTCATTTTTGTGTATCCGTTTCCAATTCGATGCAATATAGTTTTTAACGTGAAAGACAGTATATAAAATCACAAATGAGTAATGATAGTATTATTACAACTAAGCATTACATCAAAAAGTTTATACTACAAATATCTAATATAGAAAAAAAATAAAAATAAAAGTTTGTGTCCAAGATGATAAGTATTAGGGGAACCAGAATGCTATAACTAAAGTCGAATAGAACAACAAAATTTGAAGGATGCCATAATTAAGTAGAAAAAATTGAGCCCAGTTTAATGGAAGACTAATAATGGGCCTTGCATGATAACATGGGGGCCAATGGAGAAAAAGAAGGTGGAGATGTAGTGGAGCAGCTGGACAGAGAGTTATCAGTCTGTGGCATTGTTTAAAGAGGGAAACTCAAACTTTTATTTGTCCGAAAAGTATTCAAATAAGGCTGAAAATCGCTGACGCGTTTGTCAGAAACCTGACAACTGCCTTTAAGTCTCTTCACATTCACCTCTTCGTCTATCTGCTCTCTCTCTCTACCCTTGTATTAAAACAATGATGAACAGAGTTAGAGATTTTGGGGAGGTGGGTTTTGTTTCTTTGGGTCGCTAGTTTCAAAAACTGTCCCCTTTTTTATGTTTTGGAATTGGAGAAAGCATTTTAAAGAAAACAAAACACCGTTTTGTTATGGAGATGCAGAGCCCTAAAAAGGAAGAAGTGGAGGAGAGGAGGAAGAATTGGCCGTGGATGAAGAAGGCGCAATTACTTGAGTTTCAGATGCAAACTTTGGTTTATAGATACATAGAAGCTGGTCTTCGCGTGCCTCATCATCTTGTGGTGCCTATTTGGAATAGCCTTGTTCTCTCTTCTTCTTCCTCTTCTTCTTCCTCCAATTACCTTATGCATCAAAACCATCACTCTTCTTCTCGTAAGTAGTTTTAAACTCGATTGTATTTTTCAAAATATTATATATATAACATTATATATATATATATGTATATCGAAACTTGGATTATCAAAACCTATATAAACTCAAGATTTTTCTGACTCGACAGTTGTAATTGAAGGGGTTTCATTGTGGAAGAGCTTGATTAGTCGTGTTTAATGGATTTCCTGATACAGTTTTTGAGTTGCAGAATTTAGAAGATTCATATACACTTCATATAAAAAATGATTCATATTCACAATAATCTATTCAGAGTTTATGCTCTGTTTTAAACAGTTGATTGATTCTTGTCTGATTTCGAATTTGGTGTTATGTTTGATTAGTTTCCTGAATCATGTTTCTGGTTATTGGGGTTTGCGTTGCAGTGTTGAGTGATAAGGGATTAAATTATATAGGGACGGTGGAACCTGAACCCACAAGGTGCAGGAGAACAGATGGGAAGAAATGGCGATGTAGCAACACAGTCCTTCTGTTTCAAAAGTACTGTGAACGGCACATGTATAGAGGCCGTAAACGTTCAAGAAAGCTTGTGGATTCTTCTTCTACTGATGTTGCTTCGCCCTCTACTTCAACCAAACATTACAAGACTGATGGTTTGGACAGTAATAACGAGAGTCAGTGTGTTTTTCATGGGAAAATGTCGGTTTCTAGTAATGCTCAGGTAGTTACCATTGCTTCGTTGCCTAGTACCAGAGTCTGTGATAACGTCACTCGTACATCTTTAGTGATCTCTGAGCCCACAAACAAAAATGTGAGTCATGGCCAATGGAACAGGAGGACCATGGAGATGAGTTATGATGATTTCATCAAAGAAAGAGATTCGACTATGTGTGTTAGAGCTGTTCCGGTTCAAGGTATCGTGATATCAGACTCATAACAGAACCATAGAGTTCCTTTCTTTACTGTTCAATGAATTGACCAGATTCCAGTGTTTCATTTCCAGGTGATGAGAGGTTATCTTCTGTTCAAAAGCTCTTTCCCGGGGTATCTGATATTTCTGTTGAAGCTGCAAAATTCTCTAGCAACTGGAAGAATGATATAATTGCAAGGAGAGAATGGAAGAATATGAATTTTAATGGTGGCATGTTTCCTGGTATCCATTTTTCTCCTGACACTGTTCTTCAAGGTATTTATTACCTTTGACCTCGGCTTAACAGCATTTCCAGGCTTACTCTGAAATGGCTTGCCTACATATTGTGTTAATGGAGTTTCTTCTTTGTTGTAGATCGTGGTGGGTTTGGTTTTCACAGAGTTGGAACAGACAGTGAACCAGGAAGGTGCCGTAGAACCGATGGTAAGAAGTGGAGATGCAGCAAAGACGCTTTGCCTGGTCAGAAATACTGCGATAAGCACATGCATAGAGGTATCAAGAAGCATCCAGTTGATACCAACTCACATGAGAATGCTGGTTTTATCCCGTTAGCTGTTAAAACAGCTGCTAGATCTGTGTCTTGCAAAGATGAAGATGACGGGAAGCTCTCTGTCTCCGTCATGGGAGTTCCACTGTCACGAGTTTCTGATGAGAAGAGCACTAGTAGTTGCAGTACTGACACGACCATTACTGACACAGCTTTAAGGGGTGAAGAAGACAATGAGGAAGACTTATCATTGTGTTCTTCAGGTGTTTAGAAGCATAAAATTGTTGTTGACGTTCTAGTGTTTTGATGATTTTAGTTCTATCTATGGATCCTTCTTAATAATCTGTGTTAGAAGTTCGAAGAAGTCAATCACAGAAAAACAGAAAGTTTAGTTAGCTTATATTGTGCTGAAATGAGACATAATACATCTAAGAGACTAAGACTTTCTTCCCTTAACACTAGATTACACATAGCCTACTTTTCCTGAGATTGGAGGAATAGCATCAAGTGAGGCACACACCTTTAGGATCTGCGTTTTTCACAATCCATGGATGTTGTATGATCTTCTGAATAGAGAGTCGTTTCAAGGGATCCTTAACAAGCAGCTGCAAAACATCAAAACAACTAGATGTTAGTGCTCTCTATAACTAGTCTAACAATACAGTCCTTGATTTAGCTTGGGTGTACCTGACTGATTAGATTTTTGGCTTCTGCTGAAACATTTGGCGCAGGAGGAAAACTCAGGTCGATCTTAAGAATCCTGAATACCATTGAATAAAAATGTCATCAGGAGTTGAGTTTAAGTTTCTCCTTTAATTTCCAAGAAAAGAAAAGTTCTCTTACCTCTTGA
Source organism: Pugionium dolabratum (assembly GCA_018901945.1). Classification (NCBI taxonomy): domain Eukaryota; kingdom Viridiplantae; phylum Streptophyta; class Magnoliopsida; order Brassicales; family Brassicaceae; genus Pugionium; species Pugionium dolabratum. The sequence continues at coordinate 458,907 of JAEVFF010000146.1, forward strand.
ATGTATCCTTTTGATTCTCTGCTTCGAATGGAGGGTTACCATAGAGAAACTCGTAACATAGTATGCCTAAAGTCCAGTTATCAACTGCATGATCGTGATCTCTGTTTTCCACCATCTCTGGTGCTAAGTAATCTAAGGTTCCACACATCGTTTTCCTCTTGTTACTTGACTGCACTGACCACCCAAAGTCGGCAATTTTCAACCTTCCCTGCATGTATATGACAATACTAACGATGAAAATACTGAGTTTTTGATGCAAAAATTATAACCGTATACATACCTCATGATCAAGCAACAAGTTTTCAGGTTTGATGTCTCTGTGAATCACACATTTTCCATGACAATAGGCTAGTGCTTGGCTGAGACTTGAAATGTACTGAAATCCAGTAAATCGTTAAGTAAAAGTCATTGATATCAATCTACACAAGAAGAAAGTTCATCATCAAGCCAAACAAATACCACAAATCGTCAAACAAATAATCTTGACGAATCACAGGGTTTGAGAAGCATGCACAAACAACATTGCAACATAAAAGATGATTCAGGCAAAATTGAGAGAAAAGGGAGAGAGAGAGAGAGAGGAGAGAGAGAGAGAGAGAGAGAGAGAGAGAGAGAGAGAGAGGGAGAGCGAGGAGACTCACAGTGGCAGCTTGCTGTTCGGTAAGATGACCATTCTTTTTGAGAAGGCCATAGAGCTCACCACCATGAGCGTACTCAAGAATCAAGAAAATTCGCTCATCATCGTCAAACCAACCGTAGATACGCAGAATATTCGGGTGCCTTAGACTCGTTTGGATCTCCATCTCTCTCCTAAGCTGATGATGAAGTTTATATTTCTCAATCTGCTCCTTGAATATCACTTTCAAGGCCACCATGAAATGACTCTGTCACAGTTAATTCAAAAGTTAGGTTTTTATGACAGTAAAGCTCAAATTGACAGAAAGTTGTACGCTAATCGAAGAAATACAAGAGGAAAATACAACATAATCGATTAGGTTGAAGTAGCGAGAACATTCAAAAGGCAAACGAGTACCTTGGCTTCTCGGGCGAGATAGACTCTGCCAAATTTGCCTTTACCTAGCGGTTTTCCGATCTCGAAATCTGCCAGAGACCATGGGTTATCAGGATCCCGAGCGTAAGCCTCTGTCGTTCTCTTATCCATTTTCCCTGACCACCGTACAGTTAACAACTCGACGGCGGGGCGATCGAATGAGAGCGGCGAAGCAAATTTAAAAGTCGGAGAATAAAGAAACGCAGCGTTTTCGTATATATTCAAGCAAATCCAATATGAGTTTGTTTTATAGAAAATAACGCTTTTTACGAACGAATGATTAATGAATAGTGCACATAACTCTACAACTACATTCAACTTCTTTTCAACTACATTTCCTTTTTGTAGTAGAATTTGATGGTAACTCAATGACATCCTCCTACAACCAAATCGAGCAATCCGACCTTAGACGTATGAGTCGCCTTACGACGATTTCTATGTTTGTTTGAGTTGTATAAAACTGATGTATATATTTGTATCCATAAACATATACTCAAACTTTGATGTTTTCTTTTTCTGATAGCTCAGATGTTTTCTTTCCCTCCTGTAACATGAAACTTGCTTATAAATTAGAACCCAAATAGCAGGACTACTTTTAGAGCAATGTATTACAAAAAAGCAGATGAATCACACTACAAAAATGAGTTCATGGCCCATCTTATTGCATGACCATGGAAGGAATCTGAGAACCTGGTCTTGAGGTCCATCCATTACGAGATCTGTAAGCTTCAATGGCCTCTAAACGCTGTCTCTCCATCGAAGCACTAACAGTAGACTTTGGAGCCTGTCAAATAAACATAATCAAGTTAATATCCTGAGTTTTTCTTACAATTAGAACCTATAATGAGACTACTACACCTTTGGAACAACAGCCAACTTTGGTGGAGCTTGCACCACATCGCCGAATCTTATATGTTCATGCTTTGGGAAGTTTTCTCGGAGAGTATCTTCTGTTTTTCCTTGATTCTTTTTTTGCTTCTTGGACTCCCAATACCTTGCAATAAAGTATTGGCCAAAAAGAGACTTAAAACTTATACAAATTCATCTGATAAACAAGAAGCATTGTGAGATAAAGCTTACTTCTTCTTGCGTTCTTTCCTTTTTGAGCGACCATCCAACTCCGCAAGTTCATTTTCGAAACGAAGGTCGTTAATTTGATTCCTCTTCCTCTTTTTCTTCTTCTTTTCATCTCCCTTATTCAGCATTACATCATCTCTATCATTCTCCTGATCAGAAGAGGTAGCTTTTCTTTCCTCAACCACCTTTGCTTCCGACTTTGTTTCAATCCCAGGCTTTACATTCTAGTTATATAATTATCCACCACAGAAAAGGCATAATAATAAGACCATATTCAAGAAAAGAGAGGCATGGATAGTGATGCAAAGTTGAAATCAGACAACACCATTATTAAGTTGTTATATAGCAGAAGAAAATTCAATTTGCAAAGCTTGTATTCACTTGATTACAACTATTTAGAAAACTATACCGTAGCAGCATCTACTCCGGCTTTAGTATTCTTTTCTTTCTTCTCTACAAATTGTTTAGTCGAATCTGAAGGGAGATAACATACAGAAAGAAATTACAGAGAGAAATCACAGTACAAACACAGACCTAAAAACAAAAACAAAAACTTGTCTCTTGGTCTCTATATTAGCGAAGAAAAAATACAAGGTACCGTGGGAAGACGGTGAGGTATAGTTCATAAGGATACGGAGCTTTGAAGGAAGAGCATCTTGCTTCGAACGATCAGGCGGCGGCGGGAGTCTCGCCGGTCCGCCGTGTGCGGCTAGGTAGTTTTTCTCTCTCCTCTTCTTTCCTTTCCCACCCATCTCTCTCTCTCTCTAACAATTCGACGGCCAGCCCTACTAAGCTGCCGTCGAAACTTGCAGAAGGAGACGAAGGTGGGCCCAAGCCCATATCTTTAGTTTTTCTTTAAAAAAAAATTGGCATTTCAAAAGTCCTAAAAAGGTAAAAAGTAAAACTTTGAAATACCAGAAATGCGCGTCACTAAAATATTTTCCTGTGCGCTTTTACTGGATAATAACTTGGATTCTGTTCGAGAGCATCATCCAATATTGCATGCGTTCCAATTAACACATATCTTAATAGAGATTTTAGATTATTTGCTATGGCGTATTAGATATTTATGGATGCTTTGGTTTATTTATTTATGGATGCTTTGGTTTATTTATTTATGGATGCTTTGGTTTATAGTTATTTATGGATGCTGTGGTTTATCTAAAAATCAAAAATTAACAAAGGTTTTCAACAAGGGTGATTCGACTGCCATCAAAAATTGACAAAAAAATTTACGGTTTGCTCCCGATTTGTTACGGAATTTATAGAACTTCTACATCTAGTAAAATCCAAAAAAGTAGCCAACTTTTGTAATTTGAGTTATTGATAAGAAATTTCCTAAAATTTTGTCTTTTTTTTCATGAATCCTTTTAAGAAAATAGGCAAACAGATCTGTTCGCAAAACAGACTTCCATCGAGCGATGATAAACCTTATCTATTTATTTAGTGTGTTTGGTGTAAAAACGAAAAACCCTATGGAGATTGGGTTAGTGAAATGGTGATTTTAATTGTTCTGAAGAAATGAATATAATAGACAGCACAACGCCCTTTTGTTTCAGACAAGCGTAATAAAATAAAATAAAAACTCAATGCGGGAAAGAAAAAGGACGTATAATAATAGCTCCTCAAGCTTTGGTGCATCCCTCACTAATCTCAACAAGCCTTTGATCTAAACGATCTCAACAAAAAAAACTATGGAAGGAAGAAAACAGAACAAAATAATGACACGAGACAAACTTAAACGGAATCAAATTTTACTGGGACAAACAATATACTTACATATGTTACAAAACGACCAAACATGTCAATGTCAATCCGTTCTCAAGATTTCTTCGGCTTGATAGTGCAACTTGGGCTTCAGGTGAGATTCCACTATTTTTCTTTTTATCAGAGGTTTGATTCTATTCTCTTATTCCCACCCAAGCTTCAGCATCTGATCCACTACCTTTAAGCTTAACTGAAATTCACATTTGAAACCTCAGTTTTTAACCAATTTTTACCATCAACTATAATCCCACCAAGGATTATGATGTTATGCACTAGTAAATTATAGCAATTCATGATTTTAAACATAAACAGATCACATAGTAATATACTTACAGCCGGATCTGTGAAGATTATTAGCTGTTTATCTTCCGTGGAAACTAAGAGGTTAGTGTTGTCGACGTTCAAGGCCAGTGCGGTAATATCCTGGCCTTGACCAAGCTTTAGCACATGGAATACCTACAAGACATGGATCTCAGGTTATTTTTTTTTTTGAGGACCAGAAATAAAGCGCCTGTGAATTAGTTTTATCTCTTCATGGTGTTTTGATAGTACCTCAAGCGTGTATAAGTTGAGAAAGCAAATTGAAGGAGATGGAACGTCCAGTCTCTCAATTTCCTTCCCATCATTTGATGTATCGTCACTAGTCGAAAAATCCATGCTCGAACATGAATTCATTGCAATCAAGGCATTTTGACCATCCATGGATATTTCCATGCAACTTATGCTACAAGTGAAGGGAAGTTTTGCTTTGGCAATCAGAACTCCGTTAATGGTGAACACGCTAACAGAACCTTCAGAACCACTCCATGCCATTATAACCCCATCAGATGAAATGCATAGAGAAGTAGCCGTGACACCAACTAATCGTCTGATCAGCCGTCCTTTTCTTATGGAATGCAGCACAACATCTGAGGACTCAGAAGACGAAACAACGACTCCTTGATCTGAGCTGACACAACAACAAACTATTTCTCTTCTGTGGCCACGGAGCACTTGTATAGGCCCTTCAATGCGGCACTTTTTGCCTTTACTTGCCACTGTGTTAGCCAGATTTGTGTTGTTTGCATTGGAAGGCGCTCTGGTGCCAGTTGATGGCTCAGACAAGCTTGTTCGAGAGGTAAACGCCTTGTGAATTCTCCACAGCAAAACAGTACTATCCCGTGAACCCGTCACAAGGAAGTTGTTGTCTGGAGACAGAGCCAAACATGTAACAGGGGCACAGTGCCCAAAAGCCGTTTCCAGAGTTTTTGCTCCATCAGATGAGACTAGCTTGATACTATTGTCGGCATGTCCACCTATAACCAACACATATGGTTAACGTAAATATATTACCAACATTTGGGATATTGGGGCCGTTACAGTTTCTTGCTTATTACCTGTGATTATTTCCCCATCGCTTGTAATAGCAACTACGGACAAACTTCTGATTCCTGATGCGGCAAATGCTTGTGCCTGGGGAAATTGCCAATCACCAGTTCCAGTACTAGCTGGACCCTTGAACATGCGCATCAATGATCCACTAGTCGAAGTTGCTGTTGCCTTTCCGTGATGAAAGAGGAAAGGAGTACCTTGGCCATCAGGGGTGTTTGGCTGCCACTTGTGCTGCACAACACGAGCTGCGGGCACGTTCATGTCCACAATCACAACACTATCTGAGGATGCCTGAATAGCTGAGGCTGGTAAGTTGCAGCGTTCCGGAGCTTGAACAGCATATGGTTTTATCTCTTGTGGATTTCGGAAAATGGTCTGAAAAAAATTCAAAAGAACTGTCATGATCAAGGGGCAAATTTAGGACGGAGGTACAACATTGTAGGTAACATATTTCTTTGTCTTAAGGTGCTAAAAGGAATATAGTAAGTAAGATATTTCTTTGTCTTAGACTCTTAATTTTCCTCAAAAACACCACGTAGTAGAATCTCCTATACTCATATAGCATGCAGTGGACAAAACACTGTTTTATGACCAGATCCCTATCATTAAAAACCTATTTATTGTGATAAGAGTTGCTAAGGAACCTATTGAGCTTCAATAGTCTACCTCGGAGAAACGGTAATGTTTAAGGAGGTGTTAACTACGAGTACAATTGCTAAACCAAATTGACTCTTGCAGTTACCTGCATCTGCAGGACATCTTTCAGCGGCATCCTCTTCATGTGAGGAATAGTCAATAGCTGGGACGGTGTTTGCCCAAAATAAGCAATTTGGTCTTGCGTAGCACGTTGTTGTACCTTCATCAAATATTCACAGGCAAGTGATGTTAATACCAAGATTGAGCAAATTCAACAGTATAACAATGTCGTCTTACCGGGTCCGTGATCTTATCAATATCAACAGTCCCCTCGTAGGTAATGTAGAAGAAAACGTTATTTGCCATTATAGCTTCTTTTCCACGCTGCTTATACCTAAAAAATAAGTTAATAAATAAGTAGAGAAACAATTTAATGGTTTTATAAACCGTTGTTGTGATTATTTTCCTGGACAATCGGTAAAAGGAGGGAACTAAGTTATGGAAAACTTTCCTGGCAGTATATCATCTGTTCAAGGGAGAAAAAACCTACCCAAATATGAGATCAATCCATTCATGCAAATGTGCCGATACATGCTCGCTCTCAAGAGCCCTTCGTTGCTTGTGTACAAAATCCACTGGGTTTTTGGCCCAAGGAGGAAGTTTTACAGCATCTGATAGATAAAAAACTGCATCAGATAACACGAAAGTTTCACCAAGCCAGGCATAAATTTTAACTATGACAAAGAAGAGAACCACAATACCAAGCTGTTCCCCCAACTGTGTTGTACCAAAGTCAATCAAATTTTCGTTTGTCAGCACTTCAGGGAGGTAAAACAACTCTGGAACCTGCAGCGTGAGATATGGTAGGCTCTTGAATTGCTGAGGAAGAGGCGGATAAATAAAACCATTTGACAGTTTAGGGAAATCAATACGTACCAACTCCTTCACATCACTCATGTCTTCTAGAACTCCATTCCAAGTGGCTCGAATGTCTGAAAACATGCGGTCTGCATGATCAAACTTTCCACCTTGAAGCTGAATCGACAGGGTTGTGAAAGGTTCAACCCTGGCCAGATAATACAACACCTGCCCACATGGGATAATAATGTTAAAATATTGAAGTGTACAAACTCCATCCAGGTGCATCGAAAATAGTAACAATTCAGAGGAGTTGTTGCAGGATTATAGAGAAGAGAACTTACTGCTCCAGCACTTGAGTAATGCGAGCCATAGTGGAATTTGGGAATGACTGGATCTTCAAAGCTAGAATATCGCTCTTGAAATCTTTTGAGCCGCTCCGGGTTCAATGCACCAATTGGCTGCACATATACAGACCCACATCACAACAGGACCCTCAAGATTTGTGAACCATCATATGCAGGTTAATAGCGTAAAATCAGAACAAACTGCAAAGGATACCACCTTGGAAAGATCTCTGAAGGTAGATGGCTTTGAAAAGTCCAGAATTTCTGAACTGTTGTCAGAAATAATCCACGGGAAAACAGGATACTGCAAAGATTAAGATATTTATCAAGGAAAAAACGACATTGGCAAGTTCACCAGAGAAATGCTAAAAAGCACAAGATCTACCTGAGTGATGTCATTGTAACTACGCCCAGCCAACGTGTTAAGCTGCATTAAGTATTCGAAATTGCTAATCTGCAGAAATTATTCAGATGGAGATCTTTCTGTATCAGATGTAATTTTAAGATAAGGATAAAAGAATTTGCATGACATTTGTGAATGTGCAGTTTATTGGTACCTCCCATCTAGCCCAGCGCTCCATTAACTGAGTTCTTCTCAAAAGCTGTTCCGGCCTCTAAAAAGTCACGGTATATGTAAGTTTGCAGCACAGAACAGAAAGTGACTTAGCCTCGTCATCCATTGAAGAATAATATTGACCAAGCGTAATTCAAAAGCTAAACCAAAAAAGATAGTAAGGAAAAACTACAAACCTGAGTTGCTAGGTAAATATTGTTTAAGTGAGGTGGCCTTGCTTGAACGATAGCTCGATATGCATTTCTTCTTCCCTCGGTATTCTATGATGTTAAACAAGAAAATTGGGAAAAGTAATTCATTACAGCATGCAGAAACCGAGGTTTACAAGGACAGAAACATACATATATCATACGTAGAAAAGGTTTTAGATGCAGCTACCCCAAAATCAAAGAAAAAGTTTGAACAGTCAACCATAAAGAGTTCCAGCGCGCTCCTTCTCAGGAGATATCTAGAAACAATTAAAAAATAGATCATCAGTCAAACTGCTAACACTGTGAGAATAATAATGAAACACAGCTCATTCATCAGAAAGAGGAAAGCTCAACCAGAAAAGTATTATTACATAACTACGGAAAAGAACAATTGATCTCCATAGGTAAGAAAAAAGTAATACTAGAAAAAATATTCTGCTAATGTTTTAAAGCATATCTGCGTGTAAACAAGGACTGGGTTGTGTTGGCTTTGTGGGCAATCAAAGTGATGTTCAAATTTATTTTCAGTCCACCATGGTGTGCACTTAACAATCAATAGGTATAAACTACTCCAGATGTTGGATGAAAATTTTGTATCTTGGTCAGAGAAAATGCTATATCCTCAGTTGAGGATGAGATGTAGTACAGCATCTAAAAGATAATAAAATGAAGTAGTTAATGGGAATGAGCTAAGCAGATTTTGATGATGAAACTTTACCTCCGACTATAAATCTGATGAAGAGAAGCCATTGGCCAACTACGATCCTTTTCTTGGTCACCTGATTGGGACCCACCTGAAAGATCACTCAAACGCTGGCTTTCTCTGTTGTCAACAATAAAATTTATTCTCCGTGTTGTAATCTGAAAGGCACACCAGTTATGATCAGCAACCAGAACTCCATACATAAAAGCATATTGGGAATTCTGAAGCCAATTTCAGTTTTTTATGATGTCATCAACATGCCACAATTCTTGACTTCACTGGATCTAACTAATCTAGCTGATTAGTATCCAGACTATTCTCTTTTTGTGTTAGCTACTCGTTGAAAAATCCTAAAGGTTCAGATTAGTTAAACGTACTTGAAAGGTTCCTTTCACAACTCTTAGTGGCCGGACCATTGATGTGGGAGACTCAAGAAGGATCCTTTCATCAAGTTCAGTGGGAACAAAGCCAGGTGCAACTACGGAAGAATCCCGGACCATTACAAGGTCATTCAAAGGTCGAGAATCACTAGTTCCTGCTGAAACTCTGGATGCATGCTCATGTGACCCAGATGTCCTCTCTACGTCTTGCCTTGTCTGTCCTTCCGCGTTACCTTTGACATCAAAATGATCTCCCTCTCCATGTTCATCATCTTCATATGCTAATTCCACCGATATTACTTCAGCTGCAAGAACAGGAGGATTTGATGGAGAATTCTTGCTACCATTATCACTCTTCGTGTCTGTCTGATCATCATAGTTTGCTGCTGCCCCACGATGATCACTCCCAGAATAATTCCTCCTTATACATTGTCTCATCCTCGAAAAACTTTCCATAGAATCAAGTTTCCAGAAAACCTGCATGTTTAATGACATCACATCACTGAGAAACTTCTCAACATGTTAAAATTTTATAAAAAAAAACACAAGGCTTACGCGTTCCGGACTGCATAACTCATCGCCAAAAGGTCCAAAAAAGCATCTCATCTCTGCCAAGTAACGAATTAATTTTCGCCAACCACGGCTTCCCAAGCTTAGGCGATTTGCTGCTATGATATCATCTTGCATACGCCTATCAATCTGTTGATAAGTTGAACCAAAATGTGGGGGGTCAAAGTATGCTCCTTTCAAAAGCCAAGAAAGTGTGACATAGGCGGAAAACAAACCTCTGATCTTTGCATGTTACGCGCTAATGCAAAACTTGCAACAAGTACAGCAATATATTTGTAGGACAAGGAATTAAAATCTTTTCCATAAACTGATTTTGTATCCACTGGTTGGAGACATTCCATCCATGCCACACCCATTGCTTCAGAACTGTTCCATCTCTGTAAACGCTCCATATCGCTTATATTCCTCCGCTGCGCAGATGTAGCCATTGCAACAGCACTTAGACCTCTTCCTGAACCAATCTTTGCATTCCTCTCAAGATCTCGTGCAGCCGCCAAAGCTGCCGCTTTTGCAGCAGCTTTATCTCTCGGTCGAGGTGGTACATTATTGTTTGGAGCCTCCAACGGTTTCTGGAAGCTTGAAAAGGTCTGAAGTTTAGCATTCTTACGCTCAAGCAATGAAGACTCTCGCCTAAGATGTGAAGGAGTAGGAGGTGGCAGCGCTTCCCAACCAGCTGCCCCTGCAGCTATCATCGCCAGGGCCATTGCAGCAGGCGGTGATGCAAAAGCAGCAGCCCATTCCGGAGTAATCATAGAAAGAGCACCCTAAAAAATTGGATAATTCGATAACTCAAGCAACAAAAATAAAATAAACATAATGCTACAAATTAAGTTTCAAGGGCTGAAGCAGCTAGAAATAGATAGTGGGCATTCTAGAAGATCCTTATGCTTACCTCAACAGGGAGCGCATCAGCAGCCAAGGCCCGATCATCAACGACAAGGGGATTCATACCATCAGCTGTGGCAAGTTCATGAATGCCAGCCAAAAGCGGTCGCCATCTCCGGAGGACTGCAACAAATGGTGGTAAAATAGCCTCTATATACTGCTTACGAAGTGGTCTTCTCTCTCTGCTAATAGCATGCCATACCTATAGAGATTTGTTGGAATCAGAAAGTAAAGAAAGACAAAAAAAAATAAACAAAAAAAAGGACAAGAAGCAAAATAGAGGAAGATGAAAACTTTCTATAACAGCATGAAGATTTAAGACCAAAACATCATCAAGCATGCCAATCCGATTTAGGGAAGAACACTAACCTCAGAATAAAGAACACATGCGGTAACCAGTACTCTCTGCCTCTTTGAATCGGATATTGGCATGTTTAAAACAGGAGAGAGCACACTGTGAGATTAAACAACAACAAATAGTCAAACTTCTCCTGATAAAAAGCAGAACCAGGCCAAATGTCTAGTGCATAACTAAAAATCAAGCACTTAATACCATGCTATTAAATTGTGTATAAATAATCCAAAAGAAAATACTATATGCACGTAGTCATCATCTTGACTTGAGTAACCCACCAGTTACTTGGGAATACAATTGAACTTAGAGCATCATATTGTGTCAGCTCCAAAATGCTGATACAAAGTATCTAAGCGGATGGATTCTAATTGGCTATAAGGGAAATATGTCATTGACTTTACCTCCACAATAATGCTGATCGTGACTGTCTCATAGACATCTGAGAACCGCTATCTAGTAAAATTGAATTTCCTGAGGAGCGTTCAGAACTTAAATTTCTCATCAACATATTATCTTCGCCATAGTCTTCTTCCCTCATAGACAGAAGCACCATTCGAAGCATGCATAAGAAAGGCTGGTCACTGTCCAGCAACTGGTAGAGGGCTGACATCCCTCCCATCCCAGTACCAGATCCTCCACCTATTCCAAGGCCACCTCCGAGTCCAGACTCATCCAGCAGCAAAGCTTGAAGCATGGATACAGATTTTTTAACCAAAGGAAGTTCAATCCAGTTGCCATGAGCATCTTTTTCTAAAGTAGATTTCCAAGACTCCGAACCACTGCCACCACCACCAAAACAACTAGTTTTAGAGGGAAGACCAACACCATACCACAATCGGCTCCTGTACTTCCAACCCTCAGCCAAATCCATGGCACAGCTGCCATATGAAACAAAAGCACATGAAACAGATTCATAGGGCTCAGCTGCAGCGGCAGCAGTAAGGCGCTCCATTACGACGGCAGAAATCTGTCCATTTGCATCAGCCATTGAAGTGAGTATCTGAAAGAAAGAAAAAAGCAAAATAATCAAGTGTCTATAACATTAAAAACTGATGTTTAAGAGAATCCTACATAACATAACTAATTTGATATTGAAAAATGGCATGCTACAATGAGAGCAAAAAGAGGGAATAAACCCAACTAACAAGGTGACAGATTTATCAGGACATAAGAGAAGCGTGAACAGAACAGCCTAGGAAAATATAATGAAATTTTATAAACGTGAATTTTTAAATGCACTTGATCATACCAAGAGAACATGAAAAGAAAAATATCGGATAGCTGAATTAGGCATTTGAGAATGTTTTCCACTTACATCTAAAGGGACCTTTCCTGAATCACTTGACAGTGAAGCGCGACTGCTAGGAACCTCTGATGATTCTCCTATAGCTGTCAGTGTGCTTGTACGATTTTTAAGGGGGGAAACAAGAGACAGAGGAGACGGAGAAGCATCAACTGCATTTGTTGTACAAGTTTGTTTGCTTTGTAACCGCAAATGATCTTCGACAAGCATCAAGATCACAATTGCATTTTCCACCAGAAATACAGAAAGCTGAGCAGCATTTTCTGCTCCTGCCTTTGCATCTTTTGGTGTTAGACCCTCTGCGGCAACACCAGCAGCTGCTGCAGCAATAACTTGAGTCTGTTGAGGGAAAAAAAAGATAGTATAGATAAAAAATCTATAAATGTTCCAGTACAACAAGACAAGCGAACACAACCACACACATCCTTGAAAGAATAATATGAGAGCACCAAAAAGCTTTACAGCATTGTTTTCATGCAAGCAAACTCCCTGGAATGTTATTCCTTTTATCAAGGATTTATACAGCCATTAAATAACTCATTCAGAAAAGGTCCCTCCAGAAACGGAAGGGCTTGTCTACGGAAGGCATAAAAGAATCTTAATTTTGTGGTCAGTAATATATTATAATATAAAACAACAAACTACAAGGGAAATGTAGTTACCTGAGCCTGCAATTCTCTAGCAGCAAAGTCTAGCAATCCACCAAAAAGTCTTCGTTTGAAAATTGGTAATGACTCCTCGCGCCTTCAAAGAATAGAAGATTACAAAAATGACAGCATTCTGACATACTTCTCAAACCATATGGGAAGAACAACTAGGGTACAAATCAGCAAGAGATATGACTCAAAACTACCATCAGTTTTCAGAAACCAAAAAAAAAGATGAACGTACAAAGGCTTGAAAATGTGAAAAAATCACAAGAGGATCAGGAAAAATAAAGTCAATTCAAAAATGATTGTGTGAAAAAAATTAATGGAAATGTACATGGAAATACCTAATTCTTTGTTCCCCAGTGCTAGAACCACCAACAATAGAAAGCCACTCTGCACAATGAACTGTGGCCTCGATATCCTGCAAGAAGGAAATACATGCGGCAAGTAACAATAAGTAAAATAATGTAGCTTGAAGAGAGCTAAGATGCAATCCAATAAACCAAAAATTTACCTTCCACCCGTCCTTCTGGCGCATTGAATGTTCCAACATTATGATCAAGAAGTTGTGAATCAGATCTTCTACTTCAGAAAACCCGTCTGAAGCAGACTGCTTCCGTGCATCCATCTGTGTATACACAATAGTCAGCAACATTGGCAGAGCTGTTGGCACATGCTTCTACAACTTACCAGGTAAATTGTTGATTATTCACTCTTTAAACATTGCAGGCATAACTCAGCTTAGTAACAGTACAGCAATCATGAAGGGAAGGCAGATGAGTACCTCATAGTTCGAGATCAGTATCTCCAAGATCCACTCAGGCCATTCTTCCATTGTTGTCAGACTATTCCTATTTTCCGGATGACTGCAAGCCAAAAAAAGAAGATCCTGACAAAAGAAAAAGCAAGCTCAGAAAGTACATTGAATGTGGAGGATAGTGGACAAGAGAATGCTTTTAAAAACAGTTCACAGATAAAGTTCCAGACAACTAGTGTGAAGCCTTGTTAGTTTTCATGACAGCTGTGTGAAGAACAAAAATGGTCATAATGTTTCCTAGTAAATTGACATTTATAGAAAGCCAAGGTTAAGAATATCTCAAGCACCTTTACAAGGACATTGGTTCCTTTACAATCCGGAAATATTTCAAGTATGACTTATACCTGAAGTGCTCGGCTTTGAAGGGCCTTAGACGCAGATGGTAGAGACCGCAGGAGAATTAACAAGAGTTGGGAATGTTCAAAGCGATGACCTGAATCATAAAAGTTGAGGCCATCTTCTGTTGATGAAGCATTAATCTGCAAGAAAGCACCCATAAGCGCAATTATTTTAACGTCCCACAAAAATCTATATGAATAATCGATATAGCCCAAATATATTGCTGACATGAATGTGAACCACACATCAAAATAACCATAGTAACTCCTGATAGTCACTATATGGTAAATCAGAGAGAATTTCAGAGAGCCCGATGTGAAACCACCTTTCATCAATTTCACACCTTTGTAGCAATACAAAAAAACAAGCACAAGGTTTTGAGCGAACAAACCACACAGAAAAACACCAACATTTTCTATTATAAAAACATGATATGCTCCCTCTTCTTTCCACCAAAGTCATAGCAAGTAGTACCATTGCAATCATAAAGAAACCTTATCTTTTCAATCGACTTGTTCACAAACAAATTAAGCAAAATAGGATATTAAGAACATACCGAGGCCCCAAGCAAAGTTGTATAGACATTTTCAGTCATCAGCCTGTTTGGAGCAGTTTGAAATGCTTTCAGCAAAGCATATAGAAGCAACGCAACTTTATCATCAAACATTGTTCCACCACTTTCATGGAGCCCACTAACCAGAACGGTACTTGTCGCATCAGAATGGGCACCCAAATCAAATGTTAGGTGCCCACTAGAAATTAGTGCACCAATCAATCTGATGATCCCAACCACAACAGCATCGCTACTGTCGACATTGTACACGTTATTTCTTGCATTATCAGCACTTATTGAAAGATTTATACCACCAATTTCAGAAAAAGGCGATATTCTCTCAGTATTTATGGAGTTGGAGATGGAAACTGAGTCACCATCACAAAGGACAGGTGCAAATCCATGCTCCTTTTCTTGTTGAACTGACTTTGATGCATTCAGAGACTCTACAATATCATCCTCAACAGAATTTCCATCAGGACCACCAAGGTCAATGCCAATATCATTATCCTGTGGCTCGGATTCCAACTGTTTTGTTGAACCAGATCCGCTGTACTGACTCTTTTCACTTTGATCAGTCAATGGCCCTGTTCCACTCTTACCCATAGCCAAAACATTACCCTCACCAATTTTAGCTTCTTTCTGCAGCAGAACAAGAAGTGTCTCTATCCCACCGGATGATATAAATACCTCTGCAAACATCTGAGCTCTTGCAGCATTTGGCTGTACAACCAACCTATACATAAGGTGTAATACCCTCGCGACCTAAAAATACAAAAGTATTGAACAATGTTAGATATCACATATTTGTCGATTAAAATGGTCAGGCTACTCTTTCCTAACTACCAACACAAAAAGTGCAATCTGTCAGATCATTTTCTCTCAAAATGACCTATATTAAGAATTTACGATAATGGTTTTTCAGAATTCAAGTATATACATTCTGACTACTATTGCTGAATCTGTTTTTATTAGTGTTAGTGCAAGGAAGGACCAGATCGCATAACTAAAGATTTGGCGAAGGATGAATTGGCATTGAATAATGAATTAACCAAAAAATATTAGAAGAAATAGTTGATGGTAATCAGATAGTCAAATGTCCATCCATGACAAAAATTATTGGAAGAGGGAGTATACAAAAATTGGAAAAAGAAACTTACGGTTGGCCACTAGATTATTTTACCTACAAAAAACCAATATAGAACAGCAAGTGTTGGTGTTTAAAAACCTGACGTAGAAAATTTTCGCTTCCCAATTTTGGTTGTCTAATTGTAACAACTGAAATACACTTAAGGAAACGTTTTACCTGATTTGGCTGTGGACTGTCAACTATGAAACTAAGTAATCGACGGAGGTCATCAGCAGCTAAAGAAGGAGACGCTGCTCCCATTAGAAGTTCAATAATCACCAGAAGTTCATCAATCAGAGCATTAACCTCCCCCATTTGACGAGCATGCCCGTCAAGAGGAAAAGTGGTCTCAGAACCCTGCTCAGAAATCATCCAATAGCATCTTCGACAACCATCCAGAAGCAGTTGAACAGCATCAGCATTCCTCATAGCTTTTGCTTCAGTGAAAACCATATCTTGAAGAGATGACAATAGCTTCTTTTGGAGTCCGTAATTGCATAAGTTCCATATTTTCAAATCTAATAGCAGTGTACGAAAGAGCTGCACTTTAAGAACATGATTGATCTTCTGAGATTGACAAAGCGAAACAATAGCAGCAACTAGTTCTTCTTCTCCTACTCCGTGATGCTTCCTATCAAGGGATGCAAGTGAGTGTAGTAGATAACTCAGAATTCTGGCCAGAATCTCGGGTCCCTGAGTACGAGACAACTCTTCATTGTTCCCAGGATGTTGAATAGCAACTGAGATAATTCTAAATACAGGTGCAGCAAGAGTAATGGTGGACAACAACAATGGAAGGTTTCCTGTACATGGCTCCAAGCTATCTTTATGCACATTGCTTACAGTCAGAGGAAGCAGAGACATGGGTCCTCCATAAGCTAGGGCCCAGAAGGACTCCACTGGCTTCATTCTCGTTGCAACATGGACTTGTCCAAGGACCTCAGCTGGTCGCCTTAGAGTGCCTTAAGCAAGAAAAGATACAAAGCAAATGAAGAAGACTTGTTCAGGCTAAAGCAAAAGTGGAATGATTATTTCCCGTCTCCTAGCAGAAATAAAGAAGAATAAAGATTGTAGGATCATGGAAAAGAAGCAGAATGACGGACGGTATATATGAAGGAAAAGAAAATTCATTGAGAGAAAGCGCATATCTAAATGGATAACAAATCAACCATGAGATTTTGATAACATATAATAAAGCATATCAGAATCATTCTGGGAACTAAACGTTTACAATCTAAAAGAGCATTCAATCTTACACTTTTTTAAAAGCGAGTATATATACGCACCTGCTGCTCCAGAGAATGAAGCATCTGGGCAAAACCGCCCACTTAGCAGAGAAGGGTGGTAAAGCAGGTGGATATATCCTCCGAGCTCTGCATCCAAAATACTACTTTCCTCTGCACTATTACGTACATAGTCATTTGTGGCTAACCACGGAAAACCTGTCCCATTGCCAAAACAAGGCAAAACATCCCCACCTCTAGAAGCCAAGCGTGCCATCCGTTCAGGACCAATCGGTTCCTTAAATATATAAACAGGTCCCATCTCCGCAAACAAAGGACACTGCCGACGGCGGCGTTGTAGACCAGCCATAGTAGGAGGAGGATTTGTACCAATGCAACAAAAAGAGAGGGGTTTGGATATACGAGGAAAGTCAAAAGGACGACTTTCGTACAAGGATCCATCAATATACAGCCGTAATTCACTCTCCGCCTTCCCCAGAAGACCTTGCTTGCAGCTATGCTCGAGGCCAATAAAATACCAACATTGAGGCTTAAATGCATGTGTAAAATGCAGCGAAGACTTCCTTCCTTTTCCACTACCACTCTCAACCACCAGAAATTGAGCATGGAAATATGCTTCTATTCCCTGATTATCAGCGGATAAAAAGCTGAACAAACGTGGCATATGAGCAGTACCCTCACCAGCGAGCGCACTCGCAGCTGCTGCAGCTGACATTGCAGATGTTTTCCCTGACTTTGCTGCTGCAGCAGCAGCAATTGCAGCTGCTGCAGTTGCAGCATTTAACGTGTCAGCAAATGATTCAATATAGATCCATGTTGCAAATGCGTAGCCATTGGTAAAGGGCCAACGACTTTCTCCGGGACCAAGTAAGCCTGAGCTTTCACCATCAAATTCAAAAGTACAAGCAGGTCCCCTTGATTCCTTTCCATTCATTGCCTTCTCCAAAGCAAGCATCAGTGGACTTGACCACGCTGTTGTAAGTGTTGTTTTTATAACCTCAAGCCACTTGTGTAAATCATCGACACTAAGAGAGTGCCCAGCTAAATGTTGAATGCATAGGAGTAAAACAGCAGCAGAATGCCATTTCATATCAACATCCTTGAAAATTATCTCTTTCACTGATCGCAACAAAACGCCTAATAACCCTGCTGTTGAACACATAGCTCTGTTTCTCGTGCATGATCGTAAAATAACAAGCAATCCCCGAACCATGCGAGTCCTCGGGGACATAAAACTACCGCTATCACCTAAACCAGGTAGCCAAGGAATAAGCTCACCGGAAACAATAGCAGCACGTGAATTTAACATGACACTAGGAGGGTTGCTATCTTCATCCTCTTCAAAACTCTCAACTCCACCCATGGTGGCAATAAGTGAATCAATAACAAGGAAAGCAGTGGTCTCTGACTCCTCTCCAGAGCCAAAACTCTCAATACCACTAACAACATTCTTTAGTTTGTCTAAGCTTTCAGGCTTCCCCATGATGGCTGAATCCACTAGATGCAGTAGTTCCGGAGAAACGTTTGGAACTGTAGCCTTTGGCTTTGGCTTCTGTGGGGAATGAACTGGGGAATATCCAGATTGTGGATGGTGGAAAGAATCCAGGCTAGTTGCAGACAGGGACTGCTTCATGGAACAAGCTGCCTCTCTCTCTGGTCCAGGGCTAGAAAGTCTGTCATTTTGCACATCATCCTTGGGCATCAAATCATACATCTCCTGAGCCCCGGATAAGTGATAAGTAACTCCTTCGGTGACACCAAACGAGGACCTCCCATGATCAGAATTTGAAGTGCTTCCAGGTTCCTTCAAATCACCATGTGATTCATTTGCAGCCTTCTCCTGGTCTCCCAGAGAAACTTGTTCAAAATCATCATCCTTGAAGACTCTATCAGCTGAATTGATCCTATGTAAAGCTGTATTATCCTTGGCATGAAAACCAGAATCATCTACATCAAATGCCTCTATCGTATTCTGCATAGGATTAAGTATATCAGGCCCAGAAGCTTCTGCGAGCTTTCTTTCGTCATCTTCTTCCATTCTATCAACTTACGGAGAGTACAGTCATTCGCCACCTGTTAACACCAAATTAAGTATAAGTTGAGACACAAATACGTCAACACTGATGAGGACAAAATCTGAGAACAGTGCACCGTGAATGAACCAAGGAATCCATTTATGATATACTCACTTGGATCTACTAAAGTAACATATAAATTAGCAAACGCTCAACACAGATCTCTGTCCTGACATATGCAGATCCCAAAGAGGATGATTTCGGAAGATTTCAGAATTCGTATCAAAAAACACATTCCGCGTATAACAACGGACACATGAACACCATGGAAACTCTGAAAAGTAAAGAAAATCAATGCCGAAATAGATACGAACGGATCGGACCGGAGAGATGTTCGGATATGAACCAATGAAAGGGAATCGGAAGAAACTGAGATAGTCCAACAAATCTGGACGCGATCTCTATCCTCCGGCGGCGCAACGGAAAAAATGGTAGAAACGAAGAATGTGAAAGATTCAGAGGACGACGAAAGTAAAGAGAGAGAGGAGACGATCGGAGAAAGACTGGCGAAGGGGAGGCGACTTGGGCGCGCGGGAGAGAGAAAGAGGAGGAGGACAGAGATTGTGGATTTTTTACTGATTTAGGATTTAGCAACTTTCCACACATAAAAGTCAATTACCTGATTTCATATTAACGAAATATAACAAAAATATATAATAATTATAATCGTTTATCAACCTTAATTCTATAGTTTCTAAAGTTTATTATTCGTTTACATGTTTGTGATCAATTGCATAGATTAAACGTTATATTATTTTTATGATCGTTGGTTAAAACAACAATTCAGTTAAAATTTTACAATAAATTAGAGTTACAACTGCCGATGTTATACAAACGAATAACATATGATGCAGTCGCAGTCATAGTATTGATATAGCCACACAACTACAACCGACAACACCAAACAAACGAACAAAGTTATTATTATAATATTTAGTAAAATTTATTATTATTAAGTGTTGATAAAACTATTTTAAAAATCTAAATTACTATTTTAAAAGTAGTGATTTAAAAATTATGTAATTTTGATGTAATAATTTGTAAATAGTTTATAAAAATGTTATCTCATTTACCATTTTATTCAAGGTTCTATAAAATGTATAAATTTTGTTTGGATGTATATGCAAATTTAATCAAAAATATATACAATATGTTTTTCAAAATATATATAATTTTTAATCTAACTTACACTAATTTTTATCTCTTAAAGATATCAAACTCTTTTTCTACTTGGTTCATCACGTATAAATCCAGTTATGAGCTTTGTATTCAGAAAGTATAACGCCCAATGTAAATCTGGATACATTGACTTCTTCAAAGACAACCCACCTCATGATAAGAAATCTTACAACCAAGAACACAGTTTTGAGATGATTTCAATATCAAAATCACTAATTACATGGTATGTGATATTTTTATATTACTACAATAAAGATATTTTTCGTATCTTTAATGAGCTAAAACGGAAATGTAACCCAGTCTAAATTTGAGTATGGATGGGTGGGTACCTTGACTTCTACAACCCTTAGCCACGTCATGAGAATAAATGTTCAAAACTTACACAGCCCAGAACAACAACTTTGAGATGATTTTCTTCTTCTTTTTTATATGGTTTGATCGAACTTTAGAAAGCATTATACGATGAATGGCCGTTTCTTGACGGGAACGGTTTGGTCTAATTGTGCAATATGATACTAAATGTTAAGTATTTTTAAGCAACATGTACCAAAGAACCTCCCCATCGGATTCTGCTTTCCGAACTGATTTCAAACACAAACCAAATTAACAACTGTGAAAACCAATTAAGAGAGTGATTAGTTAGGACTTTAAATACTTTTACTTTGTTTTAAAGTTTTTAATTTTACCAATCAAGTTTTATTTATTCATTACTTTTGATGAAATGACTTTTCTATTTAAATCATGTATGGGTGATGATGAATGATCACATGGTTTATCGGTGTGTGAAATTCGTACTAGTTAAACAAAAAGTAATTAACTGGCGCGTTTCTTGATAGGCACGGCATGTAACGGTTTGGTCTTATGCAAAGTGAGACCGAAACTCTCATCCATCTCCAAGTCCTCAGAAACGACGCCGTTTGGAAGCTTCCAGTGAAAGGAATGGAGAAGAGAAGCAAGCATGAGAGGCACTGTCTTCACAGCCAAAGGTAACCCAGGGCAAATTCTCCTTCCTGCTCCAAACGGTGTAAGCTCATAGTCTCTGCCTTTCACATCAGTCTCTTTACCCAGAAATCTCTCTGGCTCGAACCGGGTCGGATTCTCCCACATATTCGGGTCTCTTCCTACGGCCCACACGTTAACCAAAACTTGAGTGTCTTTAGGCACCATGAATCCAAGAATCTCCACATCGGTATCTGATTTTCGTGGGAGGAGAAGTGGAGCTGCTGGATGCAGACGGAAAGTTTCTTTAACGACGGCTTGTAAATACGGCAGTTTTGAGATATCGGACTCTTGGACGACATCGTTTTGGCCTATCACACGTTCGATCTCTTCTTGAGCTTTCGTCATCGTTTTTGGGTTTCGAAGTAACTCTGCCATTGCCCACTCCACGGTACTAGAGTTTGTGTCCGTGCCGGCTGTAAACAGATCCTGACACATTCAATCACTTTTATTATACACGTACTTAAATTAATATAGAACACATTAGTTTGCGTTTCTTCTATATGTTTAAACAAATATACCAGCAGGAGATATATATATTGATGTGTTGGATTATATATGAAGATTGATAAAAGTTGTTATCACAAACTATTTGGCATATCTAGTTGATTATTTTGGGTTTTGATGATTATGATATTATTTATGTCCTATTCTTTTAAATTTTAATTCATATATTATACAATGTAAGCTAATGACTTACAATGAGAAGGTGTTCGATCAGATCAATGTTGAGTTCTGCTTCATCTCCTTGGTTGAGATTAATAAGGGCATCCAGGAAATCGCTGCTTGAAACATCTTTATTGTCCCTCGTCCCCGATGAGTTCTCTTTGATCCGAGCATCGTAGAGCCCTCGGAAAACCGTAAACAACTTCTCCGAGCAGTCCTTTATCTTCTTTCCATTACCTTGCAGATCAAGAAACCTCAAAAATGGGAAATAGTTAGCAATGTCTGGATCTCCAATAGATTCCATGAGACCAGTGACCAAGTCCTGAAAGTCCCTAGACTTCCTCGAGTCATAGTTGCCGAGGTCAACTGAAAACAGAAGATTCGAAATGATACTGAGGGCTGTGACGAAGGCTGCACTAGAAATATCAACAGCTTCTTCTCTCTCACTGCTTTCATTCATGAAGTTGATAAGCTCTTGCACCTTCTTCAAACGCAGAGATTTGGTGGCCTCGATACGCTGCGGTGAGAACAGCTGAGTCACCGATAGTTTCCTCAACATCCTGAAAAACAGAACATAAACAAAACGGTACTGACCCCTAACCATTTCAAAAAACTCGCGCGCTGTTAGATCAAACTAAACCAGTTAGCTACAGATATGTTTTTCTAACGAGGGGTATGGGAGGAATGGTTCTACTTTCAACCTCCTTGAATCCAAAGTATATATGTGCTTATCACCTTTTTTAGCATGCAGTTTTTAAAAAAGGATATATATATATATATATATATACTATTCAAAACAATTTAGTCTTTCTCTATAGTTTGTGACCTTTCAAAATTTAAGGCCGGTACTAGTTTTACTATCTATTGAATTACCACAAGTATTATCAGTTTGTTATTTTATTTAAAAAAATAAATCAAAATCAAAACCAGTTACCTCCAACGAGGAGACGATGGATGAAGCCAGGCAACGGAAAACTCATGATGATTGATTGCCCGTACCGCTTCATTGAAGTAGCGGGCAGATAAGATTTGGTCGTGTGTTCTTAAAACCTCTCTTGCAGCGTCTCGTGAAGCTATGACCACTGCGTTTAAATATCCAAACTTAAGACTCATGACTGGTCCATACGTCTTCGATAGGTCGAAGAATGAGCGGTGGGGGTTCTTCCCGACTAGGTGAATGTTTCCGATGATGGGTAACCGTGGAGGTCCCGGAGGCAGATTGGCGGCAGCCCGAGAGCTCACACGAGATCTTGCGGTGGTGAAGATAAGGAAACATGATAAGATAAAGCACAGGAGGAGAACAATAACTTGTCCTGAGATGATGTCCATTCGTGTTTTTCTATTAATATAGACTACAGACAGTTATCATGTATATATAGGCAAACAGACAATAACATATATGTATATATATATTTTTAGAAAACTGACAAAATAATACTTTAAAAAAAAATTATTCCAAATATATCATCATTATTTTAATTTCCAAAAATTACACAAATTTTTAAACTTTAAATTAGAAAAAATTTAAATATAATCTTTTAATTATATTTGCAATTGTTTATAATATATATATATATATTTAAAAAATAATTCGTATTATTTTGTAATTTTAAGTTTAGAATATTAAATTTATTGCAAAAATTAAAGATTTCTTATTTTAAAAATATTACAGTATTTTAATTTAGGAATGGATATGTGTGTGGAAGATATATTTGCACTAGGCTCATATTTCATTTAAAAAATATATCTAAATGTACATATTATATATTTTAGGATATTTCTATTACCGCACCGAGTCAATAGTTGAGGCGGGGGCATGTGTGGTCTGAATTATTGCTAGTGCGTGGCCTCGCTTGTAAATAAAAAACAAAACGAAGACAGACCACACACTAGATACGTACACGTATAGGCGTAAACAATCGTTACGAAGTTGTAGATGCTTTGTTGAGCTAAATTCCAAAGCTTGTTTTGCTGTAAACAAACATCGATTACTTTATGGATTTTGGAATAGGATGCCAGAAAGAGGTGTGGTTTCATACTTGTGTGCCTTAATTAGTCCATGTTTGGGACTACACCGTTTTATCTATATTCGGTATTGCTAATAATTGTACCAAATAGAGACCCCACGAAAGATTGATCCACATATATTCTCATCTTCTTTGAATATCTAAGTTCGTCTTTCTTTACAGATAAATACATGTTGTAATCAAGTTACATACGGCAGAAAAAAATCAGTAACGAATTTTGGAAAATTCTATCGTCTTCGAAATTCCCATGCATCGTTACTATCCTCTGATTCATACTGTTTTCACACAGTTCCGATGGAAACCATTCGTTTAAAGAAACTATTACGATAATATAAGTATTAGAAGATATTCTAAATTTTTGGAGATAAATATTAGTTTTTCCTAATTTATGTTTAGATAATAACAAGATTAGGTAGATTTCCTACCATTGATAAACCCTAGTTCTGGGTTTTCGGTTTTTTTGGGTCAAATGGATCGGTTTATTCGGTTTTTGGTTATTTCGGTTTGCAAAAAATTGACCAAAAAAATATATTGAAAATTGGTTCGGTTTGGGTTTTTTTATCGGTTTAATCGGTTCGAATTTTAGTATAAAAACCGTTCCGAATTAAACCGAATTATAATTTGATTTCGGTTTAATTGTTTAAAAATTTAGGTTTAAACGATTAATTGTTTAGTATTTTGGTTCAATTTTTTCAGTTTATTTCAGTTTAGTTTGGTTTATTCGGGTTTTGGTAATATATTGCTACAAAAACCATCAGTTTGGGAAGTTCTTAAAACCATCAGTTTGGGAATTTCTTGACGTTCGATTCATTCTCCTACCCTACACTATTATTAAGGTTTCATGATTTTTCATGGTTAAAGAACGCAATAGATTTTTGTTTGGAACCAGGTTGATCATGTATAACACAGCCAGCAGAAGATATAAGGAGTATACAACTGTTAAAACTAGAAGCAAAAACATAGCACCGATAAATATATACACAATGTTACACTATGACAGGGCATTGTATCCTCCAAATTCAAATTGATTGAGAATCAGGGAGAGAAGATATGAGGTATATCATTAAAATACCAAATGTCCACAAAACTTAAGATATAAAAAATACCTTAACCCTCTGTATCTTCTTGCTCAATGCATTTTTAAGATCATCTGTTTCCTAAAATTTATCAAAATGATAACAGTGACAAAAAGATTACATGTACTCAAGATCTCGCAAAGGCATTCACTAAGAGATAAGTAGCATGATGCTTCCAGAAGCTAACACCATACCTCATGGGGCCAACCATCAACTACAAAGACATCTAGAGAGAAACTATTTGCAGTAGAAAAAGCATGAACCTCTTGAATATTCAGTCCAACCTCACCAGGCAAGGAAGTAAGACACGATTTAGACGAAAGATACGAGAAAAAACCCTAAAAATCGTTGTCGGAAAAGTCATGTTGGGAGACTCACCACAGAGGAAGTCGGAGAAGAAGAAGTTACAGCCGGAAAAGAAAAAATCACAGCCGGAGAAAAAATTGCAGGCAGAAAAGAAAAAATCGGGATGAAAAACGGGGAGAAGAAATCGGCTGAAGCAAAAAAGAAAAAGGAAAAAGAAAAAGGGTTTTTTAGTTTATAAAGGGTTGTGTTTTTCGGTTTAAGAAAATCAATCGGTTTGGTATTCCCAAATCGAACCATAATGTAAATCGAATAAAATTAATTACTTAGTCAATCGGTCTAGTGATTATAATTAAATTAATAAAACCAAAAACCAAAAATTTCGATTCGATACGTTCGTTTTTTTTTATTTTTATCGAAAATCCAGACGTAATAAAATCTGTTTTGCATTTGGTTTGAAGTCCATTGAGCATCTAGATGCTCAAAGATCATTCGTTGTAGTTTTCTCCATTCAAACGAACAGAGATGATTATCGCTCCTGAATTATCCGAAGCTGATAACATATATGGTGACGACAAAGACTTTTCTTCATCTTTGCTTTCGGTTGCTACCATCGACATTGGAAAACTTAGGTTGTTGACTTTTTTTTAGATGTTTTTATTGATCATTATGCTCTCATACCATGAAAAACTTATCGATCAATCAATTTGTTTTTATTATTGTGGCATGAAAGCTTCATAAACACCAACATACAATCTTTTGCCCATTAACAACATTAGGTAAATTTACTAAATATTTATCTCTTTGCTTATTTTGCTATTATCTAAACATAAATTAGAAAAAACTAATCTTTATCTCCAAAGATTTAGAATATCTTCTAATACTTATAGTAATAGAAACCCAAACCGAAGGTATTCTCTTATTTACCAGCTAGTTTCTGTAACAAAAATAACAGGTTTACAATACTTGAAGAATTAAGTCTTAATTCAATAATTTATCATTACGAGTAAAAGGAGTTTCACTAGATATATCATAGGCTATATATATATGTGGATTCCTTTCAGTTAGCATCACTGTTTAGTTACCAAACTTGCATCATTAGCACACATACATAAACGAGTGACTTCAAACATTATCAATTATACAAGTTTGTATATACAATTTAAGACCCAACCTTAGAAGACCTTTTTTGAATCTGTGGGTGGTTTACTGAAGTTGAGATTCCACCAACTAACAAGGGAGCTTTTGGGATATAATGTGATTTTCGTGACATGAAATTGCAGCCAGACGTGGCTACATCCATGTAGCCTTCTTGGCTCAGTGAAAATCGAGAGGAGTTGTTCAAACTGTGTTTCGAACTTTGGTTTCTTAATCAGATACTCAGGACAAGAAAAACAAATTGAAAGCAGGACAGCAGAACTTAATTTCTTTCTTATTTCAAGTAGTAGTTTTTTAAAAAAACCAACATAAACTTTTAGTATTTTTTCAGACACCAATCGTCCTAAAATATTAATATTTGATCCACGAGGGCTCTTATTAAATAACATAACATGGAAGATTATTAAGACGATACGGTAGGTTTCTTGATTGGTACGGCATAGAGAGGTTTGCCTTTGTGTAAGGTAAGACCGTAGGCCTCGCTCGTGTCCATACTTTCAGGGGCTGCATCGTTTTCAAGTTTCCAGTCAAAAGTGTGGAGAAGAGAGGCAAGCACCATATAAACTGTCCGAAGAGCCATCGAGATTGCCGGACACATCCTCCGTCCTGTTCCAAACGGTATCAGCTCGAAACTTTGGCCATATAGATCGGTGTCTCGTAACAAAAACCTCTCTGGCTCGAACTTCGTTGGATTCTCCCACACGCTCGGGTCTCGTCCTATGGCCCACACGTTCACGTAAATCTAATATACAAACGCAGAGAAGTAGCTTGTGATGCCAAACACAAATTTCTAATCCTATCGGTTCTGCGTATTTATAAAACCAAAAAAATGACAAACACAAATCGATCCGAAAGTAACCAAGATTTATTTTTTGTAATGATTTTCTTAATTTAGAAATGTGCATAATTGTCACTTTACTTTTATGTGAAAAAATAAACCAAAAATCAAACTATCAAGGAACAAGACCAAACAAATTTTGATGGAGTTCCTATTTGCTAACAATTTACAATTATAATGAACCGAACAACTCAAACCACATATATACATACATATACCACCAAAAAGCTATGAATTGACATGCATCCCAAGTTATCTTAAAGGTAATGAGTTAAACAAGTAAGAAATAAACCTGGGCGTTCTCAGGGACGAGGAAACCGAGGACTTGGACATCTAATTCTGCTTTTCGTGGGATCAAAGGAGCTGGAGGATGCAAACGAAGAGTCTCTTTCACAACTGCTTGTAAGTAAGGCATCCTCGAGATATCCGATTCCTGAACGACATCGTTTTCGCCCATAACTTGCCGTATCTCACTCTGAGTTTTCACCATCTTCTCAGGGTTGCGGATTAACTCTGCCATCACCCACTCCATTGTACTAGAGTTTGTATCTGTGCCTGCAATAAACATATCCTGTCACAAGAAGAGGTCAATTGATCATACTGCAGCCCAGTTATATCACAACTGCAAAAGTTAATTTATGCAAGACTTGCGAGTAGCAAATGTTTGATATCAATTATGGTGACTTCTGTTTCGGTTTGTTCTGTAAGATCCAGAAGATAATCTAATATATCGATATTCGAAGCCTCTTTGGGCTTTGTCTCTTTCTGAGACAATCTCTTGGCCATCCGAGCATCAATAAATTCTTGGAAAACCTTAAATAATTTATCCATGCAGAGTGCCGCTTCTTTTCGGCTACCGTTAACTTCAAGAAACCTCAGAACCCGGAAATAGTCTCCTACGTTGGGTCCCCCGGAGTTCTTCACCAGGTTAATCATAGTGTCGTAGAATTTAAAAGACGACGAGCTAGGGTCATACGTGGCCAAATCTACAGAAAACAGAGCATTTGAGATGATGTTGAAAGCTATGATGAAGCTAGCACGAGCCATGTCAATAGCTTCTCCTCTCTGGCAAAATTGGTTTGCTAAGCTCACAAGTTCCTCCACTTTTCTCATCCTTAAAGATTGTACAGCGGTTAAGGTTTGCGGGGATAACAAGGTTTTCACTATTGTTTTCTTCAGAAACCTGAAGATCCATACAAACAGAGTTAGTATAAAAACAATTAGTATGTTTTTTATTTATCTCATTTAAGACTCTTTTTTATTTTTGAAATATTCGGTTTAGCTTCAGGTTTAGATTTTTGATTTCTTGGATATGAAAACGTAAAAATCACTTTACCTAAATTAAAGTTTGGTTTATTTTTTCGGTGGTTTATAAAAAATGATTCCAAGCACAAAGAGAGCCCTTTATGTTAGATAGAGTTGATACCTCCAATGAGCGGACGGAGGAATCCAGACTATGGAATGTTGATGATGATCAAGGGCTCGAATCCGGTCGTTAACGGCTCTAGCGGACATGGCCTGGTCGTGTGTTTTAAGTCCCTCTTTTACTGCTTCTGGTGAAGATAGAACCACTGCGGTTATCCTTCCAAGCTTCAAACTCATTACAGGTCCGTACGTTTTCGAAAGGGCAGCAAGTGAAATATAAGGACTGAATCCGAGTTGGAATAAGTTTCCGACCAATGGCAGTCCAGGAGGACCCGGTGGAAGTGAACCTCGGGCGCTGCTGCCGCTGAAACGGGTCCGCTTTTTTGCGATGGTGAAGGAGAAAAGGAAGAAACTGAAGAGAAAACAGAGGACCAGAGTCATGGCCGGATATAGTGAGAGTTCCATTTGCACGACCGTCTTTTTTCTTTCTTGTCCTCTTCTTCTTGCATGAAGAGTTGGAGAATGCCTTTGAACACAACTCAATATATTTAGTGCACTTTTATTCATATCTTTAACTTTAAGTCATTCTATCGATTGTTTTTTCAGTTGTCGTTTTATGAATTAATTTAAGCTTTAAAGATATTCACCAACTTGGTGAAGCAAGATTTCAAAAATGTCACGAAGATCGGTATTGCTTGCTTATTGTTTCTGTTTTTGCTTATAACACCTAGAACTAACAGTGTTCTAAAATTTGTTTCTTATCATTGTCATGCACACATGTGGAAAGTTGGAAACTTAACTAATTACTTACCCAATTACTGGCATACGTGGAAATTTTATGTTTCAATCCTTCATAACTTTATAATAACTTAAAGAAGATACAAATAACGGATTAAGTGTACAATATGTATATTGTTTGAATAAAGAAATTGGTTTATGTTTTCGCTGTTTTATAAAATTTACTTGGGCAAAGAGTTACTTTGCTAAAAATATATATTCTGACCAGAAAAAATATATTTGTTCTCAACTTTCGACAAAACCTAACCTCTAGTTCTTTGAGCTCAACAGTTTCTGGATAGGTGTAATTTAATATTTTAATCTCTAAAATTTACATCTATTTAATCTAAATTATCTAAAATATAAGATTAGACGCTATATTTTTTATTTATCTTTACATTTAAGATTATAAATTTCATTTTCATGTAACTAATCCTTTTAGTATTAAAAGAGAAGTGAGTTCTCCAAAAAAATATGACATGTCAATTTAAAAGATGATTTGGCATAATTAATTGTGACATCTTGATTAGTCAAATGTGACATGTCAATTTGAAAATTAAATTAGCAATCTGATTAAACCAAAAATAATTGATATGGTTAAAATCGGTTCAACATATCATTTATTAAATATCCAAAACAAAAATACGTATAGTTTTATCAAGTTATAAACTAATATCAAAATAGTTTTAAAAAAGTTTTAGAGTGTTTAAAAAATATAGAATTGAGCCAAATGTAACATAAGATGTTGAGTTTTAAAATATAATCATTTATTAAACATATTAAATGCTAACATATGTATAACATCTACAAATAATATAAAAGGAAGGTCGCCGATCGAAGCAGAGCTAAGGCAGAAAAGGAAGGTCGCCGATCTGCGTGCTATACCGAAGGAGAAAGGCTTGGATGATCGTCAAGAACTCGGTTTTTTCTGGGTTTTTTGACATGTGATGTTATCTTTGTTAGCGATTTCTCACAGATTACTAATTATAATTGTGTTTGTGCAGGAATTTAAAAGACACCACAATTAACGAGTTCCTAGCCAACTAGTCGGTACATCTCGTAGGAGATCGATAGGTATTTGAATTTGTTGATTTATTATTGATCTATTTTTCAACTATTTATTGTGAAAGCTAACTAGATAAACATGAATAATATAAAATATTCTTAAATATATTCTAATATATAGAATATTTTCTAAATATATTTTAGTATATACTTAAGTATATTCTAATATATAGAATATTTCCTAAGTATATTCTAATACTCCCCCTCAAGTTGGAGAATGTAAATCATTAATGCCCAACTTGATCAAAAGATTTTCCGTCCCAAAGCTTTAGTCAAAATATTTGCAAGTTGTTCGGAGGTAGCGACATGCTTTGTGGTGATTATTTTGTTTTGTATAGCGTCACGAACTTGATGACAATCAATTTCAATATGCTTAGTTCGTTCATGAAAGACCGGATTGGCGGCAATGTGTAAAGCAAATTGATTGTCACAATACATTTTCATAGGTGTGGAATGGTCGACACCGAATGCTTTTAACATTGACTTGAACTATTTAAGCTCACGGAGAGTATAAGCCATTGCCCTATATTCTGATTCGGCTGATGAACACGAGACTGTGTCTTGTTTCTTTGTTTTCCAAGAGATCGGGGAAGATCCCAAAAGAATCATATATGCACTAAGAGATCTTCTTGTGCGAGGACATGCGGCCCAATCTGCATCGCAATAAGCACGTATTCGCAAGTCACTATCCGATCGAAGAAGGATACCTTGGCCTGGACAACCTTTCAAGTAGCGGACGACACGTATGACAGCTATCCAATGGGCTTCGCAAAGAGCTTGCATGAATTGTGAGAGAATATGCACGACATATGTTAGTTCGAGACGAGTTATGGTGAGATAAATCAGACGATCCACTAAACGACGATATTGTTCTAGACTTTCATGCATCGGCCCTTCATCACTTGCCAATTTGTGATGTTGCTCAATCAGCGTGGAGTAAGGCTTGGTCCCAAGTAATCCGGTTTCAGTAATAATATTCAAAGTGTATTTGCGTTGGGTTAAGAAAAATCCACTTTCTTGACGTGCGACTTCAATACCCAAAAAATATTTAAGCTTCTCCAAATCTTTCATGTGAAAACATCACTCAAATAGTGTTTGAACTTCATCATCCGAGACAAATCGTTGTTTACAACTGCAAAGTCGTCAACGTAAATAAGCACATGAATAATCGAACCCTCTTTGGTCCACGTGAATAGAGAATAGTCTGACTTATTTTGAATAAACCCATATCGCGTCAAAGCATATGAGAGTGTTGCAAACCAACAACGTGGAGCTTGACGGAGACCATATAGTGATTTCTTAAGACGACAAACCATATTTTTGTTGGCACAGTGAAAACCTTGCGGAAGTTTCATATAAACTTCTTCTTCTAACTCTCCATGTAAGAAAGCATTATTTACATCCATTTGATGTACTTCCCATTTCAATGCTGCAGCAACTGCAAGCAAATGTCGTACGGTTGTTAATTTTGCAACTGGTGCAAAAGTTTCTCCATAATCCACATCCTTGATCTGCTTATTACTAAGGACCACAAGTCTAGACTTGTACCATTCGATGGAACCGTCAGAATTATATTTAATACGAAAGACCCATTTGTTGCCAATTGCTTTCTTTTCTGGAGGTAACGTGGTAATATCCCAAGTTTTGTTGTCCTCAAGAGCCGTAATTTCCTCTCTCATAGAATCTCGCCAAACCTTAAATTTAACAGCATCATTATAATGTGTTGGTTCATATCCAGAGGTGATGGCGGCAAGAAAGACTCTGTGTTTCACAGAAAAACGTTCATCAGAGATATAATGAGTCATCGGATAGAGAGAAATACCTGGACTCATTTTAGTAGAGGTTGATGGAGAATTAGCGTGACAGAGAGTTGGAGAAGGCGGTGTTAGAGTTTTCACATTGTAGACAACGTAGTCTTTAAGTTGAACTGATGGTTGCTTAACTCGTTGGCCCAGACCGAGTTGTTCTTGCATTTTCGGAAATTCAACCATGGTAGAATCGATCTCAATTTCATTAGAAATCACGTCTAATGATGGTGATAAAGGATTAGGATAATGTGAATCATTAATATCCATAAGAATATTAGATGATGGCAAGCTCCACTCATCTGCCACATCCTCATGACCAAGAAGAATCCATTCAGAATCAGTAAACTCTGTAGTTGTTATAAGTGAGTTAATGTAGTGAGTATTGGTGGTCATGAATGGGAATTCATCTTCACAAAATACAACATCCCTACTGGTAAAGAACTCTTCTTTTTCGAGGTCAAACAACTTCCACCCTTTCTTACCAAAAGGATACCCAACAAACACACAACATCGACTACAAGGGCCAAATTTATCTTTATCACGAGCTCTACGATGAGCATAGCAGAGGCATCCAAATACTTTTAACATGTCGTAGGAGGGAGCATGACCAAATAACTTCTCGTACGGTGTTTTGTTGTTGAGAAGTGGTGTAAGTATCCGATTTATGAGATGGACAGCCCCCAAGATGCATTCTCCCCAAAACCGTAATGGTAAGTTAGCTTGAAGTTTGATAGATTTTGCAACATTCAATATGTGTCTGTGTTTGTGCTCCACACGTCCATTTTGCTGTGGAGTGCCTACACAAGACGTTTGGTGGAGAATACCTAAATTGTTAAACACTCGTGCAAGACACATGAATTCGGTTCTATTGTCACTTCGAATTGTCTTAACTTTCTTTCCAAATTGCCTTTCAATCATGGCAATAAAATCTTGAAGAAACCGAGATACCTCTGATTTTTCCAAAAGAAGGTATGTCCAAACTGCTCTAGAAAAATCATCAACAATTATGAGAAAATATGTTGCACCAGAAGATGATTTTGTCCGATAAGGTCCCCAAATATCGCAGTGAATAAGCTGAAAGCACTTTGTAGTTTTATTATGACTATCATGAAAAATGTTCCTTGTTTGTTTTGCCTTGAAACAAATGTCACAAGTTTCATTAAAAGCACTAGTAGCTCCTAAAAACGATAAAGAAGAAAGCACTTTAGCAGACGGATGCCCAAGTCGGCGATGCCACAAGCTTACATCAGATTTCTTACTAGCTTGGTGTGCTCGCGTAACTCTAACACCTTTAAAATAGTAGAACCCCTCTCTCTCTTCACCTACTCCAATCAGGGTCCTCGTAAAATGGTCTTGTAAAATATAAAGAGTGTCAGTAAAAATTGCAATGCATCCAGTCTGCTTTAAAAGTTTTACAACAGAGATTAGAATGCAATTCATGTTGGGGACATAAAGTACGTCGCTCAACGTGTGAGTGTTATTTAAAACTAGTGTTCCACATTATGTTGCCTTTGCGGAGCTTCCATCAGCAAACAACACATCAGATGGTAAAAAATTTTCGTTTGTCGATTAGTAAAGTGACATCACCGGTCGTGTGATGGGATGCACTGATATCGATGATGACATCATTTAATTCTGTCTTACCATTAAGCCGTTCAGACGAGTGCTCGATTTTTGAGCATTGAGAGCATTGAGAAGAGCTGTGAGTTGATCTGTGGTCCAACTAAAAGGAGTGTTAGTTACTTGTTGACTTTGCTCTTTTCCTTGGGCGCAGCTAGCACGAACAGTTGCTCCTCTTCCTCGTCCATTTTGGCTATATGTGCTACGTCCACCACGACCTCCTCGATTGGTAGGTCGTGAGGTTGATGTACGAGTTTCCCACCAGTCTGGATAACCAACAATATGAAAATGAAAACAGTCTTTGGTTTCATGACCTTGACATCCACAATGAGTGCATGTTGCGCTACTGCGAGGTCTTGTTAGCACGACGTTCGCAATGGGCGTTGATGATTCAGCTTTTGCTAAAAAATCTATTGTATCTGGTTTATGTTCATTCACTCGTGTGTTATTCAGATGTTGTTCCTCACGAATCACTCTTGAATATACTTGATTAAGATTTGGAATAGGATCTTGGCCGATTATGTTTGTCCGTACTGAGCCAAATCGTGCTTCATCTAATCCCATCAAGAATTTGTGCACTCTTGCATTTTCATAGTCTTGTGCTATTTTTTCAGCCGCGCCACACACATATGTGTGATTAGTTCGATAAATTTGAAATTCATCCCAAAGTGTATAAAGTCTGCCGAAGTATTCAAGCACAGATTGTCCATCTTGTTTGCAGACCATGATTTCAGCAGAGATTTGATGTTCTCGAACACCATTGTTTACCGAAAATCTTCTTTTAAGAGTTTCCCAAAGTATCTTAGCGTCAGCAACAAATGTCACCGTAGAACGCATCTTTGGTTCAATAGATGTTCGAATCCACCCCACAATCATTGAGTTGTTTGTCTTCCACATAGAAAAATTTGGTTCAGCAATCGGTTTTGTAATCGTCCCGTCGATAAAACCTATCTTCTGCTTTGCTTGCAAAGCATTCCACATCTCCACTGCCCATTCAGAATAATTATCTTGACGAATAAGAACATAAGAGATGAGAGAACCTAGATTATCAGAAGCGTTTATATGATACGGAGACATTGGTTTTGTTGATGAAATCTCCGTTTTTTCTCGGGAGGTTGTATTGCTTTCGTCATAAGAAAAAACCATTATTGAAAATATAAAGAAAATTATTGATTAAGTGTTTATTGAAAACCTTTGCTCTGATACCATGATAAATATTTGAATTTGTTGATTTATTATTGATACATCTTTCAACTATTTATACATGTGAAAGCTAACTAGATAAACATGAATAATATAAAATATTCTTAAATATATTCTAATATATAGAATATTTCTTAAGTATATTCGAGCATATACTTAAATATATTCTAATATATAAAATATTTCCTAAATATATTCTAATAGAGATTGACTCCCAAATCCACTATCAAGAAAGAATACAACTTGAACTCTTACGCCGAAGAGTTCTTGAGCAGAGTTTCGATTTACAAAAGCAAGAATTGATACAAGACAGAATTGAACAGAAATTACTGAAAAAATGAAAAAACCCTATAACAATTGTGATACCCTGATCAAATCTGTCCCAGATGATGAACAAATTTCTTCCTTCCGAATTCCGATTCTTCTCTCTATTGTGATGGATCCCTTATTCTTCTTTTGTTAGTTTTTCTCAGGTGATCGCAACAACTCTGCTAAAACGCCAACCTCCTCATCGTTTTATACCACCTGTTTAATATAATGGGTTTTTTACCCACTTTCTATTAAAGTCGACAGGCCCAAACATTAGGCCCAAATGTTTTGTCGTAAGCCAATAATAACAGGTTCCTTCTTCGATAGTAGATTGGGAGTCGATACTCTCCGAGATGTACCGGTTAATTGGCAGTAACTCGTAAAACTGTGGCTTCGTTTAATTTCTGCACAAATTAACACTTCACCGTTAATTGATAAATGCACTAAAGAAAGTTTATATGTCCTCTGATGGGAAACCATTCGTTTAAAGAAAACCAAACCGAACGTATTCTCTTATTTAATATGATGTACTAGCTAGTTTTGTTAGAACGCAAATTTCTATAATGTGGGCAACTGAATAATTGTGAAAAAATTACATATAATAAAATGTAAAATACTGATACAAGAATTTTGGAAAAACTGGATTTGCAGAGCCGAGACAGTATTTCCTTATTTTTGAAAACGCCCCGTAGTGTGACGGTTGCATGGCGTTCCGAATCCCATGATATAACTGCAACTATTCTATCTTGCACAATCCAATAACAGAATCTAACAAACGTTTTTCTATGTTGCACTCTCATACACAACATATGAGAAATTTTTTATATGTATTTTTTTTTACACTTTTATAATGAGAAATCCAAGGTTTGTTTTCTTTTTTTCTCTTTTCATTTTCTATTTTTTTAATCATTTTTCTTAATATATGAGTTTATAAATAGGTTACTCCATTTTAATGAGAATTAATTCTCCACTAGAAATCATTACGCTTTTTATGTTACAAAACAATAAAACAAATTAATTTGGTTGTATAACTTAACTAAATTAAGGAGATATTAACTAGTTGAATAACAAATGAGGTTTAAACCAAACCACAATAAAAATTGTACCGACCATTAGTTCATTTGTTAAATTCCGAAAACTCGAAACTCGAGTTCGGTTATCTCCTTCCATGATAGACCAAAGTGTATCCAAAGTTTTGAGTTTTGTTATTGATTGTTTGCTTTATATACAAAAGAGATTTCACCTATAAGTTCTAATGTGGGACAAATTACATTTGTTCATTTTATACTTATCAAACAACACACTTTAGATACTCATTTCTCATTCAAACGAACTTCGGTTTTAACGTATTCGTTAAAAAACTCACCGGAAAGTGATCGACATACATTTACGTAAAACCGAGTTCCAACAAGTTTCAGTAACAAAATAATAGGTTTCGAGTAAAAAGAGTTAAGTCTCTATTCCAAGCTTTCTAATTACAGTTAAAAGGAGTTCCACTATATATATCATAGCCTATATACATATAAATATATGGATTCCTTTCAGTTAGCATCGCAGTTTTAGTTACCAAACTTGCATCACTAGCACAAATATATAAGCGAGTGACTTCAAACATTATCAATTATACAAGTTTGTATATACAATTTAAGAGCCAACCATAGAAGACCTTCTTTAAATCTGTGGGTGAATTACGGAACTTGAGATTCCATCAACTAACAAGGGAGCCATTTGAGATATAAGGTGATTTTCGTGATATGAAATTGCACCTATGCTACACTGAAACGGGGATAGGCACCAGAAACGAAGACGGAAACAGACATAGAAAATGACACATTTAAATTTTGTACATACGGAAACGGTATAAATACGTCAGAAAATATTTATAAATAAAAAATAG
This sequence comes from Pugionium dolabratum, assembly GCA_018901945.1. Lineage (NCBI taxonomy): Eukaryota > Viridiplantae > Streptophyta > Magnoliopsida > Brassicales > Brassicaceae > Pugionium > Pugionium dolabratum. Next base: position 496,072 of record JAEVFF010000146.1, read on the forward strand.
AAAAATTTTAAAATAAAAAATTTTATTTAATAATATTGATGTTTAGGATTTATGGATTATGTTTTATCATACTTTCTTATTTAGGGCTTAGAAATTAGGATTTATAAATTAAGATTTATAGTATATTTCTTTTTATATTACATAAATATTATAAAAGATATTTATGTAATAGAATAATAATAAAATATAAAAAAATGAAAAAGTGGCTTCTCTTGAACTAAACCATCTCTGGGACTTTTTCTGAACGGAAGACGGCACCGAAGCAGAGTACCCGTGCAACATATTGCAGCTATACGTGGCTACATCAATGTAGCCTTATTGGCTCAGTGAAAGATCGAGAGGAGTTGTTCAAACTGTGTTTCGAACTTTGGTTTCTCAATCAGATGCGACAAGAAAAACAAATTGAAACGAGGATCATGCAGAACTTAATATATTTTTTCAAGTAGTAGTTTTTAAAAAAATCAACATAAACTTTGACTATTTTTTTCAGACAACAAGTCACCAATCGTCCTAAAATATTAATATTTGACCCAAAAGGCTCTTATTAAATAACATAACATGAAAGATTATTAAGAAGATACGGTAGGTTTCTTGATTGGTACGGCATAGAGAGGTTTGCCTTTGTGTAAGGTAAGACCGGAAGCCTCGCTCATGTCCATACTTTCAGGGACGGCATCGTTTTCAAGTTTCCAGTCAAAAGAGTAGAGAAGAGAGGCAATCACCATATGAACTGTCCTAAGAGCCATCGAGATTGCCGGACATATCCTACGTCCTGTTCCAAACGGTATCAGCTCGAAATTTTGGCCATATAGATCGGTGTCTCGTAACAAAAACCTCTCTGGCTCGAACTTCGTTGGATTCTCCCACACGCTCGGGTCTCGTCCTATGGCCCACACGTTCACGTAAATCTAATATACAAACGCAGAGAAGTAGCTTGTGATGCCAAACACAAATTTCTAATCCTATCGGTTCTACGTATTTATAAAACCAAAAAAATGACAAACACAAATCGATCCGAAAGTAACCAAGATTTATTTTTTGTAATGATTTTCTTAATTTAGAAATGTGCATAATTGTCACTTTACTTTTATGTGAAAAAATAAACCAAAAATCAAACTATCAAGGAACAAGACCAAACAAATTTTGATGGAGTTCCTATTTGCTAACAATTTACAATTATAATGAACCGAACAACTCAAACCACATATATACATACATATACCACCAAAAAGCTATGAATTGACATGCATCCCAAGTTATCTTAAAGGTAATGAGTTAAACAAGTAAGAAATAAACCTGGGCGTTCTCAGGGACGAGGAAACCGAGGACTTGGACATCTAATTCTGCTTTTCGTGGGATCAAAGGAGCTGGAGGATGCAAACGAAGAGTCTCTTTCACAACTGCTTGTAAGTAAGGCATCCTCGAGATATCCGATTCCTGAACGACATCGTTTTCGCCCATAACTTGCCGTATCTCACTCTGAGTTTTCACCATCTTCTCAGGGTTGCGGATTAACTCTGCCATCACCCACTCCATTGTACTAGAGTTTGTATCTGTGCCTGCAATAAACATATCCTGTCACAAGAAGAGGTCAATTGATCATACTGCAGCCCAGTTATATCACAACTGCAAAAGTTAATTTATGCAAGACTTGCGAGTAGCAAATGTTTGATATCAATTATGGTGACTTCTGTTTCGGTTTGTTCTGTAAGATCCAGAAGATAATCTAATATATCGATATTCGAAGCCTCTTTGGGCTCTGTCTCTTTCTGAGACAATCTCTTGGCCATCCGAGCATCAATAAATTCTTGGAAAACCTTAAATAATTTATCCATGCAGAGTGCCGCTTCTTTTCGGCTACCGTTAACTTCAAGAAACCTCAGAACCCGGAAATAGTCTCCTACGTTGGGTCCCCCGGAGTTCTTCACCAGGTTAATCATAGTGTCGTAGAATTTAAAAGACGACGAGCTAGGGTCATACGTGGCCAAATCTACAGAAAACAGAGCATTTGAGATGATGTTGAAAGCTATGATGAAGCTAGCACGAGCCATGTCAATAGCTTCTCCTCTCTGGCAAAATTGGTTTGCTAAGCTCACAAGTTCCTCCACTTTTCTCATCCTTAAAGATTGTACAGCGGTTAAGGTTTGCGGGGATAACAAGGTTTTCACTATTGTTTTCTTCAGAAACCTGAAGATCCATACAAACAGAGTTAGTATAAAAACAATTAGTATGTTTTTTATTTATCTCATTTAAGACTCTTTTTTATTTTTGAAATATTCGGTTTAGCTTCAGGTTTAGATTTTTGATTTCTTGGATATGAAAACGTAAAAATCACTTTACCTAAATTAAAGTTTGGTTTATTTTTTCGGTGGTTTATAAAAAATGATTCCAAGCACAAAGAGAGCCCTTTATGTTAGATAGAGTTGATACCTCCAATGAGCGGACGGAGGAATCCAGACTATGGAATGTTGATGATGATCAAGGGCTCGAATCCGGTCGTTAACGGCTCTAGCGGACATGGCCTGGTCGTGTGTTTTAAGTCCCTCTTTTACTGCTTCTGGTGAAGATAGAACCACTGCGGTTATCCTTCCAAGCTTCAAACTCATTACAGGTCCGTACGTTTTCGAAAGGGCAGCAAGTGAAATATAAGGACTGAATCCGAGTTGGAATAAGTTTCCGACCAATGGCAGTCCAGGAGGACCCGGTGGAAGTGAACCTCGGGCGCTGCTGCCACCGAAACTCCTCCGCTTTTTTGCGATGGGGAAGGAGAAAAGGAAGAAATTTAAGAGAAAACAGAGGACCAGAGTCATGGCCGGATATAGTGAGAGTTCCATTTGCACGACCGTTTTTTTTCTTTCTTGTCCTCTTCTTCTTGCATGAAGAGTTGGAGAATGCCTTTAAATACAACTCAATATATATACTGCACTTTTATTCATATCTTTAAGTCATTCTATCGATTGTTTTTTCAATTTTCGTCTCGTGAATTAACTTAAGCTTTAAAGATATTCACCAACTTGGTGAAGCAAGATTTCAAAAATGTCACGAAGATTGGTATTGGTTGCTTAATGTTTCGGTTTTTGCTTATAACACCTCTAAAATTTGTTTCTTATCATTGTCATTCACACATGTGGAAAGTTGTTACGAGCAAAGGGAGGTGAGAGCAAATTGTGTAACCATACTTTCCTTAAGAGAAGATAGGTTAATAACAATATAAAAATTACACATAAATAGTGAATGCTTAGATCAATGGGATGTGATATCCTAACATCCCTCCTCAAATCGGAGCATTAAGATCCGTTATGCCCAATTTGTCTATGAAAAATGTGAATTCTTTTTGTCCCAAGGCTTTTGTGAAGATGTCGGCAAGCTGGTAGCGTGTGGAGACATGTGATGTGGCAATATTCTTTGTAAGAATCTCATCCCGTATGTAGTGACAATCGATTTCAACATGTTTTGTGCGTTCGTGATGAACCGGATTGGTAGCTAGAGCTAAAGCTGACTTACTGTCGGAATATATCATCATTGGTTCGGAATGTGTGACTCCTAAGTCAGAAAGAATCCTCTTCAACCATATTAGCTCTTGTGTCAAAGATGCCATAGAACGATATTCAGCTTCTGCTGATGAACAACTCACAGTAGGCTGTTTTGTAGTTTTCCAAGAGACAGGTGAAGTGCCTAATTGTACAAAATATCTTGTGATAGAGCGGCGAGATAGCGGACATGTTGCCCAATCGGAGTCGCTCCAGCCATATAGACGAAAATCTGTTTCAGCCTTGAGTAATATTCCTTGGCCTGGATTATTTTTCAAATATCGCACAACCCTTAAAGCAGCCTCCCAATGATCATGTCAGGGAGCTTGCATAAACTGCGCTAATGTGTGCACTGAATATGCCAAGTCAAGGCGTGTTACTGCCAAGTAGATCAGTCTGCCAACCAGTCGACGATATGATTCCACATCCTTTAATAAAGGTGACGTAGAGAGAGCTAGGCAATGGTTTTGGTTGAGCGGAAACATAGCCGGTTTTGATTCACGGAGACGAGTTTCAATAATGATATCCAATGCATACTTACGTTGACACAAATAGAAACCAGTTTTGTTCCTAGCAACCTCAATACCAAGAAAATACTTGAGCAATCCGAGATCCTTCATGTGGAAGCAAGATGCAAGGTAAGCTTTAAATGTTGCAATGGCGAGTTCGGAATTCCCCGTGATAATCAAGTCATCAACGTATACTAGGATGGTTAAGTAAATTTCTGCATTCTTGAGTGAAGAGAGAGTAGTCTGACTTAGATTGAGAGAAACCATATTTTGTGAAAGCAGTGGATAATTTTCCAAACCAGCATGTCGGGGTTTGTTTTAATCCATAAATCGATTTGTGTAATCGATAAACTTTATTGGTACCAGTTGTGTGATATCCAGGAGGAAGTTTCATGTAGACTTCCTCTTCAAGATCACCATGTAAAAATGCGTTGTGGACGTCCATTTGATGAACGAGCCAACCTCGACCACTAGCAACTCCAAGAAACAAACGCATTGTCCCTATTTTTTGCTACAGGTGCAAATGTTTCTGTGTAATCCTCGCCTTCGACTTGCCGATTGCCCATGGCTACTAACCGAGCTTTATGTCGTTCAATTGTTCTGTTAGACCGAAATTTGATTTTGTAGACCAACTTACTGCCTATCGCCTTTTTTCCTGGTGGTAATGTTGTGATACTCCATGTTTTGTTTAACTCTTGAGCTGTAATCTCATTATCCATTGCTTTCCTCCATACTTCTTTCATAACTGCTTGTTGGTATAATTTTGGTTCCACTTCATTTGTGATTGCTGCTTGAAATGCTTTATGAATTGTGGAGAATCTGTCACAGCTAACATAAGCATTAATCGGGTATTTGATAGTGGTTTCATGTTTCATTGTCATAGGTTGAGCAGTTGTGGCTGTATTCGTGACGAATTGTCGAAGAGTTACTGTTGGAATTTTTCTCCGGTGTCCTCTGCCTAATATTTCAGATGTGTCAGTAGTAGACGACAAATTTTGTTGTGGTGATGCAGCTAGTTATGGGTTATCTAGATGTTGAATCGGGTCTTGTAGTGTTGATTGTTGCCCCACATCCAAAGTCCATTCTGGTGGGGAATTAGAACCATGTGTGTTTTGCATTGGGGGCTCAATGATATCCATCAAAGCCGAATTTTCTGAAATTGGTTTCCATAGTTTCAAATTAGCTGAATCCTCTTTTGCATCCGAGTTATGAAAACTGAAATACGGAAATTCTTGTTCAAAGAATTTCACATCACGAGAAACAAAAAATTGTTGTTGTTTTAAATCAAACAGCCTCCAACCCTTTTTTCCATGTGGATATCCCACAAATATACAACGCCGAGAACGTGATGCAAACTTATCCCCATTTCGATTTTGATCATGGGCATAGCAAAGGGAGCCAAAAACTCGCAGGTGCAAAATCTGAGGTGCCTTCTGGTATAATATTTCATACGGTGTTTTGCCTTTTAGTATGGTTGATGGTGTTCTAGTTATCAAATATCCTGCTGTGAGTACACATTTTCCCCAAAAACTGATTGGTAGATTTGCTTGAAATCGGAGAGCTCGAGCAACCTCTAGAATGTGACGGTGCTTCCGCTCTACTCTACCATTTTGATGTGGAGTGTTAACACAAGAAGTTTCATGGTAAATCCCTTTTTGTCGAAAGTATGGGGTGAGACACATAAATTCAGATCCATTGTCGCTCCTAATTACTTTGACTTGCACTTCAAATTGTCTTTCAACCATTGATATATAATCCATCAAGTAAGTTTGTGTTTCTCCTTTACCAACCATCAGATAAATCCAAACACAACGTGAATAGTCATCTACAAGAGTTAGAAAATATCGTGCTCCAGTAAATGACGGTGTTCGATATGGTCCCCAGACATCACAATGAACCAATTCAAAAATCTTTGTGGTCTTATTAATACTTAAAGGAAAAGAATCCCGAGTTTGTTTTGCGCGGAGACATGTATCGCATGCCTTATTAAAATGTGAAGAGCAATGAATACTTGGAAGCCACTTAAATACGTGAGGAGATGGATGTCCCATGCGATTATGCCAAATTTCATATAAATCTTTAGAATGTGTTGACACGGCTCCAAGAAACTCCACTCCACGAAAATAAAATGTCCCATCTTTCTGCTTACCCACTCCAATCACCATCCTCGAAATACGGTCCTGAATCACAAGGAAGTGATCAGCAAGTTGCATAACACAACCATTTTCATCCATCAACTGACCCATAGATATTAAATCTGATTTCATTTCAAGCACATAGAAGATTGATTTTAATACTAAGTGAGACCCCAAATGAATTGTCCCCTCCTTAACGGATATACGTTCGGTGCCATCAGCCAAAATAATCAAAACCGGAGAGATATCACGTAGCTCAGACAAACACTCTATTTTTCCAGTAATTAGGTAATTAACTACTTACCTAATTACTGCCATACGTGGAAATTTTATGGTTCAATCCTTCTTAACTTTTTAATAACTTGAAGATACAAATAACCGATTAAGTGTACAATATGTATATTGTTTGAATAAAGAAATTGGTTTATGTTTTCGCTGTTTTATAAAATTTACTTGGGCAAAGAGTTACTTTGCTAAAAATATATATTCTGACCAGAAAAAATATATTTGTTCTCAACTTTCGACAAAACCTAACCTCTAGTTCTTTGAGCTCAACAGTTTCTGGATAGGTGTAATTTAATATTTTAATCTCTAAAATTTACATCTATTTAATCTAAATTATCTAAAATATAAGATTAGACGCTATATTTTTATTTATCTTTACATTTAAGATTATAAATTTCATTTTCATGTAACTAATCCTTTTAGTATTAAAAGAGAAGTGAGTTCTCCAAAAAAATATGACATGTCAATTTAAAAGATGATTTGGCATAATTAATTGTGACATCTTGATTAGTCAAATGTGACATGTCAATTTGAAAATTAAATTAGCAATCTGATTAAACCAAAAATAATTGATATGGTTAAAATCGGTTCAACATATCATTTATTAAATATCCAAAACAAAAATACGTATAGTTTTATCAAGTTATAAACTAATATCAAAATAGTTTTAAAAAAGTTTTAGAGTGTTTAAAAAATATAGAATTGAGCCAAATGTAACATAAGATGTTGAGTTTTAAAATATAATCATTTATTAAACATATTAAATGCTAACATATGTATAACATCTACAAATAATATAAAATATATTTTGTTATGATCATTTAAATTTTGTATATTATGTGTATTATACATATAAACATATTTAAAATTAATTGGATTCAAAGAGGTGTGTCGATGCTAATTCCCTGTATAAACTCATAAAATGTTGAATTATATTAATAGAATCATTTATTACCTTAATTAAATGCTAACATGTAAAATAAATATATTTTATTGCTAACACATGGATAAAATCTATAAATAATATTTGTCCACCATAAAAAATATGTAGCTGATCAAATGTTATCCAAGATAATAAAATATATTTTATTTAAATATCATAAATAGTTACCTTATTATTTAAATAAGTATTGATAACAAGATAAGATAATCTTGGTGTAGATAACTAAAACTATATTTAAAAATTATGATAACTATAATATCTAAAATTTGGAATTAAAAATAATTGAATGTCGATAGTGTAGATAACTAAAACTATATTTAAGACTTTGATAACTATAATATCTAAAATTTGGAATTAAAAATAATTGAATGTCGATAGTGTAGATAACTAAAACTATATTTAAGATTTTGATAACTACAATATCTAAAATTTAGAACTAAAAATAATTGAATATCGATAGTGTAGATAAATAAAACTATATTTAAAATTTTGATAACTACAATATCTATAATTTAGAATTAAAAATAATTAAATATCGACGGTGTAGAAATCCAAAACTATATTTAAGATTTGGATAACTACACTATCTATTTGGATGTCGATACTAATTTCCTATATAAATCATAAAATCATCTCAATTAAATGCTAAGTCATTCTTTGTTCACCATGTCGATTGTCAAAAGAAATGCTCCTCTTTTGTTTTCATTAATGCTCTTAATACAACTCTTACTCAACATAAAATAAAAATGCATATCTTGAATGTTTGGTCTAAGTATCAAACTAAAGGAGAAAATTATCTAGAGATGATTATGGTGGACGAAGAGGTTTTTTCTACACTTCTCTTTTCATATATTTTTTGATTTAATAGATTTGAAATTTTTTATTCATTTTTAAATATTATGTATGAGTTTTTTTGTAGGGAACAAGAATTCATGCCGTTGTTGAAAAAGAATTAGTGAACAAACACAAGAAATCACTCACTATAGATCAATCCGTGGTCATCAACACTTTCCAACTTAAAGATTACGTCGCCGTAAACAGGACCAATTCTTTCCCATACTACCTTTCCGAACAACTGTCGTTAAAAAATGTAATGATTTTCCAGATCAAGTTCCAGAAAAATATTTCACTGAATTTAGTTAAATTCTTTTTGGAACTTAAACAAAAATTACAATTGTTAAGTTTTTCATATTAAATATTTGTCAATTTATTTTTGTTTTTTTAAATTTATAAACTAACTCGATAATTTACTTTTAAGCATTTTTAAAATTATTTAAATGATAAACTAAAATTGAAATTATTTTTTATTTTACATATTGTTTTACATTCTGAAAAAAAATGTACATAGACTTTATAAAAATTTCTATTGGAAATTTTTAGATGTTATTGGCCAAATCATGAATGTTGGAGATATGAAAAACTTTATTACAAAGGGAAGGCAAAACAAAAAGATCAATATCGAATTAAGAGATTATGAGTAAGTTTTCACTATTTAAATAATATATTCAAAAACTAAATTCTTTTTATTTACAAATTTTTTTGTTTCAAAAATTTAAAATTACATGCAGTAACATTCATTTGACATGCACTTTTTGGAGAGATTACGCCAAACAAGTACGAGTACACTGAAAAAACCAAAGATTCCACCATTACTTGTGTTGTGAGATTTGGATTAGTCAAAGAATGGAAAGGTATTAAAACCTATATTATTATTTTCTGAATTTTTTGGGTTATTCTTTTGTTTAAAGTTATAATAACTTAAAATAATGATTATGTTTAAAGATATTTTCATAGGCGCATCATTGTAATTTGATAGGTTCAATTGTATAGTTAGACATCTTATGCTTATAAATATTCCAATTAAGTATGTATTTTAAGAATAGTTTCAAATGGTTTAATGTGGTAACAACTAATATATTTTTACATATTTTTGTATCAAACGGATATAATTTTACTCAAATCTTTTTCAATCAACAATCAACACACGTGGAAAAGTTCAAATTAAGGTAATTGATTTTTTTAATATAAATTTTGGTGATTTATCTATATTATTGTATAGTATAATTTATATTTAAATATTAGCTTAAGATGATGCTAAAAATAATATTTCATTTTTTTAATGATTTTATAGGTTACCGAATGACAATCAAATCATCACATATAATGACAATCAAATCATCACATATAATGACAATCAAATCATCACATATAATGACAATAGCCAATTGTCATTCCGAACTCGAGCTAAAGTGAACAAACATGATGAATTTTTTGGTAAAAATCCAAAAAAACAATTACAGGGATTTTTGCATCTATTCAAGTAATACTATTATCTATATATTTTATCTGTTACATTTTATAATTTTTACACATTATTAACATACTAACAAAATACCATTAGGAGGAAAAATGTGTAACCGTCGCCACAATTGGATCTATAGATACTTCAAAGATGTGAAATTATTTAGCTTACAAGGAATGTAACAAAAAAGTTCAGCCATATTCTGAAGATTCGGAAGATTTGAATGCTAAACCCATGTACAATTGTGAAAAATATAACGATGTCGAAGATGTTGTTGCCAAGTAATATATAAAGAATTAATGCATATTCTTTATCCATGATATTTAATATTTTTTTCTAATATCTTAAAAATAATGTGCAGATATTATTTGGTTTTCAGTATATGTGATGACAATTCTGATTCTAAAATCAAGATTTTATTATTTGATGATGAAGCTGAACACCTTATTGGTATTTTTGCAAATAATTTGGTTGAAGAATACTTATGTATTGTTACTAAAAAATATCATCTCATAGACACCATCTATTTGGAGAATGCTCGAGTAAAATCTTCAAGAAAGCTAAAATGCAAATCATCACATTTTCAACAAGTACTCTCTTTCCTAACTCCATCTGTATATCTATATATGTATTTCTGTATTTATAATTTTTTTAGAACTTTTTTAAAACCAAAGAAAAAAATTGAAGGAAACCATTTTTCAGAAATGTTTCATTTCTTTTTAGTACTCTTTTAATTGCTTTTGTATTTTTCATTTTGGCAAAAAAGATAGAACATAATCATTAGTTTTGTTCAAACATATTTTTTGATATATGTATTATAGTTATTACTTTGGATGCTTTTGAACCATTAAATGGGAGAAGAGTGTATATCGTAGGTTTTAATTTAGAATCCATTTCAGAAAAAAGTATTTGTAATTTAAAAATAAATAAAATTATCATAATTTAGATATTACGAGTAAAGAATTCTAATTTCAACATATTTTTGTAACTATATAATTATTAGGTATTTGCAATTATAATCCATTTTATAGATAATACTTATTTTAAATATATATTTTTTTTAGAAAGTTTGAAGTTAATTTATAAAATATTTTGTATTACTCATATATAATTTTTTGTTTGAATATTTAAATTTTTTTATTATAATATATAAATATTTACATGTGTTTAGAAGTTGTTAATTTTAAATGCTATTTTAATATTTTTATGTTAACTTTTAGTAGGTTTGTAATTTCTCCAATAAAAATTGTATCTTGGTTAGGTAAATATATTCCGTAGTAATTTAATTTATACAAAAATAACATGTTTTAATTAATTAAGATATAAATATTTAAACTTCAATAATGTAGATGAGATTTGGTTAAAAAACATTTCTTATATTTAAACCCAAATGTATTTTTTTAACCAAATTATAGATTTTTTAAAATATTTATAATAAATAAACTAAATTCGTTAAAAATCAAATCTAATAAACCAAATGAATAAAATGTTTGGAACCTCCGTTAGTACCATTTTGTTATTTATTCAATTATTAGCTAATAACATCATTATTTAATATGTTAGTATAAACTTAAGAGGTCTAATCCGCGTCGGACCAAGTGTCATTTAGATGAAATAAAAACATTAAGGCTTTTGCATTTATTTCAATTTTGTTTTCCTTTTTTTGCCATGATCAATACTTTCTTTTGTATTATGATTACATGTAATATGTTTATACCTTTTCATTTGTCTTGGTAATTATTATTTTTGTGCTAATTAGTCTAATAAAGTTTTTCACTTATTCTTTTGTCAAATGATTACTTTTTTGTTTGTTTATTCAAAGGATTTACTTGTAAAGTGTAATTTTATCAATTATCAAAAAAATATGTAATTTCTTAATTGGAATATAAACTCAATATTATTTTTTAATTATCAAATTTAATTTATTTTATGAACCGATATGTTCGATTTATGTTGATGTTAACAAATAATATATAAAAATTATAATACATAAAAAAATTATTTGTATTTATTACTTATGCAACCATAATAAATTTGGTATATATATATATATATATATTTATTTCATAATAAAATCATCTTACCACAATATTTTTTCAGAACATGTTTTAATTTTTCAACTTATTTATTCCATAATATGAAGGTACCTGATATGATTAGAACGCTTTTATGAAGGTATATCGATTTATTTTATAGATATATATTTGTTTATCTATGATGAAATTAATTATGTTTTAATATTTTTTTGCTTGAACAACATTTCATGTATATTCATATTGCAATAAAATAAGTAAAAGTGATATAATATCCTTGAAACAAAATGAAATGAATGAGCTCACCTACAACTAAGGAAAAGTCAAATGGTATACCACCCTATCAAAAACGTAATTATTTATTTCTATATACTATTTTTAAATGATAAATAAATTAAATTTGGAATAAAATATATCACAGCTGGTAGACGGTGTTATGAAAACTTCATTGAAACAAATGATGATTCGTTGAATCTGTTGCCACATATACCAATTAGTACTAATGTGCAACATAAAAAGCAAGTCTCATGTGCTACACCTCCTTTGCAGAAACGTATGTGTTATTTCTTTTTTACATTTTTTAATAATGCAATATGTTAAAATTAGTAAGCTAATATAAATTTATATATTACAGGTGGCAGACGGAGAAAAGAAAATACTTTAGAAACCAAAAATAGTGCATCTAAATTTTTGGAACATATATTGAGCAATACACCTATACAACACAACAACGAAGTCAAGATTTCTGCACCTCCTTATGAGAAACGTATGTGTTAATCTATGGTGTTATCTTTTAAATTCATTACATTATTTTAAGATTGGTTCATATACCATAGGTGGCGGACACAAGAAAGAAAAGCTTTTGAACACTGAAGCTGATTCTTCATATTTAAAAGTGCGAAGTTCAATATATTTTTCACCAAACAATGAAAATCAAAGTGAACTACCTCCGTATAAAAAACGTACGTACATAGTTTATGATTTAAAAAATACGTGTATGTTGCAAAACAAATAATTTCAATTGTCAAAATATAGGTGGTAGACCAAGAAAAGAACAAGTTCTCCCAAACAATGATATTCAAAGATATAACAAATTCAGTGGAACAAAGTTCAAAAGGTTCATTTCAGTAATATACATAATCATTACATATTTACATTATAATGACTAATCATTATATATGCAGATGCTTTGCTACCGTTCGCAGACACAAACGATTTTCTTGTGTTCATAGCAACTGATTCTGAATACGAAGAAAAATCAGACTTTGAAGGTATTTCATTAAAATCTCAAATTTTTAATATAAAATATCATTTGAACATATTATGATTTTTAAAGTCTGTCATACTCACATATTGACTATAGATGTGGAACAATTACCAGAAAAAATTTATATTGCGTCAAATTCATGCAATTCGATTTCAGAACAAAAATCTCAACCAACTAACATCTATAAACAAAATCTAGAGCTTTGAAAGGTTTCAATGTAATTTATATCGCATCAGGAAGTGTAAATGCAGGAATATCAACTGACGATATTTTTTTCCAATGATTAACCAAAATCATTATCTATTTAAGCTCCATTTATAATAACTAATGAATTATATATTAAATGTACTTAGGTTTCTATGACGATGGAGATCCGTCTTTTACGTGTCTACACTGTGGAGCTTATATGTGGTTAGGTAAACGTATAAATAAAAGAGCGACAAAGTCAAATCCAGTGTTCGCAATGTGTTGTAAACAAGGAAAAGTCAAAGCTCTCACTACTAAAATCTCCTCCAAAAACTTTATTAGTCTTGCTGTTTAATGGAGATGATAGAAGCAAACATTTTTCATGAATTTATCCGAGCTTATAATATGATGTTTTCCTTCACATCACTTGGCGGAAAGATTAATCATGTTGTGAACAACGGGAAAGGCCTCTATCTATTCCAGTTATGTGGTGAAAATTATCTTCTTATAGGTGACATTTTACCATGTCCTTATACAGATCCAGCGTTTTTACAACTCTATATACATGATACTTTAAATGAGATAAAAAAAATAGAATCAAAGCTTATGGGTAATTTCTTAACCTTACAAATTTTTATTTTTGATTTTATGCAAATATCTTTCCAACTAATACAATTTATGCGTTTTTTATAATATTAGCAAAACAGGAGATTGCGCGAAAATTCAAGAAGAAATAGTTGTACTCCTTAAGAAGATGTTAGATGTTCACAATCCTCACGTGAAGGCGTTTAGATCTGCAAAAGATAGGTTTGATGTCAATAAACCAACTGAAGGTTTGAGGCTGGAGACTTTCAAGTGATAGATATACTGATGAGAGGATTCATAATCTTCCTTCTGCTGATGAAGTTGTTGTTCTAATACCGAGTGATTTTCAAATTGGTATTAACACCCGTGACATTATTCGTGAGAGTATAACAGGACGATTACAATGGATTAGTGAATTGCATCCTGCTTATTTGCCACTACAATATCCGTTACTTTTTCCATATAGTGAAGATGGGTTCAGATTAGGAATCGACATTGGTTTTGTTAACACATCAGGTCGCAAGAGAAAGAGAGTGACAATGAGAGAGTTCTTTGCTTTTCGGATACAAGAAAGAGAGAGAGAATTTTCGATTATATTGATGTCAGGAAGATTATTTCAACAGTTTCTGATGGATGTGTATACAATGATTGAGAGTAATAGGTTAAGATATCTTTGGTTCAATCAAAAAAAACTTTGATCTGACAACTACGATAGGATCCAAAAGGCAGCTGATCAAGGTGATTGCAATCTTTCAAACCAAGGGAAACGGATTTTTATACCTTACTCATTCACTGGAGGTGTAAGGTATATGATGCAACACTATCTTGATGCTATGGCAACATGCAAATTTTTTGGATATCTTGATCTTTTCATTACAATTACTTGCAATCCAAAATGGACTGAAATTATTAGATATCTTGAAAAACATAATTTAAAGACAGAAGATAGACTAGACATTTGTTGTAGAGTATTCAAATTGAAACTCGATGGTCTCATTCACGAGTTGACGAATAAGGGAAAGAATAGCATTTTTGGAGAAATTAAATCAGGTATATATACTTAAAATTAAAAAGCTCTTTATATTATATTATATTTACTATTTAAATTAATGGGTATGCTTTCATATAGATGATTGCATTTTTATTGTCTTGGAATATTGCAGCTATGTATACGGTTGAATTTCAAAAAAGAGGTCTTCCACATGCGCATATGGTACTTTTCTTGCATTCAGATGCAAAATTACCAACTGGTGATGATATTGACAAGATCATTAGTGTTGAACTTCCTAATAAGGATCAAGAACCATATTTATATGAAGTTGTTGGAGATATGATGATTCATGTACCATGTGGACCTGCTAATCCTAAAAACGTTTGTATGAAATATCGAAAATGCACTAAATCCTTTCCCAAGTCATATAGTTCAATTACTAAAATTGATGATGCAGGATTTCCTATTTATAAAAGACGTGATGATGGAAGATCAATACGTAAAAAAGGATTTGAGTGTTATAACAAGTATGTGATTTCATATAATAAGGATCTCTTGATTCGTTTTCGAGCTCATATAAACGTTGAGTGGTACAACCAAGCAAGATCTATCAAGTATTTGTTCAAATATATTACTAAAGGTCCAGACTACATTAGCGTATCGGTCGGAAAAGATGATGACAGAGATGATAATGTTGATGAAATTAAGGAACATTATAGTTGCAGATACTTTCATTAGTATTAAATAAGAATTTAAAATTTCCGTAAAAACAATGTTCAAATTAATGTATTCTAATATTCTATTACTATTTCGAATGTTTAGATATATTTCAGCATATGAAGCTACATGGCGAATTCTTGCTTTTCCTACTCACTATTGGACTACATCGGTAGAAAAATTGTCATTCCATCTCCCTGGTCAGCAATTGGTTGTTTATAATGAAGATGATCCAGTCGATGAAGTGATAAATCGTACATCGGTTGCAACATCAAAGTTTATATCATGGATGGAGGCTTGCAAAATATATCCAAAAGCAAAAGAACTCACTTACGCAGAATTTCCAATTTTCTTTGTGTGGAAAATAAAACAAAGAATGTGGAAGCCGAGGCTAAGAGGTTTTGCAATTGGAAGGATCACATATGTACCACCTGTTTTAGGTGAAGTGTATTATTTGAGAATTTTGCTGAATATAGTCAAAGGTCCAACATCTTTTGAATAGATCAGAACAGTTAACGAAATCGTCTACGATACTTTCAAAGAACCATGTTATGCATTAGGTCTTATGGATGATGATAAAGAGTACATTGAAGGGATTAAAGAAACAAGCTTATGGGGTTCAGGAAGATACATAAGAAAATTGTTTGCCATATTATTACTTTCGAATAGTATGGTAATACATGAAAATGTTTGGAATGCTACATGGGAATTCTTATCTGAAGACATTTTATTCAGCCAAAGAAGGGACAAAAACAATCCAAGTAACATCAGTTATTTTTATTACATAGAAATATGTTTAAAACCTCAGTTAATTAATTTAATTTATTTTTCTATTTTATAGGTTTAACTTTATCTCAAGATGCGATTAAAAATTTAGCATTGGTGGAGATCGAGAAATTACTGCGTATTAATGGAAGTTCTTTGGCGTTTTTCAAAACTATGCCATAGCCGGATTGTACAACATCTGATAAAGATGATAACATTTTGGTGAAAGATGAGTTAAACTACGATCATAATGAACAAAGAGAATTACATGAAAATCTACTAGCCAAGATAACTGAAGAGCAGAAAAATTTATATCAAGAGGTTTTAGATGCAGTGATTCGTGACACAGATGGTGTGTTTTTCGTTTACGGCTTTGGAGGAACAGGAAAAACTTTTCTTTAGAATATTCTAAGTGCTGCTATTCGTTCTTGAGGTCAGATCGTCCTAAAGGTGGCATCCGGTAGAATTGGTGCATTGCTATTGCCAAATGGAAGGACAGTTCACTCTAGATTTGGAATACCTCTTAGTGTCAGTGAATTTACAACATGCTCGATGCAAAAAGTATCACATCAAGCAGAATTAGTTAGACAACTAAGCTCATAATATGGGATGAAGCACCGATGATGAGCAAACATTGTTTTGAGACATTAGATCGAAGTATGCGTGACATACTGAGATGTGATAAACCTTTTGGAGGTAAAGTCATTGTTTTTGGAGGAGACTTTAGACAAATTTTACCCTTAATCAATGGAGGGGGTAGAGAAGAGACTGTTTTAGCTTCTCTAAAATCATCAATTTTATTGGATAGTTGCAGAGTTCTCAAACTTACCAAAAATATGAAACTTAACCGCAAAAGACTTGGTAATAGTGAAATATTTGAACTTGAATCTTTCTCTAAATGGATTTTAAATGTTGGTGATGGAAAGATCAATCGACCTAACAACAAAGATGTTGAGATTGATATTCCTGAAGATTTGCTCATAAATGAATGCGAGAATCCTGTAGAAGCAATAGTAAAGGAAATTTATGGGGAATCTTTTGTAAGAAAGAGTAATCCAAAGTTTTTTAGGAAAAGAGCTATTCTGAGTCTAACAAGCTAAGATGTTGATAATATTAACGAGTATATGTTATCACAATTATCGGGTACCCTAAAATTTTAGATAAATCAATGTTATATTATTAAATATATTAATTTAATATAAATTACGATAATGTCTTCTTTTTTGTAGGTGAATAAAAATCTATCTAAGCTCTGATAGTATTGATATATATGATTCCAGCACCATGGATAACATGGTATACTCTCAAGAATTCCTTAATAGCATCAAGATCTCTGGATTGCCAAACCATAGTTTAAAATTAAAGGTTGGTGCTATTATTATGTTGTTGCGGAATATTGATCATAAAGGTGGCTTATGCAATGACACACAACTTCAGATTACTCAGTTAGCTAATCACGTGATTGAGGCTAGAATTAAAACTGGTAATGATGATTTAGTGGGTGAAAAAGTCTTAATCGCTAGGATGTTTGTGTCTCCGCCCGAAGCTAGATTTCCTTTTAGAATGTGCCGTAGGCAATTTCCCGTGACTCTTGCTTTTGCAATGACTATAAATAAGAGCCAGGGACAAACATTAGAAAAAGTTGGTTTGTTTTTACCAAAACCAGTATTTACCCATGGACAGTTGTATGTTGCTATCTCACGAGTTAAGTCTAGAGACGGGTTGAAAATACTTATCATCGACAAAGCCGGTAAGACTCAGAGAACAACACTAAATGTTGTTTACAAAGAAATTTTTCGAAATATCGGATAGGATTGGAAAATTGTTTCACAAAACATATTTTTTAATTTATAGTTTTGTTTAATTTCATGCATATAAAATTGTGTCAAAATAATTTAATATAATAAATTATGTTTTTATAATCATGTGTATTATTTTGACAGATATGTTAAATTATTCATTTTTAATGCAAAATCTCATTATATAATTATTTTAAGAAATTAATATTAAAAATAAAGTTAAATTATATTATTTAAAGATAAAGTGAAAGTGTATCAAAATATCGTAATATAATATTCTTTATATATCATATAAATTTAAAATAAAACACACTCATATTAAAAAGTTTAAAAATATAATTCTTCCATAAAACGCAAATATTATTCATATTATAAAATAAATAAAAATATATTATAATACATATTACATTTTAAATAAATCAAATAATTACATAAATTAAATAAATATTTTATATCCGTGCAAGGCGCGGATAATTCATCTAGTTATTTGTTAAATTCACACCATTTATTTTCAACTATGTCATGATTTTGTTATTAAAAAATAGAAAACGAAATTATGGTTTGCAGCAAAATAATCTTCGAAAGTGGTTATTCTTAGTATCAACTGTTAGTAAAATGGATGATTGTAAATTTGTGTTTCGTGGAACATAAATAGGGTATTAAAGAACACATGGAGTGGTGCTTGTGAAAGTGATACGTGCTTAGGTATAGATTCTTGTCATTGGTTAAAAGCCACGCACGTACCATATGCTCGTTTTTAGGTGTGTTTTTGCTTTTGTTTGGAGAGAAGTTTTGTAAACTAGCTGTAGTGAGCTCAAAGGTAATGGTTGGAACCAGCTTTTTTTCTAACTGTGTTGGGTCTGAAAACGGCATTCTTTTCCAAAGCCACATGTGATGTCACAAAGTTGCAAAAGAGTTCTCCCAATTTTTTTGTAGTACTTTGTGTTCACCGAAACACTTAAGGCACTGATTGATCTGAAAATTTTGAAAAATGGTTTTGGATCGCAATCGTTCGCAATAATTTCTAGAGAAATTAAGCTCGAGGGTTTTGTTTTGAACTTTTGATGATCGCCTTGACTGAATTTGTCCTTTGTTTCTTTTGTTGAATTCGATGCATACTTGTGATTATTTTTTTTATATCGTGTGTAAACTTCTATAAATCGGAAAAGCAAAGAATACATACATTGATATATACAAAAAACAATAACAATAGAACATTTACAACATTAAATTTATGTAACGGTGGTGACGTCAAAAACAAAACTCACTCATTGTTTCTTGTTCCTCTCGTTTTCTTTTTGAAAAAATACAATAAAAGTACATCTGAATCTGCAAAAGGGTTTGTGTTTGTCGCTTTTCTTTCTGCCTTTTTATATTTTCCATAGATTCCCTTTTCGAGTTTGTAACGCTGTTACAAAAGTCAAATCACCTATTAAACTTTCACTCACTCATCATTAATGAAAATAATATTATTTCTAGTATTTTTAGAAAAATAAAATAAAAGGGAAGTTAATAAAATGTGATGGGATATTAGAACTTTTCACATAAAACATTAAAATGATTAAGGAATAATTGAGAATGCCTATGGAGAGGAATAAGTAGTCAACATATACTTCAAATGGTTATATGATGCATTTCTAAATTCATATGGCCATGTCATTAATTTTGGAATTTAATATAGGTTTAAGGTTAGTTGCCCTTTATCTAAACAGAAATATTCACTATCTCAGACAGTTGGAAACTCATTCCAAAGTTATGTCAAACTTAAGAATTTTTCTAACTATTCATGTTACTTTTTGTAAATACTATGTGGGATGTCATCATAGCATTGACTTTTTACTCTTTTCAAATTAGTATGAGATGATGGCAGCGAGTGACTCTCTATTGGGGCAATATCTTTATTTCGTACTACAGTAATACTTTAGTCACATACTGTTTTATGTGGTAATAGCACCTTTAATTATTTTTAAATTAGTGAGTTTTGAGAAAATCACTCAAATTTATTTTAAGATGGTTTAACCGAGCAGCATAACTCGTGTGTGTAGATTTTGGTAAAAGTTTTAAAATTGGGTAAAAAGTAAAACCAAAACAAATAAAACAGAACTACATGCGTAGAGGCGTCAGACCAAAGCGACAAAGGGTGTAAGTAAAAAGGTCAAAATCCCGTCAACCGAAAAACCGCCCGGAACATTGCCTCTTATCGCTGACGTCAGCAAATTATATATGATTTTACAAAATGGCTATAATTATAATTGGCCATTAACTATAAAAACACTAATTGAGATGTAAACAATTTTTGTTCGCTTTAATACAGAAATTTATTGAATAATCTTAGAACAAAATCGAACATCTAACCTAAACTGCTGATTATTACCACATGGCTTAGTCGATCGAACATATATGCATCAAGTTGTTTAACCATTGGTCTATCTAATTAATTACTTAATCGATTGATTAGTCTTATATTGGAAAATTAATTTTTTTTTATCACGGGTTAGCTCCAACCACACTCACATGACGTTGACGCGTCCATCCACGCGCTTCTTAAAAGGCGAGTGGTGTTGACTTCACCATCGCTTCCAAATTAAATCTCGTGGGTCCCTTTCAAACTGAAAATCCGAAATCCCTCGTGATTCCCAGTCCTCACGCGCCTTGAGAACCACGTGTTTCATCACGCTCCCTCGTTAAAATCTCACGACTCGGTGACTCTTTCACCGGTTCTTTACTAAACGACACAATCAATTAATATCTCACATGACTGTCACATTTTACGGTCACAATCCTATTTATTATTCTTTGACACGTCACCGTAACCAATAACACACTCTCTCTCTCTCTTACCTCAATTAAATATTAATTTTTGAATAAGAAAAATAAACAATTAAGTCATTCTCTGAATTTACCTACGCGAGTGAGTAGCTGAAGAAAATTAAAAACTTTAATTTAATTTTGTCAGTTGGAACTTATCATCTTACCTTCTTCTATGGAAACTCCGGTTCAAACGAGACTTTTTTACTGAAAATGCCATCTCGTCACTCTCCACCGGATGTCCCTCCACTTCCGTCGTTGCCAACGACGGCGGTTAGCTACGGTCATCACCGTTTCCAGACTCTTCCATTTATTATCGCCGGTTCTCTGACCTTAACCGGAGGTCTACTCATCCTCTTCACTATACTTTTATACCGGAGACTTTACCGAAACCGTACGGCTCCTTCAGATCTTATCTCCAAGTCTCCTCAACACTACCAGTGTCGCCGATTCTCTTACACTCAGCTCCGCCGCGCTACAAACTCATTCTCCGAGTCGTCTCAGCTCGGCCACGGCGGATTCGGCTCGGTCTATAAAGCTGATCTCCCGAATGGCAATTCCCTCGCCGTAAAAGTCATGGATTCCTCAGCTGGGTCTTTACAAGGCGAGCGTGAGTTTCACAACGAGCTTTCTCTCTCCTCACACCTAATCAGCTCGCCTCATGTCGTCTCTCTCCTCGGTTTCTCCTCTGATCGTCGTGGCCGGAGACTTATCCTTGTCTATGAGCTCATGGCTAATCGTAGTTTACAGGACGCGTTGTTGGATCGAAAATGTGAGGAACTTATGGATTGGAACAAGAGATTTGAGATTGCAACAGATATCGCAAAGGGGATCGAGTTTCTTCACCACTGTTGCGACCCATCCATCATCCATGGAGATATTAAGCCCAGTAATATCCTTCTTGATTCTAATTTTAAAGCCAAAATTGGAGATTTTGGTCTCGCGAGGGTAAAGTCTGAGGATTTAGTTAATGGTAACGATACTAGGATTCTGATTGAGGAAGAAGAGAAGAGGAAAGATATTGCTGAAGATAACGGATCGATTCTAGAGGAGACTGAGAGTGTGATTACAGTGTTCGAAGAGGGTAATGCTGTTAATCTTTCGCCGGAGACTTGTTGTGCAATTAGCGTCTTGACAGAGACGAGAGCGTCTCCGGAGGCGGCATCGGGACTTTCGCCGGAAAATTGTGCAATTAGCGTCTTGACTGCGGAGTCAGGAGCAACTCCAGAGCCGGTGTCGATACATTCGCCGGAGAATTGTGCATTCAGCGTCTTGACGGCGTCTCCAGGAGCGGCATCGGGATTATCGCCAGAGTTGAGTTTGGAGAAAGGAAGTGTTTCGGAGAGCTGTTTGGAGCAAATGAGTGTGGAGAGTAGTAAGCAAAAAGTGGGTTCGAAGAGAGATTGGTGGTGGAAACAGGACAATAATGATGTAAACAGGGGAGGGATTGAATCAGGGAGTGTAAAGGATTACGTGATGGAATGGATTGGGAGTGAGATAAAGAAAGAGAGTAACAACAACAAGGAATGGATCAAAAATGGTGATGGGTCATCATCAGTCTCTAAGAAGAAGAAGAAAGAGAAGAGAAAGCCTAGAGAATGGTGGAAGGAAGAGTTTTGTGAAGAGCTAACTAGAAAGAAGAGGAAAAAGAAGAAAAGGAAAAGAGGGTTAAGCTCAATCTCAAGCATTGACTCTTGGTTTCACAGAGACGATGATGCTTCCTCTGTTCATGCGCAGACTCATAACCCTACCAAGAGGAAAAAGAGGAATAGTATTGATTGGTGGGTAGATGGGTTAAGCGGCGAGCTAAAATCAGTCATTAGTAAAAAAAACAGTCAGGATTCTGGTTTGTGGTATGATGTGAATGTTCAGAAGAGCGGTGGAGTGAGCAGCACACCGAGTATGAGAGGTACAGTGTGTTACATTGCACCAGAATGTGGCGGTGGAGGCGTCTTGTCTGAGAAATGTGATGTCTATAGTTTTGGGGTTCTGCTTTTAGTTCTTGTATCAGGGAGACGGCCACTGCAGGTGACTGCATCCCCTATGTCGGAGTTTGAGAGGGCTAATTTGATATCATGGACTAAACAATTGGCTTGCAATGGTAAACTGTTGGAGTTAGTTGATAAGTCTATACATTCTTTGGAGAAAGAGCAGGCGGTTCTTTGTATTACTATTGCATTGTTGTGTCTGCAAAGATCTCCAGTTAAGAGACCAACGATGAAGAAGATTGTTGAGATGCTTTCGGGTGTGGCTGAGCCACCACATTTGCCGTTTGAGTTCTCACCGTCGCCTCCTATGGGTTTTCCGTTTAAGTCAAGGAAAAAAGCACGGTGAAGTCTGGGTTTGGTTTTGAGCTCAGTAAATTGTAGCTTTTTCCGGTTCAAAACCCTTAACCAATTGCAAGTTGTAGAAACTGTTTGATTCCATAACATTAGATTCTTGCAAATATTTATGAAGATCTAATTTCTTAACATTTGAGCTTAGACACTAATAAAATTCCAGTTTCATCAAAAACATGATCACGATTAGAGTTTAATTGCTTTTTCTTTTTGCTGAATTCTATGCACAAAACTAGATGGACCCTGATTTAAAATTGTTTGCCATCATTGTCTTCCCGCTGTATGAAAAGAAGGGTATGGGACAAGTTTGTTTTTTTGTTCCCTGGAGTGGTCTTAACAATTTCCATGAACTTTGTTGTATATCAGATTTAAAGGTTATTACTTTAAGAGACCTCTGCAAGTGTTCCCATGATTCAAATTCAAAAAATTAAAATGCATTCGTCTTAAATTCTGTAACTATTACATTTTCAAACAAACGATTTGCCTCGGTGTGTCGACTGCTTATGAGACCGGGCCGAGGAGTTAGTGTACATAGTTCTTCTAAGTTCTAAAACACATTTTTGAGTCGAACAAAACATTTGAATTATTTACATGGTACAACATAAGAATACGACTTCATTAGGTAAGGAAAAAAGAGGTTGTTATTTGGTGAATCCACATTAAACGTTTGGGTCGGCTTTTATGGCACACGGATATATTAGCCGTTATGTTTGGTTTGCTTCAACGATTGGAGTCAATGTAAGAGATACTTATACATTGTACACAGTCCAATTTAAGCCACTAATAATGGAGAGATAAATGCAAATCCAACTGCAGCTTTGAATGAAAAGATTGATCTTTTCAACCTCTCATTTCCTTAGTTTCCCAATTCTTCTTCATAATCACACAATCCACTACATAAACATCCCTCCATCTCTCTCACTCTCTCTCAAGCATCCATGGAAGCTCCACCATCAAGCGACCCATTCAAGTTTTTCAACATTACACTTAATTCAGATGGATCGCTCACCAGACACCGTGATTTCCCTAAACTCCCGACGACGGAGCAATCCAAAGACATCCCTTTAAACCCAAACAACAACACATTTATCCGAATCTTCAAGCCCCGGAATATTCCGCCGGAAACCAAACTCCCAATCCTCGTTTACTTCCATGGCGGCGGATTTATCCTATACGGCGCCGCCTCCGCTCCTTTCCATGAATCATGCACCAAAATGGCCGATCGTCTTCAAACCCTTATTCTCTCGGTCGACTACCGTCTAGCTCCAGAACACCGTCTCCCTGCGGCGTACGACGACGCCGTTGAAGCAATCTTATGGCTTCGCGATCAAGCTCGCGGCGCAATCAATGGTGGGGATTGCGACACGTGGTTAAAAGACGGTGTCGATTTCTCAAAATGCTTCGTAATGGGATCTAGCTCCGGTGGAAATATCGTCTACAACGTCGCGTTGCGTGTCGTGGATACAGATCTCTCACCTATTAAGATCCAAGGGCTGATAATGAATCAAGCTTTCTTCGGTGGGGTTGAGCCGTCGGATTCAGAGGCACGGCTAAAAGACGATAAGATCTGTCCTTTAACAGCGACTCACTTGTTGTGGTCGCTTTGTTTACCAGAAGGTGCAGATCGCGACCACGTGTACAGCAACCCGATCAAGAGCAGTGGGCCTCAGGAAAAAGAGAAGATGGGACGTTTTCCGTCGACTCTGATTAACGGTTACGGCGGGGATCCGTTAGTGGATCGTCAGAGACACGTGGCGGAGATGTTGAAGGCACACGGAGTGCACGTGGAAACGAGGTTTGATAAAGATGGGTTTCATGCTTGTGAATTGTTTGATGCGAACAAAGCTAAGGCTTTATACGACACCGTTGCGGCCTTCATGGAGAGTTGTTCATCAACTGGTCCATCGTCGAACATGTAGTAGTCTGATCTACTAATGTCTTATTAATCATATAGTCAGTATTTGTTCTAAATGTGTAATAAAGACTTCAGATCATAATCTGTGTCGCAAAATGTATTGCATCCTTGCTTTGTGTCTATCCAAATATGTAAACCCGATAAATAATAACAGTGGACGTATGTAAACCATCCAATTTACATAATTGCTTTAGATATTGCATAATCGTTTGTCAATTTACTTGACCTCTATAAAAAATCCAATATAATATTTTTTTTGGCACGTTTTAGTGAAAAGTAAAGAAATATACAATAACTTTATGTTATAACTGTTAAGATTATAAATAAAATCTGAATAGTAAAAGAAAAACATAATTATCGTTAAAATTAAATAGCCTTGCACGCATGCAAATTTATAGAGATTCAGGAAACCAAAATTTGATGATTTTTAGGAATCTGAATAGTCTCTTTCTATGTTTAGGTATAATCCATCTAACTTTTGTTGGGAGGGGTGTTACTCGTACAAATACACTAGCTAATGTAGAACATCATTCCTCATTAAGATAAAATATCAAAACATTCTTGAATTGGTCAATATTGTTAAACTTAAAAGGAGCAAAATCATGACCGCATATTAATCCGTGCATTCATCTTCATCACAAATTTAACTCCATTATACAGATAAAAGAGGCACACAACAAGAACAACCAAAAAAAAACTCCAAACATTTCGTAATCAAAGTTTATCACTAACTAACCGACGCTTAATCACGTAATTAACAAATAAACATGTCACGTGACTCTCGTCCCGCATTTGATCCATACAAACACCTCAACATCACAATTAACCCCGATGGCTCTTGCACGCGCCACTTCGTCTTTCCTACGGTCAATCCCGACCCGGACCCATCCCCGGGAAAACTCGCCGCCTCTAAAGACGTCACCATTAACCACGAAACCGGCGTAACCGTACGGATTTTCCGACCAACCAATCTCCCTTCCAACGATAACGCCGTCGCTCGTCTCCCGATCATCATCCATCTCCACGGCTCCGCTTGGGTCCTATACCCCGCCAATTCCCCCGCGAATAACCGTGGTTGCTCTCAGATGGCCAGCGAACTAACGGTGATTATGGTCTCCGTTAACTACCGTTTAACTCCAGAGCATAGACTCCCAGCTCAATACGACGACGCACTAGACGCTCTGCTTTGGGTCAAACAACAGTCCGTTGACTCAACTAACGGCGAGCCTTGGCTTAGAGACTACGCCGATTTCTCACGGTGTTACATCTGCGGCTCGAGTAACGGCGCTAACATCGCTTTCCAATTGGCGCTCAAATCGTTAGACCACGATCTAACGCCGTTAAAAATCGACGGATGCGTGTTTTACCAACCGCTTTACGGCGGTAAAACGAGGACGAAATCGGAGCTGAGAAATTTCGCCGATACTTTAATGCCGGTGCCGGCAATTGACACCTTGTGGGAGTTATCTTTGCCAGAAGGCGTTGATCGTGATCACAGGTACTGTAATCCGATAGGCTATTTACCGCAAAAGGAGAAAGTGGGACGTTTGGGACGGTGTTTGGTGATCGGTTACGGCGGAGATACGGCAGTTGATCGGCAACAAGACTTCGTGAATTTATTGGTAACCGCTGGAGTTAGGGTTGAAGCCAGGTTTGACGATGCCGGCTTCCATGGAATCGAGCTCGTTGATCCACGGCGTGCCGTCGCTCTTCTTAATATGATCAGAGATTTTATCAATTAATTGTCTTGTCAAGATTCCATCAATTAATTGTCTTGTCAAGATTCCATCGCTCCAATTATTATTCCATCTCGTTCCCTATAGCAATTACCATAGAACATTGTTACTTCTTATTGTCGAATCAAACATAGGATTATTTTTATAAAATGTATTGATGTAAAATGAGATTTAATACAAAATTTTATCAATCGAATAATTACATGGAATCCTAAAACTCATTCAACCTTTGGTAAATTTTACCTAAAGAGGAAAAGTTAGTATTCCGTCAAATTATTGTCCTAGAAATCGCAAAGTGGTTATGTGATCTTGCATGATTTTATCAATCACACAATTTTTTCTTTTACAGCATTAATCATATACAGTTTAAAGCAACAGAAATTTATGGTAGCTAGTTTTTCGGCAAATCCATTGATAAAATATTCATAAATTAACCTAATTCAATTAGAACGGTGAAGATATTATGTGCCGCACATGACTACATGAGATCGTTACATTGAGAGGTTTTCATGTAGTCATGTGCCGCACATAATGTGCGAGAGCCATATCTTAAAAATATAAAGCACACACATGACTACATGAGATCGTTACATTGAGAGGTTTTCGCCTTCCCAAAGTGTTGCAAGTTATTTCACTTATCTCTCTCCACCATGGCGGACGGTGGGGCTGACTCTCCAGCTCCACCATCGGAAAACGGCGGAGAATTTCTGCTATCTCTTTTGCACAGAAGACCATACCAACAGAACAACAACAATCCTTTCACCAGTCCAGCCGGTCCCCAGCATCAGTCGTTCGCTCTCGATCCGGCCATTGCAGCTGTTGGCCCCACCGTGAATGTCATTTCTCCGTCTAATTGGCCTTCTAACGGTGCTGATCGACCCGGTACGCATACTCCTCCTTGGCCGCTCGCCTTTTCACCTCCTAATATCTCGCCCAATTTGTTAGGGTTTTCTCAATTTCCGCTTAACACCTTTCCTGCGCACCAATTATTCGACGGTAATCAAAGAGTATCAACGGAAGATACTTATAGATTAGGGTTTACTGGAACTGGAAATCACGCAGTCCAGTCAATGGTACAGCAGCAGCCGCCGCAATCAGAGAAGCTGAAGCTTGTTTTTGGCTCTTTCTCGGGAGATGCGCAAAGCCTTAATGGGAATTTGAACTATGATTCTAATCTTAGTTCTGCCAGACATCATGAACAGCATATGAGGAATACCCAGTCCGTTGTCCCGAATCCTAATGTGGATCCAAACTTGTCTCAACTTCAGAATCACGATCGTCATGAACACAGAGGAGGTTACAGCGGAAGAGGAAACTTTGGTCCCATTGGAAATAACGGCAGGGGATTGAAGTCTACTTCTACTCCTACTCTTCCTCCTCCTGGCTTTTCAAGTAACCAACTAGTATGGGATAGGGGTATGGGAAGTAAGGATGATGATAGAGGGATGTGTAGTTTCCAGAAAAATCATGATAAAGCAAAGAGCGAGCATTCTAATGTATGGGATAAGAGTGTTGATTTAAGTGCTGAGGTTGATAGATTAAGGAGATTATCTATCCAGAATGAGAGCAGGCTCAATCTTAGTCATCAAATTGATCATCCTGGACCACATATGGGTACAAAACTACATTCGGTTTCGGCAGCTGATGCTGAGGACGCCTTTTCAATGTTAAATAAGGAAACTCGTGGTGGAGGTCAATATAAGGAAGAACTGGGGCAGTCCAGTAAGGACAAGAGGGAAGGCAATGGAGAGCTTGGCCCTGGTTATGACGAAAGTGAAGATTTTGGAGAGGATATTGTTGAGTCTTTATTGCTTGAAGATGAAACTGACGATAAGGATGCCAAAGATGGGAAGAAGAATAGTCGGACATCTCGTGAGAAGGTAAGTTTCAGTCTGTGTTAAGTGTGTAAGATAGGATATAGCCGAATCACCAGCTTTAATTGACTACTAAGACTTGTTGGAAACATTCAATGATGGTGTTTGGCTCTATGTAATATATCCAAATTTAGAAAGGGGGCTTTTTCTTTGGTTGGAATATTGTCTTAGATGGGGTTTTGTTATCAGGAATCGAGAATGGATAGTCGGGGTCAGTGGCTGCTTAGCCAAAGATTAAGAATGGTTAAGAGGTGTATGGCATGTCGAAGTGACATCCACAGGTATGATCCTCCGTTCATTGCAGTGTACAAATCCCTTATTCCTGCAGAAGAGGAGCTGGAGAAGCAGAAACAACTAATGACGCAGCTAGAGCATCTAGTTGGCAAAGAATGGCCTCAGGCAAAACTGTATCTTTATGGGTCATGTGCAAATTCTTTTGGTTTTCCAAAGAGCGACATTGATGTTTGCCTTGCAGTCGGAGACAATGACATAAACAAATCTGAGATGTTGTTAAAGCTGGCGGATATTTTGGAATCAGATAATCTCCAAAATGTGCAGGTAAAAAATAAATCACCTATATAAACATGTTGATCAGGTACAGGCTATGAATCTAGTGGTTATATTTTCAAAACATGTTTTTCTGTAGGCACTGACACGGGCTAGGGTTCCAATAGTAAAACTTATGGATCCGGTTACTGGGATATCTTGTGATATCTGCATCAACAATGTGTTGGCTGTTGTGAACACAAAGCTTCTGCGGGATTATGCACGGATAGATGTGCGTTTAAGGCAGTTGGCTTTCATTGTGAAACATTGGGCAAAATCAAGAAGGGTTAATGAAACTTATCAAGGAACGCTGTCCAGCTACGCGTAAGTTCCTTCATATGAAGTTACTTTTGATACTGCAAAAACTAATCAAAAGACTTTTTGTACATGAAATTTTTGCAGGTACGTTCTTATGTGCATTAATTTCTTACAGCAGCGTAGACCGCCAATTCTTCCTTGCTTACAGGTGTGTATAATAATAATATCCTCATGTGTAAGGGAATGAATGTTCTTCTTTTATCGGTGTTTTCAATCTTGTGCAGGAAATGGACCCAACATACTCAGTGCGGGTGGATAATATTCAGTGCTCATATTTTGATAATGTTGAAAAACTCAGTAACTTCGGTTCTAGTAACAGGGAGACCATAGCTGAGCTGGTGTGGGGATTTTTCAACTACTGGGCATATGGACACGACTATGCTAATACCGTTGTATCCGTCCGCACTGCTTCAATACTTGGGTAAATTGAAACTCAATTTTTCACTGAAAATTTTGTTGAAGCAATGTTAGAGATGAAACATGAAATCTGTGCTGTTGCAGGAAGCGAGAGAAGGACTGGACGAGAAGAGTAGGGAACGATAGGCACCTGATATGCATAGAGGATCCGTTTGAGACGAGCCATGATCTGGGACGGGTTGTGGATAAGTTTAGTATCCGAGTTTTGAGGGAAGAGTTTGAACGAGCTGCAAAGATTATGCATCATGATCCCAACCCATCTGTCAAGCTTTTCGAACCATACCTTCCTGTTGATAATAATGGCCATGGCGAAGGCCACAATTTACTTTGAAAGATTGAATCGTATGCTTGTGGCTTGTATATGTTTATGGTTAGGTTCCCTTTCGCCATTTCTTTTTGCTTTTGTGTTCTTGCTTGCGATACGACAACAAGTAGTCCTTTATGTTGAAGCTTGTATTGTGTGACCAGAGAAAAAAACGTTATATGAGTTTTTTGGAATAGTTGCCTCGATGCCTTTTAGCCAAATTTCATCATCAAGATGCCAAGATGCCAAAAACCATCTGTTTTTGTAGGACAGACACGGTTTAACAAAAAGTAGGCATATTTTTACTAAACCATTAGTGCAAAGACTAGATCCCAAGATACACATAACATGTGTCTTAACGAAGTTTGAAATGGGAACAACTGTTAATGTGACCTAAATCTCACTTAACGAGATACAGAAACCTCCAACTTCCTCCTAGTATATCGCCACATCCAGATAATCTCCAATCTACAACCAAAAAAATCCATCATTGCAGTTATGAGTTACTTGAGCAAAATATTTTTTTTTTTAAATTTACCATATCATCCAGAAAATTATCTTCCCTGTGTTTATCTCTTACCTCAAAATCTACGTCAGAGAGTGTTTTACTGTCATCTGGTTGTTTTCGGTTTGGATAAGACATCGTCTCCCCAACCTTCATTAATTAACAAAAACAATGACAAGATCAGTATCTTCTCATGGACTCTTTGGACTCTCATAAGCAAACATGCAAAGAACCAAGTAAAATAATCATGAATGATGAATGATTATGTACGGTTATAGTTATATCATATCTTATCAAAACTGGGAAGGAAAGTAATCTTACCTCTCTCACAACAAAGCGACCGTCCTTGCGTGGATAGACAAACGCAAAAGATAATCTTGCATTCCTTCTCCTTGCTGCTACAGAAACTTCTTTGACCTGAAACACAAACGTGATACTATTATCGTCATTATGAAAAGGCCCCTCCCCTTTGTATGCTATTTGAAAACCCCAAAATGAGATCATTGGTGAAACAAAGTGAGTCCTTTAGCTGAAATATGTCTTATTTCGGTTCACACAACATTCACCACTATAAGTTCCCTAAAGCAAGTTGATTAAATGTTGTACTTAGCAAACCCGTTGTGTAAATACACACCAGATCTGTTAACTCGCGAAGATTGGCATCTTTCCACGTGTAAATCTGAACTTCATCTTTTGGTTCTTTGCCTCTCACGGCATAATCTTCGTTAGTATGATGACCACCGGTCTGCAAAAAAACTTCAATTAATTCCTAATTCGTAGTATAATTCAGAAAAAACAACAAAGAGGAGTAGACCCAACAAAATGCATAAAACTGGCTTTCATGACCAACACTTGCTGACAGAAACAAAAATTGTTAATTTCTCGATTATGTCAGTGATCAAACTTACATTTTATGTCATTCGTAAATAAAAGGAAGATGAAAGTGATCGCTTTTCGAGTATTTAGTAGAATACAAATAAAAATTCATCAAACATTATGATAATCAGCACCAAACACAAATGGGTTTATGCGACTTCGAACTTAATTTACAATTATCTACAATCAGGAAAATAACAGGAAATAAGATAGGAGAAAATCGTACCTTGGTGAAAACACGAAGAAGCAGGGGACATGTCTGCGACGCGAATGTTAAGAGAAAAAAAAGGAATCAGTGAACACAAATTAAAACCTTGGAAAGAAAGATTCTGCTGAAACCAAGAGAGTGCCTTCCGAACAAAAAGAGAAAAAACCCTAGAAAAGTTTTAAAGATTTTTCGCCGATTGAGGTGATCAAACAGAAACCTTTCTCGCGGTCGAAGGTTCGGAATTTAGGCGAGGAGGTTGGTTAACGCCACTCGGAGGGCGCGGCAATGGCCTCCCCACCACCTTGTCTCCTCGCTGCTTCAGCATTTCTCACTCTCCTCTCTCTCTCTCTCTCTCTCTCTCTCTCTCTCTCTCTCTCTCTCTCTCTTTCTCTCACTCTTAAGAAATTTCTCCGATAAAGGTAAATGTTACCGAGAGTGATCGGATAGCTTTAGGCCCATAATTATCCACTAATGGGCCTTTTGTAGATAGTCTTGGACCTTTAAAACTTCATTGTCAAGGGCCCTTTTCTTATTTACATAAGGGCTAAACATTTCAATTTTTTAAAAGCATTATCACTAATTCCAACGTCGGATTTTTTTAATTTTTACTAAACATTCAATTTTTGACATATTAAGTTACGAAACAACACTTCTTTTTTGATAAAGGGTAAAACAATATATATAATCTTATTTTCATATGTCCTTTTGCTTCATTCTAATTATAGTAAAATGTAAAAAGAAGAAGAAAATGGGGTCATTGAATGTTTTGATTTGTCAAGAGAGCGTAATATTCAGACGATAAGGCGAAATGACCCCACATCGCACATGAAGCAGCAGTGCTATTTTCCACGAGAATCTGAGAATATTTAATTTTTCAATGCTGAGTAAAGATATTACTAATCAGAAAAGAAGAAGAGATTACTATATAGTGAAAAAGTGTGAAATTATAAAGACGACCCCTTTCCGTATTTGGTATGCCCCTAACCACCACCACCACTTCTTTGGCTCTTTTTCTTACCTATTTCTTGTTACTATTTGAATATATATTTTACTTTGTTTATGATATATTTATTCAAACATGGCTAGTTTTTTAAAAAAAAGGAAATACTAAACAGTAGAATTCTATAATTTTGTCTACCATGTTAAATGAAGTTCGTCTGAACATGAATGGTTTTATGTCATGTAGACATGAACGTACGACTTTTTCCTTTTCTATTTTCTTGGATTGGACATAACGAGGATGGTTTAGTCAGTGTCCGGTCTCCTTATTTATATTTCCGACTTACTTATAGTATTTTTGTTTTATCTTTTGGAAATGTATTGTTAAAAGCTCCTATTTTCTTTTAACGAATCCTGATTTTCAAAACAATTATGTTAATTTTGCAGTTGGCAGTACATATTTATACTATGATTCCTTATACTTTGTTTAAAAGTTTGACGAGACAATTAGATGGATGGCAAGAATATAACCCATTAAATAGATGGAAAGATTTTTGAGATCTTCATTTCCATTTTTTATTGATCATATACATTTGCATATCTTTATGAATTGGCTTACTATATATATAGAGATTTTTTCCATCTGCAAGTTCATTGGTTTTGGATTGACTTCTTTTTGAAAATAGTCTTTCCCCAATAAACAATGGAGTTATGGTACCAAAGAATTAATGAAACTATATGATTACGTTCATATCATGATAGGCTAGTGTACAATGTTTTAACCCTATATATACATAAATCATTAACATATGTATCTTTATAATTAAAAAATGTATAAAAGTTCATTTTGTTTGGTGTTGATTCTATACTTATTGACTTGTATATATATATGTTGTTCCTCTGCCAGTGCGATAATTAAACTTTCGTCGAATAATTCGATTTAGTACAGAAGCGAAGAACACAAACAAGAAACGATCCATTTATAATATTTATAATTGTCAACCTCGGACTAATGACGATGGCAATCTTTTTCTAGTATTTATTAACATGTGGAGATGATGAGGCTTGAATATATAAATATATACATATATTTATTCGTATAATTAGAAGACCATAAGAGACTGACACATTGACTGACAGATCAAATGATTTCATGTGACAAGTCCATGGTTCCTTCTTTTCATCGAGTTTCCTTTTTTCTGATAGCTTAGATAACTCAATAGTCGAAACTAATCTCACGTTTTTAATTGAGGCGGCAGAATAAATAGTTGAGACGAAGTGGTAGAAAACAACTGTCCATTAAGTTAAGCTTATAAGTTGTTGGAAACAAATTAAAACACTTTTTCTTGGCAAACAGCTATGTTTTTTGAGGAATATCCTAAAATACTATATATAAAATATTGCGTATTAATTGAATATATTAGCATATATGAAAAGTATTTCAAACCATTGTGTGGGTTCATTTATAGGTCTTTTGTACCTAACATCTTACCATTTTGTAATCAACTATATGAGACCTTCAAGAGCAATGATGAATTTGCTGCCCCATTTTTACCAATAATTTTTCAAAAATTAGTAAAAATTAATCATTGATCGTTTCACACGTTATAATTTTGTTCAAGTGGACACTTTAACCAAACACATTTAATTAAGGAATACATTATGGCAATTAAGACACATCTCTTATAATTATCTTATATATGGAACGAAGATGTTCAACATAAATATAACACGTAAAATAACAATCTCATTTCACCATTAATCTGTGTTATTGTTAACTTAGATCATCACATGTGTCAATTTTCTAATATAAAATAATAGAACCTTTTCATATACATTTTTCTAAAAAAAAAAAATTATTTAAAATATTAATTTTTAAAATAAAAACTGAAGAGGTAACTAAATTAAGCAAAAATAGATATCTATAAAATTTTAAAGTATATTATTTAATTTATTTTTGGAATTCCTCATACATTAAAAATTAAAAATGACTTTGGAATTCTTTGGATTGTTAAAATTCTTTAAATTGTTTTTTTAGAATTTTTAATTGTATATATTAGATTTTATTGATATTTTGAATTATTTTTATTCTTCTATCGATATTTTGGATATTTGAACTGGAAATCAAAAATTTTAAATATCCAAAAATATTCCATATTTTTAGAATATCAAAATAACCAAAATTCAAAAAACGAATCCAAAATCGGAATAGATACTTTCAAAATATAATATTTATTGAATTCCATTTAAAAAACAAACGAAGAATACATTTGAATAGATTAATTTAACATAGATATCATTTAAACAAACAAAGAATAGATTAGTAATCACAGAGACAACATTTGAAAAAAAACGAACTCGTTTGAATTTAAAATATCGAGCGCTTTGAAAATCAAATTAAAGAAAAAAAGAAATATAAAAATTAAAAAAGGAAAATAATTGAAATTTCTAATGGTGGCCTGTTACAAGCAGATTTCTATTATTAGATATTTAGCCATAACTATGAGGTCAGAGTTATCATTTTGTTCCATCAAAAACTGACGTCTATTTATTTCTCTTTTTCATTTCTAACAACAAATCAAAAATTTTATTTGTTGACAGTCGAAAAATACCGAAATTATTTGATAAAAGATATTTAATTATTCAGCATATTAACCTATCAACAATAATAGAAATTAAAAAGGGTTTATTTACGATCAACATACTCTACAAAGATACCAATTCTTGAGAAGAGAAGAAATCAGAATTAGGAAAAAGAGAGAGAAAGATGGGAAGAGGGAGAGTGGAGATGAAGAGGATAGAGAACAAGATTAATAGACAAGTGACCTTTTCTAAAAGACGAAACGGTTTGCTGAAGAAAGCTTATGAACTCTCTGTTCTATGCGATGCTGAAGTTGCTCTCATTGTCTTCTCTAGCCGTGGAAAGCTCTACGAGTTCGGTAGTGTTGGGTATATTTATATATATGCTCCTTCATAAAATCTTCGAAGCTTTTTAATTATATGCAGTAAAGTATGAAATTGATTAAATGGCTTTTCAGAGTCAAGAATCTGATTAAATTGTTTTTTATCTTGTGGGTACGTATTCTTAAAGCTCGTGTCTTTTATCCTAAGGTAACTAGGGTTCATCTTTATATCATCACTTTCTCTCTCTTGGATCCATTATTATAAAGCTAATGGGTCCGTTCTTATTTCTACTTAATTTTTTCTTTGAATTTTTTTAATCTGGATTGCTCTGATTCATTAATCTTAAAGACGTCAAAAGCAAATGGAGCTTTAATAGAAAAAATCGAAATTAGGGTTTCCTTCTTTGGACCTGCGTGTTAGATCTAGGTAGAGTTCTTAGTGTAAGAAGAATCTTTATACGTAATAATATCGAGCCAATGATCTCTCAGTAACAATCTTTTTTTGTTGATTTTGCAGAGTTGAAAGAACCATTGAACGGTATCATCGTTGCTACAACTGTTCTCTGGGCAATAATAGGCCTGAAGAGTCTACACAGGCATGTGTTTATACGTACTTTTTGGTTTATGCAATAAATGATTCTGATTATATTTATAATTTCCTTCAGATTCTCTTGGTACAAAATATATATATGCATGCGTTTCATCATTATTAATTCTATATTGGTGCAGAATTGGTGTCAGGAGGTGACAAAGCTGAAATCCAAATACGAATCTCTTGTTCGCACTAATAGGTCTAGTAATAGTTTTCTAAGCCCTCAAATTCTTTAATAGTTATCATCATCTGTTATGAATGTGTATAGTCGCAAATCTCATAAAGTGTTGATTGCTAATTATCAAGGCATTTGCTTGGAGAAGATCTTGGAGAAATGAGTGTGAAGGAACTGCAAGCGCTCGAGAGGCAGCTCGAAGCCGCTCTTACCGCGACACGACAGCGCAAGGTTGTATGATCTTGACCACTATTAATGTTTCATTTCCAATCATATATAGGTTTACATAATTAACCATGCATGCAACTTATACATACGCAGACACAAGTTGTGATGGAAGAACTGGAAGATCTTCGGAAAAAGGCAAGTTATATATTAAATATTGCATACCAAATTGATTCACATATCCATCAATCTACTTTTGAAATGGCAGGAGAGGCAACTCGGAGACATTAACAAACAACTAAAGATTAAGGTTTTCATTATTTTAGAATTTAGATAATTAAAATGATAGTTTTTACAAATAAAAGTTGTTATATTGATTAATATTTTTCTCAATATATAGTTTGAGACCGAAGGCCATGCTTTCAAAACAATCCAAGACTTATGGGGAAACTCAGCCGCATCGGTGACCGGAGATCCTAACAATTCCGAATTTCCGGTTCAGTCTTCTCATCCAAGTTCAATAGTGGACTGCAACACCGAACCCTTCTTACATATAGGGTAACAATTTATCATTTTTATGTCGTTTGAAAAAAAATGGATAGAAATAATTATTTATTTATTGATTATAAGACAGGTTTGGTTTTTAAATTAGGTTCCAACAACATTACTACGTGCAAGGTGAAGGATCTTCGATATCAAAGAGTGATGTGGCATGTGAGACCAATTTCGTCCAAGGTTGGGTTCTTTGACCTTTGTTTGACTAGACCACGATGCCACGGTCAAGCCAATTTCAGCTCTATAGTCGTATTTTTCAATTTATGTTTAGATTTGCATTTTTATTATCACTAAAAAAAATTTTAATTACCCCGGTATACTCTTTATTTTTCAGCTTGTGTGAATCTATTCGCGAGTTTACACATTTTATCTCGTCTAAAACATATGTTTTGGGTTTACTAATTAACACTTATTTTTATTTCAGACAAATTAACAAAAAACGTTACAAAGTGGCTATCTGCCGTGCAATGTATATATACATTATTAAATAATAAACATACCATAACAATAATTCGTTCTCCAAAAAACGTAGGATATATATGATAGGAGAATGCTTTTCTGGAACCATGGATACATATATATGATGATGAAATATGAAAGAATAAAGAAAGCGCCATGTTTGAACAATGAAAGTAACTCAGATTCTAAAAACGACAAAGGTAATCTGTAAATAGATACGAACGAATCATAAAATGCCACGTATAAACATTGCAATAAAGAGTAGTAGGACCCACTTTAGTGTTACTTGATTTGACTTTGTAAGAACTCGATCCCGTCTCCTCAAATGTCTTCATTTATTATGTTTTAGTTCTTAAGTAAGCCTTTCTTATAAATAGGCCCTTACAAAATACATTTAACGGCCCAAGTCTTATATTTAAAGAACATGCTATATCAATATCATCGCATGATTCGTTTTGGCATGTAACAAAATTATTTTTATCTCAACAAAATAATATTGTCTGGTTATTGTTCTAGTTACTATAACTTGCAACCAATAAATTTTGTATAGGAACTCCTGATTTCGAGGAAAAAATGGCCAAATTGATGCTTTTAGAAATGAACCATACACATAATTAGATTCTAGAGAGGAAAGTGTATAAACATAGATATATAACACAGGCAGTTTAGTTGTAGCAGAACATCATAAAAGAAGAGAGTGAGAGAGAAAGAAGACAACAAGAGAAAAGCAGCTTTAGAGTTTTGTTACTTGTCCTTATACATACACTCACTGCTAAACCTGTTTTTTTACTTTAGTTTTTTTTTAGTTCGTTGGAAGAGTAGTTTCTTCATTTTCTTGTAGAACAAGGTAACCCAATGAACAATTGTGTCTCTACTTCAGAACTTGGGCTACTCTCTTCATCACCTTTTCCACTTTCTTGATTCTTATTCGACCGAACTTCGATTTCACGAGATCCCCACTGTATACCAACACAATAATAATAAAATGCAAAGAAGATTATGAGTTTATATTGATTGAAAATTAACCCAAAAAACCTAGTACGTACAAAAGACTCGAACTTTCTTCTCTTAACCGAATAAAAATGGAACATTCAACCCTAAATTGAGGCCCATAGGAATATATTTTACCTTTTCAGAGAGCTTCTCGTTTTCTGCAGCAAGAGCTTTCTCCTAAAGAGGTTTTTTTATTTCAATTGTAAAAAGCAACCACAAGAAGATTATTAAGTTGGAATATTTCATCACATACATATATATAAATACGCTCATCAAAATTACTTTACCTTCTGTTTGAGCTGCTCAATTTGTTCCTTAAACACTTGAGTCTATAACACAAATGAGTACTTAAGTTAGAATTATGAATTCTTGTTGTACACTATGATTTGAAGAATAATGATATATACCTTTCTTGCTCGAATACATTTAACACTTTTCTCAAGTTGTTGCTCAATTTGCTGCAGCTCCTCAATTGAGCATGATCCAATGCCTTCTCCCAAGAGTTTACTAATTAAAGAAATGACATTCTATAAGATTAATTATACCCCCATGACATTTATATGTATATAATGTGTTTGTATTGGATCACAAACCGTTTGGAAGCTTCAAGTTGTTCAATTTTCTTCATCATGTTTGCTGCTTCATGTTTCAAATGCTGTTGATTATATCTCAAAATGTTATTGCATGTGATTATTTTCAATATGTGACTCGATAAAACTGCCATTGATATTATATACATTGTGATTATTTTTCTGAAGCCATTTTAATTTTGTACTAAATTTATATATTATAGAAAAATTGGTAGGCAAGATCATAACAAACCTGCATATTTTCTGGAGAAACTGGTTTGCTGTTGATTCGATCCTTGGTATGCCTTAGATAACGATCTATGGTATTTTGCATACTGTTTAAAACATATTGAAACTTATTCATCAGAGATTAGGTTAGTACAATGTTAGTAACCAACTCACATTGTTCTCAAACTCAAAAAGGGAATATCAGAACATAATAAAATCTTTCCCAATCGAAGTAATCACTAGACTTAAGGACATAACTTGGAAAAGCCTTGTACTTTTTTTGCTTATGTTTGAAAACCAAAAGCATGTGAGCTCTTTGCTTTATATTTAGTAGGCTGAGAGAAAGAAATGCTTTCTCAATTATCTGAAAAATCTGATCAAAAACTGGCTTTTTCCATTTACAGAAGTAACGAATTTATCAAAAGTAAATTTGGTTTTCCTTCTATCCAAATTCTTTCTAATTAAAACAATCAACATTAAGGTTCTAGCTTGAGTTTCTTTATCAATATACGAGACAGAGAAACAGATAGGAAGGTCAATTGCACTAAATTAGGAATGAGCATGAAATGAAGCTCAAGTGATATATCATCACTTGAAAGCATCTGATTTGCTTAAAGCAGTGACAACAAAAAGATAATTTTAATATATATACCATCTCAAACCAAAAGAATGCTAATTGTTCATACTTGAATGAACCCAAGAAAGAAGAAATTTAATACAAACGTGTGTGTACGATCATGATCTCTGATAAGATCTAAGAAGATCAAATATATAACAAATGCAAAGTGCTTGCCAGAGAGTTCTTTGATAATTTTTATAACTTTTTATCATAACTTGAGAAACTAAATGAGAGAAAGAGAGAGAGAGACGATGATTAAAGAAGATGATGTACTAGTGGATAAAACAAATAAGATGATGTACTTGATTCTACTTTAATAATAGCCCTAAAACTGTAGAAACCAAGAAACTAATGTAACGCCCTTTCTAAGCAAATATCAAAGAGAGATTTGATTCCACAAACATCCAACAAATCCATATATAGAGAGATTAAATGAGTTTTCTCTATCTCTATTTCTGTCTCCATGTGGAGGATTTTTTAAGAAGGAAAAAACGTACTTGGAGCTTGCGAATTCATAAAGTTTTCCTTTAGGAGAGAAGATGATTAGAGAAACTTCAGCATCACAAAGCACTGAGAGCTCAAAAGCTTTCTTCAATAAACCATTTCTTCTCTTAGAGAAAGTCACTTGTCTGCTTGTTGCATTCTCTATTCGCTTCATCTGAGTTTTTCCCCTTACCATCTCTTCTTACTCCTTGTTTAATTTCCCTTTCACAAAAATAATTATCTCCTTTTTGTTAATTGCAGAGAACATGAGATCAATGGTGCAACCACGTCAATAACAAGATTATCTTACTCATAAACAACCTATTATATATCAGAATCAAAGAGAGTATAGTGTTTTAATTATAAATTAAAAAGTGGTGATCGAGATAAAAAAGAAACGAAATTCTGGGATTTGCTTGTTTTTTGTTTGGGGGAGACTGACGAAGTCAACGAGAGATGAATATGATTAATCATTCCCAAAAATCTATTAAAATTTTTTAATAGGTGATTTATAAGTTTGTGGCATGGATTGCTTCAAAATGAATGAAAGATGCAACCTTTTATTTTATTTTGTTTATTATGGGGGTTAATTGAAAGTTGCAACCTTTAGATAGAGATTTAGGAGAAAAAAAAAACAAAAACCCAGAAACAAAACATCAGATCGAGCAAAATGAAAGCAAGCCCATCAAAGGTTTTAGATCCATCAGACACTAATCAAAGACTAGAAAGCAAAAGAAAAAGAGAGATCATGTCAAAGAAATCTTGCCGATGGCCAAAAGAGTTAGAAAGAAACCTAACCAGGAAGCTTGTGGAGTGATGATTAGTAGAAGAGTAAACTAAGAAGCACGTTTTGTATAAACAGATACAGTAGACTGTATAAGCATTAATGGAGAGCGATGAGAAGAAGAAGAAGAAGAAGATGATCAGACTTGATTCTCTGCAAAAGAAAGGACCTTTTTATGGAAGTAGCAAAAGAAGTAGCTTTCCTCGTTGCATCTATTTGTGTGTAATAAAAGAAACAAAACTCACAAACTCGTCTCTCTCTATCTCTGCTTTC
This sequence comes from Pugionium dolabratum, assembly GCA_018901945.1. Taxonomy (NCBI): domain Eukaryota; kingdom Viridiplantae; phylum Streptophyta; class Magnoliopsida; order Brassicales; family Brassicaceae; genus Pugionium; species Pugionium dolabratum. The sequence continues at coordinate 537,702 of JAEVFF010000146.1, forward strand.
TCCTTAAAAAGTACCTCTTTTCGTTCTAGTTAATAGTTATGGTAATGGTGTGGAACAATTCATTTCTTTTGTTTTGAGAAAGAATTAAAAATAATATTAAAATAATAGCAAAAAGGGAAGAGCAAATAGTTAATATGTGTCGCAAATATGATGGACGCTTGAAACCTCATCTTTTACTTATTTTGGAAAAAAAAGCCTTAAGAAAGACCAAAAATAGCATATTTTGATACATATGGAAATATTTGCATACACATCCTTTTCCATTCATAAATATCTACAATAATTTAATATATAATGTTTTCTTTCTAACAAAAATCATTTGTATTAAGTGTGGACACAAATACTCTCTCGTACCTTTACTGCTCATCTCAATATTACGTTATTAAAGATCTACGATAAATAAATTTCTAGCATTTTAATTTTTACTATCCAATATGTGAGTGCACCTGGACAAACACAAAATATCTAAACCTTTTATTTTACTATATAGTCTCGTGTCTTTCGGTCCATAATAATGTAATATATATATATATATATATATCCTTGGTTAAGTTTATCCCCAGCTTTGTATATTATTTAAGACGTGTCACGCATCTTAAATTATCTCATTCTAATTACATTTTTAAGAATTCTGGGATTTGTCATTTCAATATTTTAACCACAAAATTTGGTGTGTGTTTTTGCTAACTCTTTGGATCAGTTCGGATAACTAACCTAGTTTAATTATATTCATAAGTTCCATTCCAAATACATTTATTTCACTCCAAAAAAAAACAACAGCTCTACTTGAATGATTAATAACGTGCTATTGCCATTCTGTAGTTTGAAATGATTGATATTTTATCCACAAAATCACATTACAAATACATTTGTTTCTAAATTCCAGCAATCAAATAATTGGTGTTTACAAAGATAATGAGGCAATTGCGACGTGTCTAAAGAGGCATTTAATTTGCTCTTTGGGATTACATTTTTCCCAAAGTGATAAAACGAAAACGTAACTTATAAATTAAATGAAAACGTCTTGTCTTGCTAGTGGCACCAAAAAAACTATCCTTTTTTGGAGAGAAATGAATATCCTTTTTGGAGGACCACACAAATACTGTTTATTTCGAAAAATGAATATCTTCGCTGGATACTTTATTCTTTAAACTAATACATATATATATATATATAATATTTTGAGTTAATATTGTCTCTACATATGTTCATATTGTTTCGTTTGTATTAGAGTACACATTAAATACGAAGCCTTGTAATTGATTTGATATATAAGATAAATCAAGAGCGATAGTCTAAAGATGATTTAACCAAACCAAACAATCCACTTGCTAAAGAGTCAATCCTACGAATAAAAGACATTTTTTAGTTATGATTTTAATTATAACAGACCACTATCTATAATTAAATAAATTTTTAATTATAGCTGACCACTATCCATAAGAAATATCACTTTACTAGTTTAGTCCAATATTGATTCATCGTTAAAATCTATTGCCATTATATCTTTAGTATAAAATATCTCCATAAATATATTTTGTATATATTTATTTATTTATATGATTCAATCAATGGCATTGTTATTGTTATTGACAGTAAAAAAAATGATTTTTTGGTAGAATAATAATAGAAATACATCAACATCGTCCGTACAGTCACGTACAAAGCTAAGCCAATGATAATTCGAAAACGCATCTTCTACTTTTTGTCATGCTCCAATCGAAAATTCCCAAGACAATTTTTTTTATTAATTCTAAAGATAAATTGTGCTCCACATTTTGGTCATCACGGGACCCACTCAAAAATATTATATCTTTTAAAAGTAAAATCTACAATATAACAACTCTATGGTCCCTACTTTTTTTACCTCTTTACTTCCTCCTTTTAGGTTTAATCTATATTTCTCTTCCTTTTATTCATTTCATTTAAATATACCAACATGCAGTATTTATGTATAATGCAGTAAAATCCATATTCTCAATTATTAAAAGAAATCACATTTAACTACGTTAAACAAATTAAATAATATATTTTACAAAAATCCATTCAAACAAAATATTTTGTTAGTTTTTAGATGGCTATTAAAATGATTTACTAAAAATTCTTTAGTTATCTTTAGATTTTAATTAAAATTATTTTGATAGATGTTATTAGCAAGTTTTTTATATTTATTTGTTTAGGTGTTGAAATAATGAAATCTTAATACTATTTTGAGAAGAAGGAAAAAAAAGGTTTTAATCTGTGAAGGGGAAAAGGACAGATTCCTTTATTGTCCAAAAACCTATTTCACATGCTTTTTACTGTTTTTAACAATCTTGTGATTTCAGTTTGGTTTCTCTCTTTTTTTTGTTCTCAATTTCAGTTTGTCAGGTTCGGTGAAAGTGTGATTTTCTCTCAGTAACAATAAGTATTATATTAAAATAAAAAAATTTGGTGGTGATTACAAAAAAAAACACAAATGGTATTTCGGTGCATAATTTACTGGATATTCGTAAAATACCAACTTCCAATAGATTTTTTGAATGGATGCTCAACTTTTCAAACGCAGTTTTGTTAATGAATCCATTCTATGAGAATGAATATTCATTTTTTATTTGAAAAAATTGAGTGGATATACAATTTCAATTTATATTATTCCGTATCTAGTAATAAAAAAATTTGCAGAGTAAATGGTCCAAAAGTAGAAATCAATTGGTGAGTCTCATTAAGTTTTATATTATACCTTTTTGGTTAATTCATTTTATTCTAATAATTAATAATATTTTACTGTATATTTTTTTAATAACACTAGTCTATGTGCAAAATTGTAAATATCGCAAAATGAAAATTTTTAATTAAAAACACAAAATTAAGATATAAGATAAATTGTATTCCAGTAATTATGGTTATCCAAATAAATATAAGTCAACTAATAAAAAAAATAACTTAGAATATCAATATCACAAAATAAAAACAATTATAAAGTTACATACAATCTTGAGAGATCATTGATGTTTCATTTCTGTTCTAACTAACTGTAATTTCTTAAGAAATACTTTTTTAAATACACAAATTTATTCGAAACTATATAATTATACAAATCTAATTTTAAGTAATGTTTGCAAATCTCATACATAGTTGATAACGATTTTTAATTTTTAATAAAATTACATATGATCATTGTAAATGATATATTTTGCTCCGGCTATGCTAGCATAAGTAAAGTAAGTAAGTGTTTATACTATAAAATTATTCACAAGATTTGAACGATTCACTTTAGTGTGTACTTTAGTTTGCATGCATCTCATGGCATCACAAGAAGAGCTTTAAATTTGTTTGGAAATAATTCGGTAAATAAAGATCACACATTCTATGCAGTCTTTTGATACTAATTAAGTAGTAAACCTGACTTATAGGGAACATTCATGGATAAGTGAACAGTACCTAAAAGTAATCCAAACTCCCAAGCTTTTAAGAATTCACACATCACACATAAAATCTGTATTATTTGAATCGATCTTATCTTTTCAGCATGTGGCATGAAAGAAGATTGAATCCAACTAATTCATAGTTACCAAGAAGATAAATAAAAAAACTTAAATCATGCAGATATGTACTCTGCAATTTTTTTAGAAAACAAAACACCACACGGGAATGTCAGAATTACCGCATGTCTATATATATAACTGCGTTTTGGCCTATCCCATAATCCAAAGAGTTTTGGATTATAACTGCGTGCCGTTTTCTACCTCAAAAACGAAGATAAGATTATATAAAAATTTATCAGCCAAGTAGAACATTTTTTTATTACTTTCAAGTATTAAATTTAAGTAGTTAAAGATCTATATGATCGTAAGATTAAAAATGTCGGATAAAGAGGATTAATAAAAATAAGTTAATTGGAGACAGTGAAGGAAGAGAATTGGTTTGGCTATTGGGGAGAGAGTTGGCACTTCCCAGTTAAGAAGCCGACACATGTCGGGCACATGGGGTATGGGAGGGAGATTTACGTTCTCTGTGGAGGGGACCACAGAGCGTGCTGTGGACCTTCCTATGCTCTTTCATCCGACGGTTCTTATTCCATCTTCAACAAAAAATTCAGTTATTTCTCTTCATTATTCTTTTATTACACCACACACGCAGAGATTATATATAATTTAATATAATTGCAGACGTTCAAAAAACAAAATTAATCCAATGACTAATTAAGAGTTTGAGTAGAATAATTAAAATAAATATTACCCCCCAGGTACAAAATGGAAATTTGGATATTACATGTAACCACCAAAACGATAACAAATACAGTAGAGCTTGCTCAGAAGTAGAAGAGCAAACACCATAGCGTTTGCTTGGGTAGAAAACGGGACGCAGCTATAGTCCAAAACTCGTTGGATGAGGGGATAGGCCAAAAACTTAGCAGCCCCTATCTTTTTACTATCCTAAGAGAAAATCAAAATAAACGACAAAACTAAAGGTATTTAATAATACCCACAAAGACACGTTTAACCCGTCGCACCGACAGCAAATGTTAAGACAGCTTTTGATCGCAAATCTTAGACAGCTTTTTGTCGGTACGTGTTATGTTGGTGCAAAGTTAGGCATAAAGACAGGTATGAGAAGGGGGTTTCTTCTTAAGCAGGTCAATAAGTCGTTCTTACTGATTCTTTGATCTTTGTCGTCGTCGAGCAAAATGTACATTCCTCGAATCTGAAACATGACATAAACCCAACCCTTTACCAATAGATATCTGGATTTCCATTCCGATGTATGGATGAACCTAATTACACTTACCTCGTCCTTGTTCAGGTTCGGGATTGTGTGTTTGAGAGCGTCTCCAAGCTAAGCCAAAGATAAGGTAAGAGTAAGGTCCTAAGAACCCAAAAGCAAATAAGAAAGAGTTGGAGAAGTAATTCCTACTTCTTCATTGGAGATATAGCCATCTCCATCTGTGTCACAATTGGAAAAGCATAGCTCGCATATTTGCTGAAAAAGCGGCTGTGTCAATACATGAGCCGAGGCAAACAAGAACTGCAGAGCAATCAGCAGATATTAGTGAGTACATTTTACAAAGGGTGTTTTGAATCACATAAAATGTTATGTTGCAGGGGATCCCTGAATTTACCTGTCTGAAAGTGATTGATCCGGCCTTATCCACATCGATGAACCCGAATATCTACAGCAGTGTGCTTGTATAAGTAGCATTCGCAAAGCACAAACAACTATAAAAGATGACAAGCGCATAATCATACTGACACAAAGAAGGCACGAAAATAATTTATTATCATAACTGACCCCTTCAGAAAGAGTACAAGGCTTCAATCTAAGGACCCGAAGAAAGTCATGTATCCTAACTCGTCCACTGCAAAAATGATAATATTCTTGAGGCTTCAGTGAAATTTGTTTTTTTGAGAACTGGAACTCCAAAACATAGTTATTTCATAGGACAATAGTCATTACCTCGAGTCCGGATTCATGGAAAAAAATGTATCCAAAAACCGCACTGCCTCTACGTTGCTTAAATGGAATAGCTGGAAGGAACAAAGATAGAGCAACACCAATCACTAGCGAGACAAACACATGCGCGTATAATAGATTTTTTCTCTTGCTGGAGCATATATACAGGACATAATAAAAAAAAGAGGTTCGACATATTTATCCACAGTTTTGTGTTCGACAATACCACAGTCGAAGATTTATGTCTCCTTGAAGTAAATGAGAAGCATCAAACTTGTGGCCCAAGATGGTAACTTACCGACTCAACCCTCGCCATTTCAACCATGTAATTTGAGGGATTCTCCTGCAACAAAACATTTAAGATGAGATAAAAGTTTAACCAGATGAACTGCTTTCTACAATAAAGAGGTATTTTCAAGTTTCCATAGACAAACGAATTCATGACTTGTGGCTCAACTACGAGAAATAAATAAGAAAGAACATATGAAGATATCCAAGAGAGCAAAAACATACATAAGCTGGACATACCAGCTTTAACTCAGATGCTCTGTTGAGTAGCATCAAGTCCCCATAAGAATGGCATGTTTGGACGACGTTCAAAGATGTTGCAATTGCATGACTGGTCTGTATCCATAAGTATACCACGAGGACTATTGTTCACCATAAAAAAAAACAAATGCAGAAAAATAATGTATATCTCCACCAAACACACCTTCTGCGAGAGTTGCACAGCGTTCTGTTTTTGATTGTCGTTGGGATAAATTACTGGAAGGTATTCGACCTGTTTAAATCCGAAACAAATGATTCAAATACGTGAAACTCTAAAACACAGACTATATAACCAATCAACTAAGGTTACACGGTATGAAAAGTGCCTACCTCCATGAAATTGTGAAACTGGGTGAACATTCTAAACATGAGCATCAACAAAGAAATATTGCCCCTGAAAGCCTTACAAACATCACTAAGGGACACTTTTCTTTTAAGGAGAAAGTAGAAAGTGCGTAAAACAAAATAGTGAAATACAGTCGCGAACGAGTCTCACCAGGATTGATCAAAATGTACATGGGGATACCGGACTACTACAGGTTGAATCGGGTAACCAGGGATGAAAGCACCGAGTTGAAAGGAAATAAGAACCTTCCCATTAGTCGTGGTTCCTTCTGGGAATAACAGCAGGCGGGGAAATTTATCGCAGGAAGCTTTTCTCTGTATTTACATCCTTGAAAGCACATTGCGTATCAAATACAAAAAAACCATTTGAATCCTTTTCACCCACAAAAAATTCACTAATTATGAAAATGATGTAGGAACCAAAGTTTTAGAAAAGGTTACGCATTTTATAAATACTATAGCATCAAGAACGTGCTACAGAAACTCTGTACCTTTATTTCATGCACGGCGTTCTTCCTTGATGCCTGTGAGAATCTATTAACATATATGACCTGGATAGTTAAAAAAAAGTCAGAAAAAATGAATCTTAACAAGACAACAGCATCCAAAGCCGAGAGTGCTGATAAAGTTTGCTAAGAATTCTACTTCTAGCTGCCAACCTGCATCGCCCTGATAATAGTTCCAACAAACGGAAGTGAATCATGTGACTCTGATGCAACAATGGTCGGTGATAACTCATAAAAGAAGAAGATTGGTTCAATATAAGATACATGGTTTGATACGACGATAGGAGCAATCTCCCTGCGAGCAGGTTTCCCTTTCCGTCGTATCCACTGATAACTGCAGGAGCAAGGAAGGTTTTCAACATTGGAAAATCTGTAGCTATAGCAAGATCATGGAACAACTATCTAACACATTCCTTTCTTCAGTTGTATCTCTCTATTAATATTTATGATTCAATCAATAATTGGGAAACAATAAGTCCAAATCTGCGACTAGAAAAACACTAAGTTCGCTTAACTTGTAGGGCTACACATAGTTTCGCCGAGTTGGGTAACTGATGAATCAGAGAGAGAAGAACTCACCCAAAAGAGAAGAGGATACATCTGGTACAGATCCGAGTAATCCACATGATTCTGCATCTCCATTGAGGCATGGGGTTGTGTTTATCTTTCCATCCAGCAAGTGCTAATTTTGTAGCCAAGTAACCAACAGCTAAGCTAGTCCCAAACAGAACCAGTCTAACCAAAGCAATCGGGAGGCAAATCACGATCTTAATCACTTCGTACAGTCCGCAAACACCCGGCGTTTCATTCCGAAATGGATCCACCGTCGTCGGGCCTAGAACCGGAGGCTCTGAACCGCTGAGAAACCCGAATGGATTACTTTGATTAAGATGGTCAAATTCAAAACCACGTGAAGCACGAGGGTTTTGGTTTTCAACGAGTGGTTTTCTGACGGCGGGTAGATCAAGTCTTGAGTCGTCGCCGTCGTCATCGATTGGGATAACGACCTCTAGTTGATCGGACTTTTGACGCTGGATGAGTGGAGACAGCAAATCAGGATCCGCCATTCTCGGTGTCTGTAAGAGAGAAAGAAAATCGAGAGAGCGGGAGAGATTGCACACGCTTTGTGGTGGAATGTCGTTTGTTTGTTTCCAATATTTATTTTGATGAAAATATTAATTATTCACCACCATCACAAATAAAAATTCAACTTATTTCAACCAATTATAAATAAATTTACTACAACCTAACAACTTTAAACTTTAACTGATTAAATAAAAAAATTCCACTATTTAGTTATAAAGGGCAAATGTCTAAAATAGCACTTTTTTAAGTTTTTGTTCCAAAAATAGCATCATTAATTTAAATTTCCAATAATAGCATAAATTTAAAATTAAAATGCATTAAAACTATATTTTAGTAGAAAAAAATTAAACCCTAAATTGGAAATAATGAACCCAAATACAATACTTTAAATTTATGTATAATTTATTTAGAATAAATAAGTATTTTCACATAAATATTTGTGCTATTTTTGGGAATTTAATTTTATGATGCTAGATTTGGAAGAAAAACTTTAAAAGGTGCTATTTTAGGGTATTACTCAGTTATAAATTATGTTAAACAAGATTTTTGTTCGAAATAATACAGAAGGTGGCTTGAAAAGTGTATAACTTATTATATCCAAATAAAAAAATATCATACCAAAAAAATCTCAAAAATATCACACGTAAATAAGTTTACGAGCACAACCGGTCCTATATACAATCTGAACAAACTTATGCTCACAGCTTTTCATATTTTTGAAAAAAAAATTTAATTTTTATTTTGAAAATATTATGATAAAATAATATAACATGTCTATTTTTTCGTTTTTCTTACGGTCTTTTTAAATTTAATACCGACCCTATTTACGAGATAATATGTTCATATCATGACATACTAAAAATATATAAATATCAATATGTAGTCATACCGATCAAAGTTATTTAGTCACTATAAATAGAAATCTAAATCATATTCAAACATTGACTATAAAAACCTCTAAACTATCTACATACAGCTAAGAGAGTTTCTTAAACTAAAAGATGATGTTTATCTCTAATATGTATCTTGGTATTACAAATTTTATATTCAAAATAAAGTTTGGAGAAATATCAATTGTTCTATCATTTTTTAACTTCTGGATTTCATTTGTTTTGTTAAAATATGTTGGATTTTTATATAGTTCTTTGAATATGTTAGAGTTTATCTACTTTGTATATATGTATATGTTAGATATTAATTTACAACTAGATTTTGATCCATGCCTTGCGTGGGAAAAATATTCACAGATAATAATTAATTAATTATTTTATTAATTTAAATTAGATATATATATAATTTAGCTCATATTTAAAATAAATTTTTAATATTGATTACGAAAATAAAATAGAGAATAAAATCAGATTATACATTTAAATTGTATCTATTTTGGATAAAATTATACATATGATAAATATTCAATTAAACTAAATTTTTATTTATATTTTGTTTGACTAATTTTTCAAAATTTATATTTTGTTTTATATTATATTTATATTTTATAAAAATACAGTGTATGTCAAAATATTAGGATTTACATATAATATATAATGACAATTTTCGTAAATACTATAGTAAATTATGTCTTAGGTAATATTTATCTTAAAATGCTCTAATAATATGACACATCAACGTGACACATTTGTAAATGACACGTCAACATAAGGTTACTTTGTTAAAATGATTCGCAATTAATATATTATAGATTTAATTTTGATAGTTTTATATTTAATTATAATTTATAACTTTTTGTAATTGTTTATATCGCACTTTTATTTCAACAAAAATACTATGGAATGGATAATTATTTATTTTTATGAAAATTATCATATAACATTATATGTGTATGAATTAAAATTTTGATATATTTATATTTGAAATAAAAATTTTAAATTTGCATAAGATTAAAATTTAAAACCTATTTATCCAAAATACCAATTTTGCTATTTATCCAAAATACTAGTTTTACTAATTATAATAAAATTTTGTATATACCAATATTTATTTACATTTATATTTGAACTTTAAAAAAAAAGAAATAAATTTTAAATTTGTGTTCTGGAAAATATTTTTCAAACTTTTATCTTTAAATAGAAATAACTATAACATTAAGTCGGTATGTACATTTAATATTATATAATAGTTATAATTAATATATGGCAAAAGGGAAAGCGATAATGATATTTATATGATAAACAAATTAAAGGCCCACGATAAAAATTTCGTCAACGGAAACAGCTAATTTTTATGACGATTATGATTGCACATGCATTCAGCATGGATTCTCATAAAAAATCATAAATAATCTTTACTGAACCAAATCATAAATAATTTTTATTTGATTTTTCTGACAAAACCTTTTAAACTTTAAAACAATGTTGTTCAACTAATTAATAGTTATATTAAATATAATTAATATTTTAAAGATATAATTATATTTTAAATATTTTAGATACTTATTCAATTTTAGATTTGGTTTTGATTCGGTTATGTTTATCTGGTTAAAAAAATCTAAGATTCATTCTAATATTTTGTCAGTTTACATTAGATTCGTATCTAAAATATGGAAATAGGCGATGGATGTGAATTTTGTTGTCACAATCGTCGTACTTGTGAGATAGAGTTTGCTAAAATAGTTAGTAACCCACATCTTTTTTTTTTTAAGAATAGAAAATCTTTGTCCACCCTAATTGACATATTCGGCCGACATACCAAATATAATAGCGTGTGTGAAAAGATAATACGCCAAAACTTGGGTTGTTCACTGTAAATCGGGCCTCCCAATTAAATAGTTTAGGCACTAAAAGTTATTTGGTTTTCATTGGACCAATGGTATGCATGTACATACCATTTAATTGTTTTTTCGTTGGGCTTAGTTCTTTGATGTCAAGCAAGCAATCAAGCATAGGTTTCTATTTTGTTTGATTTAAAATTTATAGGTTAAGGTAAGAGAGGTCGACTTGAAATAGAAGAAGAATGCGACATGTCAAGTCCACCTGTACTCCTATACCCAACTCGTCTGAAACCATTTTTTTCCCATCCATTATCCAACAAAGTTGGCTTGGGCCTCCATTGATTCCTTTACTATCCTATTTCTCCTTATTTATTATTTTTTTGGAAAATTATTTCCAATAGTACTAACACATTTTGAAACATATGCTTTTTTCCATCATACAATTTAGGATACTGTGTTATTTTGAGGTTTTGCCTAGCTTTTTTACTATCAAATATTGTCACAATATAGAAATTTGACCTAAATTAACGTGTGTTCGTTGGATATTTTGAGTTTTAAATCAAAAGTTAAATACGATTTAGTGCAAACATGTCAATCTGGTCATATAGTTAAAATGATTTTTTTTTTAAAAATTTATGGTTTTTATTTTAAATTTACAATAATATTTTTAACAAAATTCTTTGTATATTTATGAGTTAATAATAATTGGTGTATTTGAATTATTACTGGTTTAGAATGATAGTAAATTATTAATAATAAATGAATGTATCTATCATCAAATTTTATTTTAGTGTTCTAATACTTTTGAAAACTCCAAAAAGATATATCAAATACAATATATATAATAATAACGATGAGAACCATGGTTTAAAGCAACTTTCGGGACAGAGTCGCCAAAGGGGGAGGAGGCCGGAGTGAGGACTACTATGCTGCAAAAACAAAGGAAATAGAATGTACGGTTAGGACGAGTTGATAGAATGAACGGTCAAGATTCTATGAACAGAAGTAGGGTCCAGGCCAGCCTGTTACTTTAAATTCCTTAGCGTTAAACCGGTGGTGAGCAACTCGCTTCCTAAGGTTCAGGCCCCACGAAATGATGCCGTATTACAGGTACAAGGCTACAACCAAACGCTACTAGGCCCCGCCAATTATATTTATTATCATACAAGCGCACGGACCACACTTTATGAAAAGTAGGAACATTCATGTAAGTGCTTTTAAACATTTTCACAAGAAATACAAAACACTAATTATCTCAAAAGTAATGCTTTTAGAAGGATAAAAACTTTAAAAGACTTGGATTAAAAATTACAATGTATATTAAAATTCAAACATCAATATCATAATTGTTGTTGGGTGGACCATGACTTGAGATTATTACAGAGGGCTTCACTAAAACTTTTTTAGCAAATTTTGTTATTACAAACCGAAAAACAAAGTCCAAAAAGTGAAGACAAAGTGGTGAGGCCCACCAAAAACCAACGTTTCAAAATAATGCTTAAATATGGGTCCCATTACCCCCAACCTGGCCACCTCGAAAGCTGTGTGGCCCCTCTTCCTCCCAAGTCCCCCCTCTCCCTCTCCCCACTCGCCCAGAGAGCCCTGTTTTCATTTTTGGTGCGTGTTGACCCACCCACGACGTGGACCCCACATCTTCCTAATATCTACGCCCACTTAACACGTGCGCGTCTCTAGTCCCTCCTTCACGTGTCCACGTGGCCCTCCCCCCCATCCTCCCGGTGATCACTAATACGACGTCGTTTTCTCTGTTCAGTTCAGTGGTTCGATGACCGTGTTGCTGTGGTCATGAACTGGTGAAGCTCTTGTTTCTCGCAAATCTCTAGCGAGAAGTCTCTGAGCATGTGCGTCGTCGTTGCTGTAGACGACGAACCGCCTCTTGTTATGCCGGAGCTTGAGCTAGGTGCCATAGCCGACGTCGCTGTAACAATTTGAAGTGGTGGTGGTCTAGCCATCGATAAAGCCTGTTGGACGGAGGCCACAGCGCCGCCTGCTGGAAAAGCTAATATCTGAGTCTGATTCGACGGACCAGCGACGTGTGGAACCAAGTAGAAAGCTCCTACCGTCGGAATCACTGCGTTTGAAGGAATGGCCCACATCGGTATCATCCCTTGCGGCAGAGTTTGTTGATTCGCGGTGGACGCCGGAGCTTGCAGAGGTTGGATTGCTGCCGAGGTAATGGGAGCTAAACCGGATGAAGTCGAAACGGCGTCGTTTATGTCTATATACTCACTGTTTGAAGGTCGTTTACGTCTCTTCTTCGCCGGGTTATCCCCCAAATCAAAATCAGCACTCGTGGTCGTTGGGATTTTTAGGGTTCCATTAACCGACATAGCAATAGCTGGAACCGTTCCCGTACCAGTGGCAGCGATAATCGCCGGCTCGGCGTTCTCCAACAACCACCGAATCGTCTCGCCGTCGGATTTGTGACCTAGCTCACGAGTCAATTGAAAAATCCTAGCCGCACACGTTGCTGGCATCCGTATCCTCCTCCCTCGTCCTTCCACCTTCGTATGACGGTCTTTAGTCGAAGCTCTCTTCGCTAGCGGTCCCATCGACAACGGTGGAGCTAAAGACATTGAAATAGACGGAACCTGCTGCATCGCTGCCTCTAACAACGGCTCCGCCTTGGGCTCGAGGCGTACTGTTGGATTTCCGTCAAAAGGCTTACTAGCTTCAACACCTCTGACGCCGTTGATGATGCTTGGATCAACCGCTCTTAGGCTTTCATCTTTGCCTCCAACTTCTTGCTTCTGAATCGTCGCCATTAAGATATATCTGAAAGAAAAACGGACGGTAAAGATGCAAAAGCGAAAACAGAGAAACGGATTCGTTTTAACGGTGTTACACGTCGACGCCTGGAGAGTTAGAAACGTAAGTCGTCTAATATATATAACATTAGCAAGAGAAGGCAGTGAATACTGAATCTTTTTTTTTTTTTTAATCCTGGAAAAGATAAATCAACGGTTCTTGATAAATTGGATTCAGCTCTTCAGAGCCATTAGGATTCTAACACGTGGATCGATCCCGTTTATTATTTCCATCAGTTTCATGGGACCAATCCGAGCAGTGGGGTCCAGTAAACTCGTAAAAGAAAAACTTTTAAAGTATTATGCAATGTAATGCAAAATTTCTGATATTGTTAGTTATTATATTACCGGGAAAACGGTCGATTCCACCGTAAACTTGTGTTCGTAGGATTATTTATACACGAATTATCATATCATGCTAATATCTACATAAATTATATATATTTTAAAATTTTAGCTACAAACATTTAAATCGTGGCTATTTCCACAAACTAAACGGTTTTCGTGTGTTTTTCCGTTACACGTGATGACGTGGCTGCCACGTCGGATGATAAACTTAAACGACGTCGTTTAAATTAAAGTTTTACTGAGAAATAAATAAAACGACGTCGTTTTGGTAAAGACGAAAACGACGTCGTTTTGTTATAATTTTTTTTTTTAAAACGTAAACCAAAACGACGTCGTTTTGAACTTTATCAAAACGACGTCGTTTTGTACATCTTCTTAAAACTCTGCAACGTTATCACTGTTGGAACGTCTATGAGCATTTCTCACGGAGTTAGACCTCATGAACGGAATCGGAGGCAATGCCACGTCGTGGGGATAATTTTGGAACGCCGAAGATGAAGGGCTCAACGGCGGTAATGAATCGAAGGAGAAGACAGGCGACGGCTGAGACATCGACCGCGGGAGGCTTGGTCCGGGGCTGAAATTCTGTGACCCGATTGGTTGACGGGTCGTTGGGATCTGAGAATACGGAGAAATGGGTGGGATTGAGCTCCGGTGAGACGGTGGCACAACGGCTCTCCTGCTACTGTCGCTGCCGTTGCTGTCAAAAGGATCCGGGAATTGGGAGGAGGGGATCATACTAGGGTTTAAAGGAGGGATATCAACAGGTTAATTCATCGATAGGAATCCGAAGAAGACGAAGAAGCGAGCCTATGCATTATATCGTGTGTATCACTCATTTTCTAAAAGGAATGAAATGAAATCAAAAGCTACAGGTAAATGGTTTACGTTTTAAAAAGATGTACAAAACGACGTCGTTTTTAAAAAAAAGTATTTTATTAGTACTTAATATTTCTTTTTCATTTAATTATATCTTGATTACTAGTCATGAGAAGTGAAACCCAAGAGATAGAACATCATAGGACTAAAAGTGTCAAATTTATCTTACTTAACCATTGGGAGATTTTAATAAATTTATAGGAGAGAAAAAGAAGTTTTCTTTATTGAAAAAGTTAACTTTGATGCACCATATGGTTATTGGACCCTACCATTCTCTACATGCAACACATTGGGTTTTAAAACACATTGGACTTTAAAACACATTGAGTTCCACATATTCGACCTCATCACGTCAGCAGAATTCTTTATATACGAGTCTATAATTTATTTTTGTTAAACTGTTTGATTATATTGACTTTTAAAATGTTTACAACGATACAGATAAGACATTATAACCCGACGGATTACAAGACAAACTCTGGAAATTAAACTTTAACGAAAGAATCGAAAGCATAAAATGAAAATCTACAACGGAAAGATAAAGGTAAAGAGAAATAACTTAAATCCAACCTAACAACACAATCGTATTCGTAGTATAGCAAACTAAAAAAAAGGAATAAATAGGTGAAAATCCAAACACATTAAATCTTTGATTTTTGTTGTCCTACACTTGGTACTTTTCTTGGTTGCATCTATTTTGCAGTGAAACAAGAGGACCCAATCTTGCCCGTCGATGTGCACAGTTCGTGTGATGAGGCCCAACTGAAAAGCGCAACATATTTTCCGACAAAAGCGGCGTCGTTATAAGGATTAGTGACAGATTGCCGACAGTAAACCTTAAGCGTCAACTGATGTTTTTTTTGTTGCAAATCTGTTCAAGTAATTCAACTGCTACAAAATGAACAATTCCATGAGCTTGGTCTTGTGTTACAGAGTCTACAATGTCAAGGTTCGAAGTTGATCTTGCATTGTTTTGGTATTTTTATAGCTTTTTTCCAACGTAAAAGAAAGCTAATAAACGTGTTTAACTCTGTAATTTATAGCGTATTTTTTCAAAGTTTTGAAGAGATGTAAAATTAATATTAGTTCTTCTAGCTAAAGCATACCACAGAAGTTGATATAACAGCAGCATCTTCATGACACTAAGTTTTTTGGACAATCATGTGGTTTATCTTTACATGTTGGGCTTCGAATTTAGGCCCATTTTTACATGGACAACAAGTTATAAGTTTTAACCAACTAAACGGTACTCTTCGAAGTTTTGTTAAATTGAATGTTTGTATTGTGAAATCTTCGATAAGAAAAAACACACACACACACACATGTCAAATCAAACTGATAATACTATGAATAAATTCCAAATTGATAAATTTGTGGAGTTGCTGAAACGTCTTGAGTTTTATATCAGAAAAATAACACAGCGAAAAGGTAAGAGGGCGAAGTGATAATTATTTCGAATCGTGTTAATTTTACCTTAAAAAGTGGTTAAATTTTGGCTAATGATGACCTTAATGATAAATTAATTAATCACAGAAACCAATGCTCTCAACAGCAACTGCGTGCCGTTTCGTGCACGTTAATAAACCCCTATAAGGCTCACGCGCCTTCCTCCTTTATAGGACCTCAAAAGTCGATGCTTAAACCAATGGCATTTTAGTTAATTTTATCAACACACGATGGCAATTTCCGCACACGTGACGCTCTCGAGAAGACCAGATACACGTCCACAACCACGTCAGCTAATCACTGAGCCATTTCAAATTTTAGTCGTATACTAACCGTTCGATTAGGTTGCCCAAGATGAAACCAGAACCGTTCGATCACTAAGAAATTTGAAATTTCTCTCGATACGATAAAATCGTGCGTTTATGGTTCTGACAGAACAAATCTAAAGCTGACTAAACAACTGTGACGCGGCTCCTTCTTTTTTAAAGAGAGACTCTTAAGGCTCGCTATATCTGTAAAATTTCGAGAAGTAAAGGTTTCTACTTTTGATCTGATTCAATTCGAAATTCAAAGTTTTTTAAACAATTTCGTTGGACACTTTCTTTTGCTCGGACAGCAAACAGAAGCTGAAGCATAAATCTTTATTTCCAGGTATTTGAATTTTTTTCTAGCTTAGATCGTTTAATGTCAAAGATAACTGTTCTGTGTTTCAATTTTCTATTTGTCTCTCTTGCATTTTACACAAGCTTTAAGGAAAAAGTTTTAAAAAGCTTTTTTTCTTTTTTACAGTACAGACAAGTTGTGAATTTATCACCAAACTTGTTTGTATGTAGTGTAGTGGAGTTTGTTCAAACTTATATGAAATTTTTAAGCACACGATTTGTTGAAAATGACTAACATCTTCTCTTTGAAACAAAGACTCTCTCTCTCTCTCCCCCTCTCTCTTATTGTTCTTCCTCTAAGCCAGCAGAAAGCTTTCACTCTTGTTTTTGGTCTGCTTTTAAAGCTCAGTATTGTTCTTCAGAAGGGTATTCTTGTCTTTTCCTCTTATTTTCCAGGACTGTATGAGTCTTTCGTATAAATAATTCTCATATAATATGTGATGATGACGATGATGTTTCCATTTATTTATTATCTCATCATTATAGCATTTATTGTTCACACCGACGAAGTAAAGGAAATTGAAAAATGACTTGTTAAATTTTGTCTGGTAGGGTTTTGTTCTCCAGCTGATATTGAAAAGCTTTTCTGTGATCATTTCAAGATTCTCAAAACTCTTTTGATGGCATCTTCCTTTTTGCATTTGTAATCCGTGTCCTTATTTAAAACAAATCTGCCAACTTGTTCATCACTCATTCAACTACTCCCTTCTCTTTACTTTCTGTTTTCCACTTTTGATTTTTCTATTTCAAAACTAGAGATTAATTCTTTGCCAGTGTATCTCATCAAGGAATATTTGATCGTTTCTGTCTGCTTTTTTCTTCTTTTTGTTTCTGTAAATCGCTAAGTTTTCATCTTCATTTGTGCAATTCAGTGAAACGGAGTTCAGGGATCATGGTGGAGGAGAAAACCAGAACCGTGTATCTGGTTGATCCAACAGTAGAAGATTTGTTATCACAGGCCCAAGAGCTTGTTCCGATTGCTTTGTCCAAAGCAAGAAGAGTCACAGGTTTCCCCAGCAGATGGAGAGTGATAATTTCAAGATTAGACAAGATTCCGACATGTTTATCCGATTTGTCTAGTCATCCTTGTTTCTCTAAACACACTCTTTGCAGAGAGCAACTTGAAACAGTCTTAGAAACCTTGAAAGAAGTGATCGAGCTCGCGAATGTATGCATAAAGGAGAAGCAAGAAGGGAAATTGAGGATGCAGAGTGATCTCGATTCTCTGTCCGCCAAAATCGACCTTAGCTTGAAAGATTGCGGATTGCTAATGAAAACAGGAGTACTCGGCGAAATTACGCAACCTTTATCTGCATCAATTCAAGACTTAGGAACGTTCAGCGTTAAAGAATTGCTTGCTCGGCTTCAAATAGGTCACTTGGAGTCGAAACGCAAAGCGCTTGAGCAGCTCGTCGAGGTAATGAAAGATGATGAAGAGGCGGTTATAACCACTTTGGGTCGGACCAATGTCGCGTCTTTGGTGCAGCTATTGACAGCCACTTCGCCTAGCGTGAGGGAAAATGCGGCTACTGTTATCTGCTCTTTAGCAGAATCAGGGGGATGCGAAAATTGGCTTGTCTCCGAGAACACATTGCCTCCATTGATAAGGCTGCTAGAATCCGGAAGTCCTCTTGCTAAAGAGAAAGCAGTTATTTCATTGCAGAGAATGTCGATTTCATCAGAGACATCACGTTCAATTGTTGGTCACGGTGGGGTTAGTCCATTGGTGGAGATTTGCAAAACAGGGGACTCTGTTTCTCAATCCGCTTCCACTTGTACTTTGAAGAACATTTCCGCTGTGCCAGAAGTAAGACAAAATCTAGCGGATGAAGGAATCGTCAAAGTGATGATTAACATTCTTAACTGCGGAATTCTGTTGGGGTCTAAAGAGTACGCAGCGGAATGTCTTCAGAATCTCACATCAAGCAATGAAACTCTTCGAAGATCGGTTATATCTGAGAACGGGATTCAATCTTTGCTCACTTACTTAGACGGACCTCTGCCTCAAGGATCAGGAGTTGCAGCGATTCGGAACCTAGTTGGCTCGGTTTCTGTGGAGACTCACTTCAAGATAATCCCAAGTTTAGTCCATGTTCTTAAATCAGGATCAATTGGAGCTCAACAAGAAGCTGCATCAACAATTTGCAGGATTGCTACGTCTAATGAGACAAAGAGAATGATCGGTGAATCTGGTTGTATCCCTTTGTTGATAAGAATGTTGGAGGCGAAAACAAGTGGAGCTAGAGAGGTTGCTGCTCAGGCTATAGCGAGCCTAGTTGTGGTTCCAAGGAATTGCAGAGAAGTGAAGAGAGATGAGAAGAGCGTAACAAGTCTTGTGACGTTGCTTGATCCGAGTCCGAGCAATTCGGCTAAGAAGTATGCGGTTTCGGGGTTGGCGGCTCTGTGTTCGAGCAGGAAGTGTAAGAAGTTGATGGTTTCGTATGGAGCTGTTGGTTATCTGAAGAAGTTATCGGAATTGGAGGTTCCTGGTTCGAAGAAGCTTCTTGAAAGGATTGAGAAAGGGAAGTTGAGAAGTTTCTTTAGTAGGAAGTAGAGAGGGTATGAAAATGAAGCAGTTTTATATTAAATATATATATATATATATATATTGTTTATTTTGTAATGTTTCATAATCTATATGAAACTAAGCCAATGGTAGAGTAATGATGATATTTTTTTTGTGTGCATCACATAAGCTATAAGACTTAAATAAATTTCTTCTACTTTATAAATTTTAGTATTTCCATAAATCATTATAAATAAAACCTACGTTTTACATAAATAGTGATGTTTTTACATTTTTAATGCAAAGCTATTTTTTAATATTATTTGAATACGTGTTTATTATCAATTAACAGTAAATGATGTATTACCAATGACATTTTTATATGTGCGCAAAAACTACTTAAAATATAATTTCTGTTAAAATAAAACAGAAGAGGTATAATTTTTTTTTAAAGTATCAACATGAAAATTCTCCTATAATCTCAGCCCTATATCTAAAAAACAAAACAAATACAAAGACCTTTTGAAAGAAAAGATCAAACATCAAACCTCAGTTGTTAAAAATGATAAGAAGAATCAAGTGGACGAGATTCTGATGCCGCTCAGAACATAGCCTCCAAAAGAACTCATCTGCATGTGAGGGTGTGATCTTGAAGGAAGCACCTGCATTTTAATATATCAGCACCTCTCGATCTATTATCTATTTATTGGGAACCAAAGAAAAAAAAAGAGAGAATTTTATCAGACCTGATATTCGCGTAGCCACGGTTCTGTAATTTGCAGATTGATAGCCATTTTCCCCTGCTGAAGGTTGTGCATACATGTCGCCAACGGCTGTGAAATTTTTTTTCATCATTATGAGATTTTGGTATGATGCAAAATTATTACCAAACATACTAAAAAAAGCTTTTTTCCATGATGACATACCTGTAAATACTGGTGATATATTGCAAAGGGAGCAGAGTAGGAGAGCAGTGGCAATACATCTTTAGCTAAACTCCATGGGTCTTGGTCTTGTGCAGCCATGATTAGACTGCGAAACAAGTGTCAACATTTATGAATCGAAACCATTTTCATTCATAGAAAAGCAGTAATATTACTACTTACCTGGAGAAACCGTTTTCTTGCCACATTTCAATTGCTTCTTTCGATGCTTTGGCACCAGCTTTTGGGGCCTTGATAACTCTGTTCTCTGGGTCAGCTTTCACAAATATTTCTTCAACCATATCAGATTTAGATGGTTCCTGCATTTTTCAATTAAACCTTAATGTTATGATCACACGTTTTCTCAAATAAAAACTCAAGTGGAACAGTACAGCTTGGCAACTTGCGTTATAAACTCATACTTGTTGATTGTTTTCTTCAGGAGATGCAGTTTTGGCTGACAAAAGCTCGTTTATAGACGATTGCACAATCCTGCACTCACACATAATGGCTTCAACAAGAAAACAGTGAGAAGCAAAAGACTTGAGAGACAATCGAACATACCTCTGTATAACCTTGTCACTAAAGTTGAACATCCTTACCATCTCCACAGGATAAGGAGAATTTCCCTTATATGTATTGCAAACATAACCAGTACCTGTAAAAAGAAATAACACAATTAAGGCACAAAATAGCGACGCATTGTTACAGAAATAATCAGCAATGAATCCTAGTTAGTTTCAAATGCTAGGTGTGGAAAATTGGGAGAGGTTATAGAGAAAAACTCTATACCTCCTAATCGTTCAGCCACTGCTCCAGTGACAAGGCCACCAACCATATCCACCACAAGCACATCAGAGTATGCGGTGACATTAGCCATTGTTAACAAAAGAGATAAAGCATCAACTCGTAAGAATCTACAACACAACAACGAAAAAATACATCAACAATAATACCAAACCAATTGCAAATCTAAATCTTAACAGAGGTAAAAAAGGACTTAGGATCTCCAGAATACAATCCAAAGAAACAAACAAGTGTACTTACCCGATTCTGGCTGGGTATTTCTTGAAATAAGCCTCACAAATACTGTTCAACATAAAACAGATTGCAATATATAGTGAAACTGAAGAAGTCGGAAAAACAAAAGCACACAGAAAACCAAACAAATAAAATACCTTCGAGCAAAAGGCCGTCGTAGAAGTATCTTTGGGGCGTATTTCTTCTGCTTTTTAAGCTTATATTTTTCCTGCAAAATAAAAAAAGATTAAACAAGAAAATAAGGTATATGTCTACTCAAAATTCAAAGTAGAAGCAGAGAGATTAAACGTAAATACATACCTGAGACAACTGAAACTTCTTTTCAAATGTTTTGCTGTTTGCAATTAAGGCTTCAATAATTTCATCCCCTTTTGCACCCTCTCTACACATCAAACACAAAAATGTAAGCAAATTTCCCATTGTATGGTCAACGTACACAGAGAATTAAGTCTTCTTCTAACCTCCGCATAGCTTCGATTTCTTCACCAGTGAGATTTTGGGCTTCATTATTGTCGACAAGTTCACGATTATCTCTGGAATCGTCGAGAACATTACTAGTGTTATTTTCTGGGATTAACAAACAATTTATTAGACCAAATTCAATTTATCTTTAATATTATTATCAAACGAAAAAAAATCGTTTTTTTTGTATTCAGCAAATAGGAACAATGTAGTTTTTTAGAGAAAAACAAACCTTGCTTAACGGGTAGAATGCGAGAGAGGAAAGAGCCTTCTTCTCCGCTTTCTACTTGGAACAAAGATCCAAACGGAGCTCCGATCAATGGCTTTAAGGAATAATTCTTATTTCCAATTTTTAATAAACTGTAAGGGAAAATAAATAGAATAAGAACCACATTCAAACAAGGGAACGAGAATTAATCTGAAGACTCACGCGCCACCAGAGAGGCGAGCGAATACGAGACGGTCTCCATCATTGACGTCGAGCAAAACGCTGCAACCTTCACAAGCGAATCTGGGATCTGGATCTGGATCTTGAGGCTTATTATTCTCCAACATGCCTACCTGATCCTTATTCACCTCCATTAAAAAAAAAACTGCAGTTTTGTTTGGTTTAATTCGTTCAGAGACAAGTATGTAAAACCCTACGAAAAGGTTTTTGTTGGTTAAAGAAAAGCGGGTTTTGTGTTAACTGGGCTAAATCAAAGCCTATTGGCCCTTTAAATCGCTGATTGGGTTTGCAAATCTGGACAACTTCTATAACACAAATAAAAGTTATAATACATACATAGGTAGATCTTTTCAGTAGAAATATACTAAAGTTTTTTTTAGCAACAGAGGATATTGAAAGGATAAATTTTTCTTCAACTGAAAATATTCTAGATAAGATCAAACTCCAACAGATCATATCTCCATTGACTTAGCCCAAAAGAGTCGTTCTTTTTGCGTCAACTCAATTTTATTTTTTGAGTAGAAATACAAATCCTATTTTTCAGAATTAGTTAGGTCTGGACTTGGGATGAAGTTTGGGATTTTCTATCGTAAGATGGTAAAATCAAAACAGTACAAAAACGCCCATATCATACGTCATCAGTTCGAGATTGCAACGTGGACTTTTCATTCCCCGAGGCCAGAGTTGTGCGGCACGCGCGTGATATCCTCAACTTCCGCAAGCAAAGAGATAATCAATTGAGTCAACGCAATTGACGGCTGGGAATGAGGAGTTCAGTTCGCGACCAACGTAGATGTTTTGTCTGTTTATCTCCGATCATTACACAAAGCAAAGAAGATCAAGACAAAAACAGAGCATTGAACAGAAGAGATCGTCTTTGCACCAATATTTATTTTTGAATTTTTGGATTGTACCATCTGTGGGTTGTATCATTTCTCGGATTTCTTCGATGAAAAAGCGACTTCAAGGTTTAAAATAGTTAGAACCTGCGAATTTACTTGCTTTGTGATTATTCAAAGGCTGAAAATTTGTTGAAACTATATATATGTGATGTGATGGGACTATTTTCAGAGAGAACATGGCGAGTCGGCGACTACATTAGATGTATCAAGAGCTGAACTTGCTCTTGCGGTTATATGTCTTTAAACAAAGCCGAAGCAAGGGTAAGTTAATTATACAGTATGGCTTCAAGGTCTTGAGCGGTGTATCTTATCTACATTCTTGTTCCTCGATCAAATTGTCTGACTTGGGAATATACATAAGTTGAGAGAACTCTTGCTTTCATCAAATCAGTTATTCTGGTCGCAGCTAGTCTTCTTTAGTTAACTCCAAAGAAGATCATTCCTCGTGTGATGGGAGCTTTTGAATTTTCCACACCCATAACTATAATATATTTTATCATTTTTCTATAATAATCATATTACTCTATGTATATTACAGATAAATTACATCCATATCAAATATTTAAAAAACAAAATCGTTTGTAAGATTTTTAGGTATTCGAGAATTAGTAAACAACCGCAAACGCAAATCAAGCATCCAAAAGTTCAAACTCTTATTGCGTTTGCGATTACAATGTTTGAAGAAACATTTTGGGCTTTCTTCACAATCCCGCAAAGTTGAAACCCTCTGACCCACAAAAGAATTTAATTCATTTATAAAAGAGAATCTCATGTTTAGGCTTGGCTAGGTAGCTGTGATTTTCCGGTTGAACCGGGAAGGTCTTCAAAAAAGTAGTTCGGTTCATGATTAAACTGGTTTGTACCGGAGTAAAGTGCAAGAGGGATTGCGTCTCTTTACGTCCAAAGGACCCAAATGGATCCCACCTATGTAACAAACTCACGCGCTCCATCGGCATTGTCACTTACAAGGAGTTTTAATCAATTTGATTAATTTACAAAATTGTTAAGATAATATAATCTATAGGAAGATCTATAATAAACATTCCAAATCTTAAAAGATATCTTTCTCATAATACAATGCATGAATATATATACGCAAATCAATAATTTTCCAAAACAATTTTAATATTTTGATTCAACGAAATTTGAAAAACAAATATAAAATTTCTCATTATTGGCCTATGAGAAGCTCGCACGTTTTAGCGTAATTTCTCACGAACGATACATTAACCCGCGTTGACCCATTGACGTTTAAGCGCGTGTCTCACACTTGCTCTCCCTTTTTGGTCCCACTTCCTTATATTGCCCTCGAACTACTTCATATCAACCCTTGAAAATTTCACTCGTAAACACATTCGTCGTTCATCGTTGTGTGTATATATATATACACAACACACACAGTTTATATATGTATTTCAATTGGGTTTTCTGAAAACTCAGCCATTAATTCATCTTTTTTTTATAACGAGATGAATTTATTTACAAGAATATCATCGAGGACTAAGAAGTCCAATCTTTATTACGTAACCCTAGTAGCGATTCTCTGCATCGGGAGCTACCTTCTCGGGATTTGGCAAAATTCGACGGCGAATCCACGCGCCGCCTTCGATGACTCACCGTGCGAGGAATTTTCCGAATCCAATTCCACGAGCGATCTCGACTTCGACGCTCACCACAACCCTCAAGATCCACCTCCGGTGACGGAAACCGTCGTGAATTTCCCGTCGTGCGACGCTGAATTGAGCGAGCACACCCCATGCGAAGACGCGAAGCGATCGCTGAAATTTTCCAGGGAAAGATTGGAGTACAGGCAAAGGCATTGTCCCGAGACAGACGAAATCCTAAAGTGCCGAATCCCGGCGCCGTATGGTTACAAAACGCCTTTCCGGTGGCCGGAGAGCCGTGACGTGGCGTGGTTCGCGAATGTGCCTCACACGGAGCTTACGGTTGAGAAAAAAAATCAGAATTGGGTCCGGTACGAGAAAGATCGGTTTTGGTTTCCTGGTGGTGGTACGATGTTTCCACGTGGCGCTGATGCGTACATTGACGATATCGGACGGCTGATTGATCTCAGCGACGGTTCTATCCGTACAGCCATCGACACCGGTTGCGGGGTATGTGCACATTCTCATCCCTCTCATTAAACCGAACCAGCCGGTTCGATTTAGTTTTGCCTCTCTTATTATTTTAACATTTTTTAGTTGCTTCTATTCATCATCTTAATACAACAACAAAAAAAAAAGAAAAAAAGAGAAGATTGTCCCATACCAATCTGTTAAGTCGAATAATCTGTTGGAACGTTCATACAATTAATTAAAGAATGCATCCAAATTAGCTAACAAGATATATTCATCCATATCCATATCTAATCTATTTTATAGTTTACTCATATATGCAACAAAATAACTAAATTTTGGAGTTAGTGCATCATCATTTTGTAGTTTTAATGTTAAAAATAGAAAGGAAAAATCGTTGCCTTTTCAACATTTTCGGCTTCTGAATGTGCCCCACTAGTCTAACTCACTTAAACAAAATCAGCTAATGTCACTGTTGACCTACTCATACCCTACATTTAAACCTGAAAAGTTGAAAATAAACCAGCAGTTGTAAAATCAAGATATTTAAACCTCCAAGGTTGACTTAATTGTAACTTTTGTTTTCACTGGTCTTGAATTTGTTGATATGAATCAAATGTGTGTGCCTTTATTGGGGTTTTCAGGTAGCTAGCTTTGGTGCGTATCTTTTATCAAGAAACATCACAACGATGTCGTTTGCTCCAAGGGATACACACGAAGCTCAGGTCCAGTTTGCACTCGAGCGTGGCGTGCCTGCGATGATCGGAATCATGGCTACAATCCGCTTGCCGTACCCTTCTAGGGCCTTCGACTTAGCTCATTGCTCTCGTTGCCTTATCCCTTGGGGCCAAAACGGTTGGACTCTTAAACCACCCTAACAATTACGAAATTATCCCTTTTGAGTTTTTAACAATTTGATGTATATATTTTGCAGACGGAGTTTACTTAATGGAGGTTGATAGGGTTTTAAGACCAGGAGCATATTGGATTTTATCTGGACCACCGATTAATTGGCAGAAAAGATGGAAAGGATGGGAACGGACGATGGATGATTTAAATGCAGAGCAGACTCAAATCGAACGGGTCGCTAGAAGCTTGTGTTGGAAGAAAGTTGTTCAAAGAGAAGATCTTGCTATTTGGCAAAAGCCCTTTAACCACGTTCATTGTAAGAAAGCAAGACAGGTTTTGAAGAATCCGGAGTTTTGTCGTCATGATCAAGATCCCGACATGGCCTGGTAATTTAATTAGTTTTTTTTAATATATTAAGACTCTATTTAGTTATAAAATTTGAGTGATTCAGGTATACGAAAATGGATTCGTGTTTGACGCCATTACCTGAAGTTGATGAAGAGGAGGATCTAAAGACGGTGGCCGGAGGGAAATTGGAGAAGTGGCCGGCTAGGTTAAACGCAGTACCTCCGAGAGTTAACAGCGGCTATCTCGAAGAAATCACACCTGAAGTTTTCTTGGAAAACACGAAACTGTGGAAACAGAGAGTATCTTATTACAAGAAATTAGACTACCAGTTAGGTGAAACCGGGAGATATAGAAATCTACTAGACATGAGCGCTTACCTCGGTGGATTCGCGGCTGCTCTCGCAGATGATCCGGTCTGGGTCATGAACGTTGTCCCGATAGAGGCTAGGCTCAATACTCTAGGTGTCATTTACGAGCGTGGTCTAATCGGGACATATCAAAACTGGTAAGATTAAACCGGACTGAAACAAAACCAGATTAATTAGGTTATAGTTTATTCAGGTATGGTTCTGTTTTGTTAGGTGCGAAGCGATGTCGACGTATCCAAGAACGTATGATTTCATCCATGCTGACTCGGTCTTCACATTATACCAAAATAAGTGTGAACCGGAGGACATATTGCTGGAGATGGACAGGATTCTTAGACCGGGTGGTGGAGTGATAATAAGAGATGACGTGGATGTTTTGATAAAGGTGAAGGAATTAACAAAAGGGTTAGAATGGCAAGGTAGGATTGCTGACCACGAGAAGGGTCCTCATGAGAGAGTGAAAATTTACTATGCGGTGAAACAATATTGGACAGTTCCAGCACCTGAGGAAGACAAAAATAATACAAGTGCTCTCTCATGATTAGTTTTAGTTCTCTTTTCTTTTCTTTTTTCCTTTTCTATAAAAAGTTACAAATGTTATGCTTTTTTTTGTTTGATTTTTTAATACAATAAATTCTCACTTATTATTGTCACATGAAATAAATCAAAAATGTTGTTCACAACACTCACTATACGACTTAGCGCAACCATGTATTTTTTTCGCACTGTAAACCCCCTTTTTAAAGTAATAGAATTACTCAAAAATTATAACAAAAGAATTCGGACGACGTCATCATTTTTTTTGTTTCAAATACAAATCACTTTTTAAAATATCAAAATTATTAGATATTTTGG
This sequence comes from Pugionium dolabratum, assembly GCA_018901945.1. Lineage (NCBI taxonomy): Eukaryota > Viridiplantae > Streptophyta > Magnoliopsida > Brassicales > Brassicaceae > Pugionium > Pugionium dolabratum. The sequence goes on from JAEVFF010000146.1 coordinate 565,292, forward strand.
TTGAGCTGCCTCATTTATATAATATATGATTTTATACTTGCTCAAATGTCACCGGTTTACAGTATTATCCCTTTAACACCAAGGAAAAGAGTATTACTTCTAACTATCAATTTTTTTTTTACCCAAAATCCTCGGGTAATCACCTAATTACCTCTATTAAAAAATGTTTTCATATGATTGTGAAGAAACCTTACTAAAATATTTGATAAGTATTTAAACAAGATAGGTTATTTATATTTTAGAGTTTTCTACACTATAATTACATGTGATTAAAGTAGCACTACTTTTGTCATTTTGTATTTTTTTGGGTTGAAACTGTGGTAAAACTGGTGAACATATTGCGGAAAAGATAGATCTTTATAAATAAGTACTTTTTCCCTTAATGAAAAGGGATAATACTTTATGCCTGTCTTTTCGGTGACATTTTGAGTAAGTATAAAATCATATATTATAAATGAGGCAGAGAGTGACGCCAAAATAAATTAAAAATTAAAAAATGAGGCAGTTCATTTTGACAGCTTTCCATTTCCATTATTATCCAATCATTCAATTATTGATCTTATGTTTATATCGCAATAACTCTGTAGTACTTACTTCCGAATATAGGCCATGTAATTAATCACTCACTTTACCACAGCCCATCTTCACTTTTTACTTTCTCTTTTCATACGTAACAAATATGAGCAATGTCCTGTTTATAAACATATTATTACATCGCTCTCCAAATCGATATTTTGTTATCCGAACGTTTTAAATGATACGAGGATTCGGATTTTCATGCATTTCAGATATTAATCTGGAATTCTATTTAGAATGAATCTTATCCAAAAATGTAACTAATAACTTTTGAAAAGTTTTCTTATTAACAAGAAGTTGATTAATAATCCATAATAAACGTATACAATATTGAAGGCCATACAGAAGGGCAAGACCGGAATTTAACATACGAGTGGACTTTTTTATATAGATTGAGAGAAAAAATGATGGGAGTGAAGAGTCAACCAAACTATTCTTGGCTGTTTATATATGTAAGGCTTCGAACATTACACATCTCTTCTATCTTAGTCTGAAAAAATCTGAAACCTCTTTTCGTCTTCTTCTTTTTGAACATGCACCCAAGCCTCAAACTTCATCCGTTACAGATTTAATCTGAAAGCGAAACGTACATGGCGACTTTTTTAAAGAAATTTGTTGAATAATATCTAAAACTTGAGTATTCATCCTTTGGGGTTTCTGGACTTTTTAATGAATATCAGCGGTTTTCTTAATCACAACGACGAGAAATCTTCCGGCGGTGAAACTGTCGGTGGTGGAAGCCATTTCTCTTCTGCAACTGACGCTATGTCCGCTGGTCTCGTTGAATCTATATTCTCATCTCCTCGTCTCTCTCTTGGTCTAGTACGATTTCAACTTTTGTCTCTGTAGATTTGGTTATCTTTAAGTGGTTTCTTTTGTCCCTTTTCAACGTTTTTTCTTCTGGCAGCAAACGAATGTAGAAAACAACGGAGGAGAAATGGGTAGAACCGGTGAGTGTTTTGGGTTGGATGTTGCTCGCAGGAGTCCCGAGAGCAAATCTGGAAGCGATAACGCCGAAGCACTCTCCGGCGACGATGACCTCGAAGCTTATGATAGACCTTTAAAAAAGAAGAAGCGTTACCACCGACATACCCCTCAGCAGATACAAGAACTCGAATCGTAATAATATATCTCTTTAATTAAAAAATCAAACCCTTTCCTTTTTTTAATAGAATTTTCAACCTTCGTCTTCGATTATTTTAGGGTTTTCAAGGAATGTCCTCATCCCGATGAGAAGCAACGGCTGGATCTTAGCCGCCGGCTTAACTTGGATTCTCGCCAAGTCAAGTTCTGGTTCCAAAACCGGCGTACACAGATGAAGGTTCGCTTCCTCATAGTCCCCGTTTTCTGGATTTTTTAATATAAATTTCTCTTCTTTCTTTTTTGGTAGACGCAAATTGAGCGCCATGAAAATTCTTTATTGAGACAAGAAAACGATAAGCTACGAGCGGAGAACATGTCTGTACGAGAAGCTATGAGGAATCCGATGTGCGGTCACTGCGGTGGCTCCGCCGTTCTCGGAGAAATCTCATTAGAGGAGCATCACTTAAGAATTGAAAATTCACGTCTTAAAGACGAACTCGACCGTATATGTGCCTTAGCCGGAAAATTCATTAACCGGCCCGAAGACATCGCCGCCAGCGCCAGTTCACACCAATTACCAAATTCCGCACTCAAACTCGGCCGTGGTGCTGGAGGTGGCGGCGATTTCACTCTCGTCCCTCCTGGATTCGAGATTTCATCATCTCCCTTCTTCTCCGGTTTAGCATTTCCGGTTAACCGTACAACAAATGCTACGACCGGAATGGATCAGAAGTCATTGTATCTGGAATTAGCTGTTTCCGCCATGGACGAGCTTGTGAAAATGGCGCAGACAAGTGAACCGCTTTGGGTCCCAAGCTCGAACGGCAAACGCGAAATGCTTAACCGAGAAGAGTACGACAGAATTTTTACCCCTTGTGTTGGTCCTAAACCGGACGGGTTTGTCTCCGAAGCTTCTAAAGAATTTGGAATGGTTATCATCAATAGCTTAGCCCTCGTCGAGACCTTAATGGACTCGGTTAGTAACTTAAACTAATACACTTTTAAAACTAACAAATATACTTGTAAAATGTTTCTACAATGGTTCTTGATTTTGTAGGAACGATGGGCGGAGATGTTTCCATGCATGATCGCAAGAAATTCGACTAACGAAATCATCTCTAGTGGAATGGGAGGGACAAGAAACGGTGCTCTTCAGCTGGTAAGTACGTATATACACAGATCAGTACACTATTGGTTTCTTGATTAATGGATCGGACTATTAACTGGTTTCGTGTTTGTGTAGATGCAAGCAGAGCTTCAGTTGCTATCACCGCTTGTACCTGTTCGTCAAGTGACTTTCTTGAGGTTCTGTAAGCAACACGCAGAAGGTGTGTGGGCGGTTGTCGATGTCTCTGTAGATAGGGTAAGCGGCAGAGACGGTTCAGCCTTAGCTCCGTCTTCTCTGAGCTGTAGAAGGCTACCATCTGGTTGCTTGGTGCAAGACATGCCCAATGGCTACTCTAAGGTACAACACTAAGTCACTCTCCTCTCTATGAATTTGCTTAAATGGGGTTTCCTTGAATCGAAGCATCTTATAAATAATCAAATTAAATTTCATGTCATTTTCTTGTACATATCTATAATCTTTTTTATATATATCCATTTTCCAAGTACTGGGTCAATTAAACTAATCTAACATTTTCGATGTTGATATGTTTATAAAATTTTATAATCACGATCATAAATAATTCTTGATTTTATTATAAGGTAACATGGATTGACCACACCGAGTACGACGAGACCAACATCCACCAGTTGTATCGTCCACTAGTCAGATCCGGTCTCGCCTTTGGCTCCAAACGGTGGATTTCCACTCTGCAACGACAATGCGAAAGCCTCACAATCCTCATGTCCTCAACAATCCCCAACCGCAACAAATCCACACGTAAACTCCAATCGCTTCCTCCAAATACTATGTTTTTGGATTATTGAATTGTTTTGTTTTCGTAAAATGGCAGCCATAAGCTCTTTAGGGAAGAAGAGTATGCTAAAGCTAGCCCAAAGGATGACTGAGAATTTCTGCAGAGGCGTGTGTGTTTCCTTTTCTCAGAAATGGAGTAAGTTTGACACTGGTAACATAGATGAAGACGTGAGGATCATGACGAGGAAGAATGTGGACGATTGCGGTGAACCACCGGGGATTCTTTTAAGTGCCGCAACGTCCGTGTGGGTCCCGGTTTCCCCGCGACGGCTCTTTGATTTTCTGAGAGATGAACTTTTGAGATCGGAATGGGATATTTTATCCAACGGTGGACCAATGCAGGAGATAGCTAACATCTTAAAGGGCCAAGATCACTCGAATTCCGTCTCTCTCCTCCGTTCCACTGTAAGTACATACGTGTGTTGAAATGAAGGTTGTGGTCATGTGAATCTTTGGTAGTCTGTGATTGGAAAAGGACAAATCTGGAATTTGGAAGCATGTAGGAAAATAAGTCAAATTCAATAAAGACATTTGGGACCTTTTCCTGGCATTATTATCACCTTTTTTCTTTACCCTCTATTTTTCTAGATTTTATTCCCATTTTTACCCCTAGAATTATTGTGTTGTTTTTGTTTGGTTATTAGGCGATGAATGCGAACCAGAGTAGTATGTTGATACTACAAGAGACAAGCACGGACGCATCGAGGGCAACTGTTGTGTACGCGCCTGTTGATAGCCCTGCGATGCACTCTGTCATGAACGGTGCAGATTCCGCTTACGTGGCTTTACTTCCTTCTGGATTTGCGATTCTGCCAGATGGTCAAGGAAGGGAAGAAAACGGTTCGCTTCTTACTGTGGCGTTTCAGATTCTGGTTAACTCTGTTCCAACGGCTAAGGTTAACGTGGAATCAATCGAGACCGTTAATAATCTCATATCGTGTACCGTTGGGAAAATCAGAGCCGCTCTTCGATGTGATAAATAATGGGCTCTTTTTTTTTTATGCTTAGGGGCATTGACTCACTAATTTGTTGTATGTATGGCTTTTAATATTATTATTGGCGGTGGAGATGGAAAATGGAATTATTTTCCTTTAATATTTTGTTAATCGGTATGGAGTGTGACTCACTAAAGCAGCTTCAAATTCGACTAAAGCAGATATTGTCTCTTACAAATGTATGATTTTGTGGTGCAATAACTTACATTATGTTGAAAAGTCAATAAAGACGTCTTCATTGAAAAATTCAATAAATACGTTTTTGTTTTGATTACCTTTTTACGAAGTTTACCGACTAACTTCTCCTATAAATAAGAGACTATGTATCATTTGTAAACTTCAACAATAACAACAAGAATAAGAGAACGATTCTCTCTTCTCGTTCTTTTCTTTTGAGTAAAGTTATCAGTTTAATTTTATCTTTCTGGATATTTTTTATAACACGTTATCAGCACGATCATCTCTCCAAATACCAGTTTAATACTGCGTTGTTATACCGTCCAAGTAAAAGTTCATTTATTTTATTATGTCAATTTAATTATTTATGGAGTGGTAGGTTATACCTCCTCATGTGTTATTATTTAAGGAGTAGAAGGTTATACCTCCTCCTGCGTTATTATTTATGGAGTAGTAGGTTATACCTCCTCCCACGATATTATTTATGGAGTGATAGGTTATACCTCATCCCGCGATATTATGGAGTGGTAGGTTATACCTCCTCCCGCGATATTATAGAGTGGTAGGT